>OX123186.2:29135237-29478911 GCA_944739405.2 Euclidia mi | reverse complement strand
AAAGTTTCTAAGGTATGTGCCATAACTTACCATAATTAACACTAATATTATTAGATATACGTAAACATAACATATTTTTATTTATTATTCAGGGCTGAGAGTAAAATATTACGATTATGCACTTATAATTATATAGTTCAAAGTCCATTTCACGCGCTTTGTTGTTGTAATATTTAACGGTTTACACTTCGCGGTTACGTTTTATTTAAGATTAAGCCGAACGATTAAAAATTTTTTTTTTTGTTATTAACACATTTAACCAAATTTCACTCGTCACTTAGATATTCACTTTTAACACTTTTGACACTTTTAACATACTAGGGATCATAGATTGTAGCCGAGAGCCGATGTAGGTACGTAGTGAACCGCTATCTTTGTTTTCATACCATCTCAACCTTGGGTCGCCCATGTAATCCTTTTTCAGGAGAGTGGCCAGTCCGCCTCGAACTCGATCTCCGAGATATTGAACGCCTGTATATTTCCTGGCTTATCCAGCGTACATGACAACGCCGGTACAACTGCAGAATATAGTATAAAACGCCGATTCCCAGCACCAGCACCACTATAGCTAGCAGTATAGTGATTGTAGAAACATGGAATTTTACCTCCTCTAGATGTAAGTTGTTGGAACCGCCAACTGTGTTTTGCACCACTAAGGTCTCCTCTTTAGTTTGCTTGGCACCCATTGTTTAGTTCGAAACTGTAGTATTTTTGCACAGAGAAACGAACACGACGTATCGTAATAGCGAGCGTAATTACTACTAATAATTTAAACATCTTTAAACTTGCTCACCAAAGTCCGATTGTTTGAAGCACGAGCCTTATATGGCATAGAGGTGTCGGTAACGCAAGTAACGAGATCTGATGCGCGCGCGAACGCCCGTAGGCAGGGTCGCCATGTAAAGGCGAAGGTATTTGGGAGAGAAATGATACCACTGACTGCTCTAATAATACTCTCTCTATTTTAGGATTACACATGATTAAATAGACATGTTGATTACATACACATACACAAGTATAACATAGGTACATTACATCAATTACACACTACAAGCAGGTAAATAAAATACGCAATACTTATGTACCCTCCAAAAAAGTTACTTCCTATCAGAAATACCCTCCCTGGTATAAAAGCCCATTAATTAAAATAATTGAAGAGAAATCAAAATATCATACTAAATTCAAGAAGTATCATAACGTTTCAGATTATCATTCATTTGTTATCTTACGGCAGCGGTCGAAAGAATTGGAGAACAAATTATTTGAGGAATATATTACTAAAATAGAACTTAACATTAGTAAGAACCCTAAATCTTTTTGGAGTTACGTTAAGTCAAGAAGGTCGTCTAGCTTGTATCCCTCAACGCTACAGTTTGGGCAGCATTCATCCAGCAATGGTGACGACATTTGTAACATGTTTGGTGATTATTTCCACTCACACTTCCTTAACAACACCTCGGATCCTGTTGGTTCATCATCTAGCGCGCAAAACTTCTCATCGCAAATGGAATCAAACTCACACATATGTAACATTGCGATCTGCGAAAGGGAAGTTCATAAATTACTCGCAAATGTCGACCTAAACAAATCAGCAGGTCCACACAATATACCACCAGTTTTTATTAGAAATTGTGCTGAAAGCCTAACCACGCCTGTTACGATCCTATTTTAACAGTGTTTCATTGACGGTTTAGTACCTAGCATCTGGAAGTGCTTTTACATCACACCGATACACAAAAAGGGACCAAAGGACCGCGTAGAAAACTACAGACCTATTTCTAAGTTGTGCGTGTTCGCTAAAATCTAAGAAAAAATTGTACACTAGCAAGTTTTCTCTGCGCTTAAGCTTAAGTTTAGCGACCACCAGCATGGATTCGTGATGGGGCGATCAACTACAACAAACTTGGTACTATGCAGTGAATTCATATCAGAAGCCATGGCGCAACGTACACAAGTAGATGTATTATATACAGACTACAGCAAATGTTTCGATCGCATACATCATACGACGCTGTTGCGCAAACTGTATAATGCGGGAATAAGGGGAAACCTGTTCAGATGGTTTACGTCGTACCTGGAAAACAGGTGTCAGACTGTCGTGTTGAGCGGTTACAAGTCAAGGTCATTTCTCGTTCCTTCTGGTGTTCCTCAGGGGTCAATAATTGGTCCTCTTTTGTTCAAAATCTTTATAAATGACATCAGCTCATGTTTCAATCATTCTAAAACAATTCTATACGCCGATGACATAAAGATCATGAAACAAATCAGAGATGTCGAGGACGCAACTATGTTGCAAGAGGATCTGGAACGTTTTGAGACATACTGTCACCTAAATAAACTTGACTTAAACGTCTCCAAATACTATGTATGCTCTTTTAGTCGCAAACCCAATATTATTGAACATAAACACACCCTAAAAATATCGATTGTAACTAAAGTAAGCCATATCAAGGATCTAGGGATTACATTCGACTCTATCGATCGTCACATCGATTGAAGCTATAGTCAAAAAGGCTACGAAAGCGCCAGGATCTATTTGCCGAATCTCATCCGATTTTAAAAGCCTCAAAACTATGAAAATTCTATACTGCTCCCTGGTTTGTAGTCATCTCGAATACGCTTCCCAAGTATGGAACCCTCACTATGACTTGTATGTTACTCGGCTAGAGAACGTTCATAGAAAATTTACAAGATACATACAATACCGTTCAAATTGTTATCTGTCTGGTTACGTGAGTCGCTGTAGAAAATTTCATTTGTTACCCCTTTATGAGCGGCGTAAAATTGCAGACCTATCGTTTTTATTTAAAGTCGTAAATGGTTCTATTAATGTCGCAGAGTTTGTAAATAAAATTGGTCTGCGCGTACCATCTGCTTTCCTGCGCAGATCGAATCTTCTACACATCCCTGCGGTGAGTACAAACTACAGGCAGAACTCGTGCTTAGTTAGGACAAGCCGAACGTTCAACTTGATATGCCAGGATGTAAATATCGACCTCTTCACCACGAGCGTACATAAAATGAAAAGTGTTTGTTGTCAGGAGTTTTTCGGTAGTACCCGCGTTTAATTGTGCTTAAACTCGTAACTTATGGGCATGCATATTTACTTATAACTACCCGCAATACATTTTTTTCTTCTTTCTCTCTCTTCTGCTTGTTTACTATTGTTGACTTTGCATGTGGGTTAGTTTTTAAAAAAGAAATGTTATTCGATAGTTATCAGCGAGAACTTGTAATTGGCCTTATTGTATGTTATAATCTTAATTATCATTTTGTTTAGCTGTAAGTTTTCCTATAAGTAATAAAATAAAAATAAAATACGTAACTAACACGTGCAAATTTATTTATAAATTAAGTTTAAAAACATAAGTGGAAGTGTGTGTCTCATTAGTGCCAAAAATTGGACTATGCTCAGTATACGTTGCGGTTGTTAACACTGTGGTGTTAAAGGTGGTTCGAAATTAAAGAACGCACTCACTATCGAGACACATACACTTTAATGTTCTTTTAATCTGCTCTTACAATAGTTGCCTTAGTTTATATACATAACTAACACTTGCTTATATGCTAAATAACTTATCATATACTTATCTATCATATATCTAATGATATGTGATAGACGTGACACACACCGCAACACGTTGAATGCGGTACATGGCAATTTTGACTTGAATTAGACTTTTGTTTGATGCGGCGTTGAAAGTAGGTGTTTTCTGTCAGGTGCGGGGGTGATTTCTCATTGAAATCCTTTAGTCCAGAAAGAGACAAGTAAGCATTTAGGTTTTTTACTTCAAACTGTATCCAATAGGTACGTTTAAAGTATACAAGACAAATTCGACTTGTACCGCACCAGACGATAAAAATTACAGTCGGTGCGGTACCAGCCGAAACTGTCTTGTACGCTACCGCCTTGTATCGCACCACAGGAACTAGTCAGTACAGGCTAGTGTAATCAGTAGATTCCGACTTATTTCGTCTATACCTAACACAAGATGCGATAAAAAAATTCACTTGCTGAATTTCACTGAATCTATAATAACTATAGAAATATAAAAATAATCTAGCCAAAACTAAACTTACTGATAAAATTATTTCCGAAAAAAAAAGTCCACAAGTGGAATGTTACAAACAATTAAGAAAAACAATGAATAGCAAAGATGCCGGCAAGAAAGTAAGAAGAGTTAGTACGTACTGCAAAAAATGCGACAAAACAATATGTTTGGAATACTACAACAAATCGCATAAAAATATTTAGGTTTTGTAAATTACTTTTTCTTTTAACAATTATAAACATCGACTTCGATATTTTGTTTCACTATATTTCCCTTCCCTATAAATCTATCGACACAACAAACCTTGCTCTACCCCCGTGATGCGGTACTAGACGAATCCGTATTGTAATTTAAATGTCATATAATTACTAAACTAAAGTTAATATTCTGTGCCGACGACAAATGTGTCTAATTGAATATGTCGACTTGTTATTGCAACCATAAAATTATATATTTTTATAAAAATCAAAGATTTATTAGCCAACATTTATTCATTTGTTTACAAACCAGTAACGTCTTGTATCGCACCAGAATAAAAGACGGTACAGGCATTGGTATGTATAGCACTGAACGTAATTTGTAGTTTTAAAGTCTCGCATTCAACGTGTTAAGCCGCAACACTGGTATTCTGCGCAATCCATTATATTTTAGTGGCGTCGGCGCCAGTGTCTGTTTATAACTTTAAAGACAAACTAAAATACACTTTGCTGTGTGGTATGTGTGAGTAGATACGATGTGTTAAACATATCTATGCAAAATAGTGTTGAATATGTGGTGTCAAGTGCAGAACCTTGCGTGTACTAATGTAATTTTAAAGCAATCAGTGTGTATATGTACCAACCTAAACCGCCTTGGTTTAAAGTTCTTTGCGTTTGCGGCATGCCTGCGCCTGCGCCCACTACATAACAGTTACATCTACATATATGGGCATCATTAGACTTACCCTCAACAAAGCGTATTCGATTTAAGTTTGTAGTAGTATATTTCAAGCTTGTGCTTATGTAAGTAACCTATTTTTCAACTACTTTCACACTAGGAATAATTTATGTGTCACGGGGTACTTTACAAACATACAAATCAACCAAACTCTAAACAACAATTTATGAATCACACAGTGTTCTTTATTGACATCTAATTCATCAATTCAAATTCAATTGGATAAGTAGTTGTTCCTACGCTTTCAAATAAATATACCCACACTTCTAAAACATCACTCTTTGTCTCATATAACACTCAATCGTCAATCTTGGTTAGTAAAAATAATGACTTAAGTGTACGAACAAAAGCACGATCATATTTATAATGTATCTGTCTTAGCATAAACACAAATAGATTAGAATGGATTTCTTGGAGCTATTATTGTACGAGTAGAAGCACGACCATAGGCTGCCACGCGGGCCAAGTGTGGGTTCGCAGACTTCACATGTCTTTCAAGAACAATATGGAGAACTTTCAGGTTTCATCACGATTTTGTCACTATTATGCAAGCCATAATATTTTTTTTTTACGTACATAGCTTTAAAAAGTCATTGGTGCGCCGTAGAATTGAACAAGAGACCGAAGGTCTGTCAGTCTCTCCACTAGGCTTTTTACAAACATGAATTAAGATCGCAATTTACTTTACTTACCCATGGGCATGCTTACGGTTTAGTTACATCGTTTGTCAGCGCTTTTAGTCAAGACTGACACTGAAATCAAGATTGCTGCAAAGGAAGAAAATTATAATCTTAAAACAAATTTGGTATTGACAATAAAATATAACTGCGTGAAACACGCGTAAAGTCAACTAACAGCTTCTTTTCTTCATAGTGTTTAAGTTAAAATGGACTTCAAAAACGTACCATAGTAAGTAGATATCTAACATATTATTATTATTCAAGCATTCGTATTTTTATGTGGCGTACATAAGAGTGGCTCTACGCAATAGGAAAAAGGCTTTATTTTAAAGATAGTATGTTGGGCGTGGTACACATTTATTCTAGCTGGCGCCAATGTTCACGTGACCTTGATGTCTTAAATTGTGTTGGAGCTTCAGGCAGTATGTTTTGCTTGAAGTTCCAACACAATTTAACTAACACTTTACTAAGGATGCGTATACATCGCAGGAATGTAACTTAGCGTTCATTTGTGAGGAAAATATCCACCAACACGAGTAGCAACTTTTAGCGTAATGCATTATTATAAAACATAATTAGTTGCCTGCCTGCGGCTCCTCAAATCCATTCTGATTTATATACTATAGTGGGAAGTTTTATCGCTCACGATCTGTCACGAATTTTAGTTGGAGAAAATGTTGAAGTTCTTTGTGGTGATGGTTTAAGAATACAATGTGTCACTACCCCATGTCATTCCATAGGTGTCGTAAAAAGCAACTAAGGAAAATACAAGAACCAAATAAAATCTTTGCAAAGAGATGGAAAACATCACACCCTATACCAACTTACCAACCCGTCTGGCAAGCGTGACTCGCAAATCCTACTGTTGACTGGCAATATTATTGCGATGCAAATTAGAATAGGCCTAAGTCCAGCAATGGACTACGAAAAGCTGTAGGTAATGTCGAAGTGACGTAAATAACAACTATTTTTTATTTTTATTTTATTGCGTAGGAAGACAAACTAGTAAGCGGATCACTTGATGATAAGTGATCATCCGCCCATAGACACAAGGAATGTCCGTTGCTGACCTTTTAAAAAAGAATATGCACGTGATAGATAGTTCTGATTATTGTGCATATATATAGCAACCGTCTCGAAACGTCAAGCAAAATAAGGTATGTAAAATACCTAATTTGCATGTTCGCGTTAATTCCCGTCTATATATGTATTCTTAAACATGCAACGCGAGTGTTTAAAAGTTTCTAAGTGTTGTCAATTCTAAATAGACAAATTGGCTTGACGTTTGTCAGTTTACACTGTCAAACGGGTAAATAGAGTATAAAATGTGAACAGACTCTGTTCAGTTCCGCCCCGGCAACGGCTAACTAAGGTACGATATGATTCTGACTTTTATATTATTGTGTTTTTACTAATAATGTGTTCCACAATTCTTAATTGCTATTGTGGTGTTATTTAGAGTATTGTCAATATAGACAATGTATAGTTAATGTAATAATATAGCTTAGCAATTGTATAATGCGTCATACTCGTGAACGGGTGCTACTTGCGATGACTGGTCGATGACGGTCTTGCGGGCTGGTATTAGATTTTAATATTTAACTGCATCATTTCCATCATGGTTCTGATCACTTTCGCGGATTTTTTGCTTCTGCCTGCATTATTAGGTATATATAATGTAAGTGGATGCTCCTGTTTCACCATGTCTATTCTGAGGAGGCTAACCAAAAGTATTATGCTTGAGTATTATGATGTACAGTAAATATATACAAGTGATATAGAAGGTGTAACAGTTGCAGCACCTTACAAAATGTAAATTGTGTATTATGCAAAACCTGGCGATGAAAAAGAGTGACCGTGAGTTTTATTGCCCGTTCTTTCTCATGGTTCTACCTATTGCTTTGCGAACGTGGCAGTAAATGTAAATGTAGAAGCATACAGTAATAATGTTTTAAATTTGAGTATAAGTAATTATTTTATAAATTTATTATTTTGACGTTCATAAGCATCACATTGTGACCCAAATGAATAAAGGATTTTGAAATTGAATTTGAATTTGAATATAATTGATATTGTGGGTGGTTCTGGTTCCGTCAGTTGTGAGATATTAAAGTTCAGAACTTGGGGTATCATGTAGTATAGAATCGAATTTATGCTGAGAAACAAGTCGTGTCTATTATATACATCATGTAGTGGATATTTCAGTGGTAAATATTGAATACACCTATAGTAAATATATCTGTGGTGAATATTACTAAATGAATTATGCTAATGTATTGTATTAAGGTAATAGTTACTTTTGAAATATTGAACTACCCACTACCTTGCTATCCGATATAATAATATGTATTGATTGTACCGCTTTTATAAACGATAATTATAACTATTAAAGGAATGGCCAAGAGTTTTCTTGCCACGCTCTTTATCTTGGTTCTATGCCTTTGCTTTGCGAACGTGGCGCTAAATGTAAATGTAGAGCGCTAAGTGTATTTGATAGCAGGGCTATTATATATATATATATATATATATATATATATATATATATATATATATATATATATATATATATATATATATATATATATATATATATATATATATATATATAATAGCCCTGCTATCACACGCTTATTATAGGTATCTGTTGGTTTCTTTTTCTTTATACAACTCCTGCATAAGGAATAAATCCTGTGTGTCCCCCGCGACACAGGATTTATCCCTTTTACAAACATACAACTAACGGACACAATGAACACCCAGACTCGAAACAACAATTTGTGAATTACACAAAATGTTGCCTCGTGTGGGGATCGAACCCACAACACACGGCGCAGTGTCAAGCGGCGAGGTGACCGCTTAAACCACTACGCCAACCGAGCAGTCTGTATAAAGTTCTCTTAAATATCTTAGTCGTTGTTTTGTAATAAGGCCTTTTATTTTTCTACCCTTGCTAAGCGGAGGGTCTACTATTGTTGTATGTCTTCGCCACGCAATGTTCATCTCCTCTACACATTTTTGGTGAAAACGTCGCTTTACGAGTTTTTCCGTAGAACTGTTCGTCGCAACAATCTATGCGGAACCACTATGTTTAGTTGAGTATTTTATGGGATAACGATTAGGAACAAGAAAGGCATCTATGAAAAGAGTAATTAATGTAGACAAAGCGCGTGACGTTTGTAAGGATAGAAACAAGTGGCGTACCGTTGTCTCTACGAATATGTATGAATAAATCACGCAGCTGCAGTGTCATAGAAATATAAATAGTATTCATGTATTAACCCATCATACAGGTACAGAAATGATCATTTGAAACAAAGATATACGAAAATATCGAGTTACAATTATTTGTATATAAAAAAATCTTGCGTTACTGACTGACAATAGAACGGACAATGTCGGAACTATTAGGCGCAAGAAGCATGGCATGTATGTTCATTGGAGACCGTAGCGGTGCACTAAGAAAGGTTTTCCCGAAATTTGCTCGGAATCTTCTAATAACCTATATAATCACAAGTGCACGCACGAAACAATGCACTGCTACTTGACTACATAATAATAATATTATACCTACTCCTGTCATCGCTTTACATAAGCGGTTTATAGGCAGTCGTGTCTTATTAAAACATCACGCTTGTAAAACCAGTAGCGTCACATAATCCTTACGTTTCCTTAATGTACCTTAAGTAAATAGCATTATGAATCAAAATCAAACGGCTCAACTGAATTACGATCGAACGATAAAAACATTGGACCTATAACTAATGATGTCGCTTTTCCTTGGTAACTGATAGTGTAAGCAATAATAAGGAAATAGCCTTGATGTAACTTAATAATACAAGCCTTCTATTGAAAGAGCAAGAAGATTTCGTGAAAATGTTATAAGAAAGAAAATCATAATTTATTTTATTTTTTGCCTCAATGTGGAAGCTTCTAGCCGTCTACTACTAATGGTAAAAGTAAATAAATTTATACATAGATTCGCGTTATAATAAAATATGCGAATTCCAATTCGCGTGGCCCTTTCACTACAGGACACCGTGGTGGTTTAAGTGGGTAGGCCTATTGCAAGCAGTTACCCAGATCCTCTTTGACTGCCACTAGAGTTGATTTGGGTTTACACCTAGTAGACGAAAAGAAGACATATGTGTCTGAGTAACTAGTAACCACGACTGAAAAAATATTGTTGAAACAAATTGTGTTGATGTGTTCAATTTGCAACCCACTTATAGATCAGATTCTTTTTTAATTTCATTGTTTACAGGACTACTCAATTCAATGATATTTTCTACTCAAGAATATTCCACTGATAATTTTTATTTTTTTTATTTAATTCAATAAGAAAAAGAATATTTCAACCCCTACGCGTATTTATTATAAATAACGAGAAAAATAAAAGCTAACATTTATGTAACGAGTCTATCGTGTAATTTATTGAAAATAAAGGTAAAATACCTCTTATTTGCCCCGCCGTTTGTTTAACTGTAAAAGCATTTAATTTCCTCCTTGGAAATCGTCATAATTCCATTCTTCATTCGGATTACATGCTAAAACTAAGACGGAAAATCTACAAACCGCCATACTGAATATTAAAAGCCGTGTTAACTGACACGTGCGAACCGAAATAACATCCAGTGCAAATGAAAACCAATTTCATTTTACACCCCTTGAATACTATTTTCCTCAACCATTCAACAACTCATTTTTTTGAGAAACCCTAGTGCCAAAAGTATTTATACCGACTGGCTAAGGCAAGAGAGAGAAAGGCGAGGGATGTATCCCATATCAAGTGTATGAAAGACGAAACAGTAGTGGTTCTTACGGAGGATGATAGGATTAAAGAACGATAGAGAACATATTTTGAAAAGTTAATGAATGAAGACAATGATTGGAGCAAAAAGCTTGAGAACAAGGCGAAAAATATTGGACTAGTGAATGTAATAAGTAAGGATGAGGTAAAACGGGCTGTGAGTGGAATGAAGAATGGGAAAGCATTAGGACCAGATGGAATACCAGTAGAAGCATGGAAGGTGTTAGGGGAGGATGGGTGTGACTGACTTTATTCTTCAATAAGATTTTGCATGAGGAGACAGTACCCAAGGAATGGTGCAGCAGTTACCTAGTGCCCATTTTTAAAAAGAAGGGAGATGTCCAATAATGCAACAATTATCGGGGAATAAAGTTAATGCCCCATAGTATGAAAGTATGGGAGAGACTAATTGAGCGACGTTTGCGAGCAGAGAGTGTGATTTCACGCAACCAATTCGGTTTTATGCCTGGTCGAGGTACGGTGGATGCCATTTTTGCACTTCGCCAAATTTGTGAAAAATACAGGGAGGCGCATAAAATATGCATATGGTATTCGTTGACCTCGAAAAGGCATATGACCGGGTACCGCGTGAAGTCTTGTGGTGGGCCCTCAAGAAGAAAGGAGTGCCTGAAAAGTACCTGAAGTTGATCCAAGCTTTGTATGCTGAATGCCACACGCAAGTCCTGTCCGCAGCTGGAATCACAGCCAGATTCGATGTGGCTGTAGGCTTGCACCAAGGTCTCTTAGTCCTTACCTCTTCTTGTTGATTATGGATGCCATATCATCGGACATACAGGAAGAGGCACCCTGGTGCATGCTGTTTGCCGACGACATCGCCCTGGTAGCAGAAAGTGGACAGGAGGTGCAGAGCAAGCTGGAGGAGCGGCGGCAGAGACTGGAGAACGTAGGCCTTAGGATAAGCAGAACCAAAACTGAATACATGTTCTGTGACTTTGGCGGCCTCTCTAGTCCAAGCCCGGTTACACTCGGCGGTATACCCCTACCAGTATGCTCCGACTTTCGCTACCTCGGTTCACTCCTGCAACACGACGCCGAAATTGACCGAGATGTTCGGCAAAGGATCAACTCAGGATGGATGAAATAGCGACAGGTCTCGGGCACAATATACGATCCTAAAATGCCTTTGGAAATCAAGGGACGCATATATAAGGCGGTTATAAGGCCTGTCGTATTGTATGAAGCTGAGTGTTGGGCTACTAAGAAGATGGATGAAAAACGATTACATGTGGCAGAGATGAGAATGTTGCGATGGATGTGTGGAGTTACGAGAGTGGATAAGATTAGGAATGAATACGTGAGAGGTAGTCTGAAAGTGGCGCCTATAGACGAGAAAGTGAAAGGAAGTCATTTAGCTTGGTATGGACATATTATGCGAAGAGATGATATGTATGTAGATAAGCAAGTGATGAATATGAAGGTAGAGGGATGGAAAGGGAGAGGGAGGCCAAGGAAAAGATGGAAGGACTGTGTGAGGATGGATATGAAAGAGAAAGGGGTAAATGATCAGATGACGGGTGACAGAAAAGAATGGAAGCGAAGGACGTACTGCGCCGACCCCAAATAGATTGGGACCAGGGCAAGAAGATGATGAATACTATTTTCCTCAAGGAAAATATATTCTTTCAATAAAGTGTAAATGGCAACACTTCACGATAAAAAAAATTGGTTGCCTGTAAAGTCGGTATACGGGCGAAAGTTTTACGTGACAACGACTTTGAGTGGTAAAATAATTTTAATGTGAATATTCATTCGTATAGTAGGAAGAAGGATGAAAGACGCGTGCCTTTCACTTTTTATGTCTGTCTCTCTCGCTCTTAGGCGGGACGCGTGCCTCTCACTCGCTCTCATTGTGAGCGCATAACGTGAGCGGAGCGTAACGCAGTTTCTTGAAGTGTCACCCGGCAAACCAATTTATAAGACGTTGTCACGTCAATAGCAAAATTATAGCCTGAAGTTGACTTATTGGTGCAATATTTATATCAATAAACCAGCTTAGTACATTTTTATATTTTGTATTACGTATAGGTATTAGGTGAAAAGTGCTTGTAATAAAAAAATATGGTGTACTTGAACTACGAGTATCAAGGACACTCAAGGACACTCATAATCGTCGACTCCAAGTATAATTCGGCCTGAACCTTTGGTTTTAAATCAATGACAAAATTGGGCTCAGAACTTAGTGCTTGTGCTAAATAAAAAAGAAAACCTTAATCCAGTACGTGTTTTATCAAGCTTCTAAATGTAACATAAACTTCAACAAAAGTAAATAAAGAATACATAAAGTAGCGTTATAAAGTGTAGTCCTAAGAGTGTAATAGAGCCTGAAATATGTATAATGAAAGTGATAAAATAACTGCTTAGCCCTAAGGTCGAATAAAAATGTGAACGACTATTACGAGGGTATGTGAATGAACCGATTTTTTCCTTTATAATAACATGTACTATTTGCAAGCAAATTTTTCAAGGCCGTATGAAATAACACCACAAAAGATCTTATCAGATTAAGAAAATATTTTCAGGGATTGTCTAAATCGTGTCTATCAGACGAGATCAAATTGTCCTGAAATACCCTGTTTATATGGTATGGTTTAATATAGTTTGACAGTTTAACAAAGGATAGAAAATGGATGCCATTGATGCTAGTTTAATCAGATTGTGGGCTTAGGGGGATATTCATGGAGGAAAATGCAATCCATTCACACTTCTCCGATTGCGACTTACGATGCAATTCAATTTTCTATTGGCTACAGCATCATTGAGATGCTCATCGTCTTGAGAAAATAATTTGTTCAATACAATATAATGCCATGAAAGCTATTGTGACGGTAATTTATTGTATCAGTATCTCGCAAGAGAGCAGTTGGGACGTTGCAATTTATATTTATTCCCTGTTTATGATCTGATTGGTCGTACAATTCATAAAACGAACTGCGATTTCTGATTAAGAGTACTCGGGTATACTACCGTAGGGGCAATGACGCGTAAATGGATGCCTCTAATTTGAACAGTCATGTTAGTAAACATAATCACGATATAGTTCTGAGTTAGCCGACGAAATAGTATTTGTCATAAAATGAAGTAATGCCTTATACACTATGAGTACCTACGTAATGAGTATGTTCTGATATTCTCGATTATTTCAAACTTGTGATCACCGAATGTTCCAAAGCATATATTATAAGCATCAACTGTAACTTGTTGTAAAGGTCTACGGTTAAGTATAAATAGTATAGTAAAATAGTACGACCCAAAGCCTAGCGTAACTATAAGACTCTGGTACATCATTTTATATTAATCTAGGAAATATGGGTATTTTTCACATTGTTTTCTCTACGCCGATGTTCGAGGCGGCAGCCAAATAGCCGTGCCATTTGTTTTGGACTTTATGTAACAATAGTCTCGCTTTTCTATGGTTACGCTACTATTGTAGGTCTACAATAACTTCAGGGAGTCCAATTTAATATCTGTTCACGAAAACAAAAATGTCACCAAATTAATTACTAAAGCACGAACAATATTGCTAACTTTGTACCAACTTACGCTCGAGGCCCTGTTAAGGTCTTTGACTAACGAAGACTTAATTAAAGACGGTAAATAAAATCTATCGAAGGATTTATTACTAGATAAAAAGTATCTTTAAAGATAGATAAGATAACATAAGATATCTCACGTTTCGTTAAGAAACAATTTGGATTGAAGTGTCGAGTGACTGACTGGAAATCGTAAAGGAAATGTTTGTAAAATAATTACTAGTTGATATATTATGAAGGGCGGATGTAGTGTTTTATTCAGGCATAGTGAGAAACACGTGAGAGTGATTGGGTTTCTTGTCTTCTTTTTCTGATCAATCTTAATCAGAAATAAAGAAATTGGATTTCATTGACATTGATGATACGAAAAAAATATCGCATAAATTTAATGTCTAAGAAATAAAAGAATATACAGGGGGCTTATTCACTATGACCACTGAAATACCATGCTCAAGACGGGTGTCGTCGTATCTCGCACTAGACGTAAACGTGATTCAGTGACGTGACTTCACGTGACGTACCACGACATTCAAAATACTGTATTCAGTATGCCATACGACAGCTTGTCTATGCAATTTCACAACATTCGTTTAGAAATCTTAATGCCGGTTTTGCCGGCTCAATTTCGATTTTATAAATATTATTCTAACTTGTAATTTACACTATAAGCTACAGTACAAATAAGACAAGGTAATAAAACTTAAATTTTATTATTTTAGTTCAATTTCGCCAGGAACAATCACAAAATAAAAAAAGTTAATTTCATCTTTTGTACTTAAGTCAATTTTTGAACGATAACATATATGATTACATTGATGACAGTTGCAGTTGCGCTACAATAAAAAAAATATAAGTGCGGTTAGTGCGGCAAATAGCCCAATTCAAACAGAATCTTATAAATCATAATGGATTTATTATTTATCCGAAGACGAGTGAGACGCTGGCGCCAGCGACAGGCGTCAATTTTCATTAACCCTTAATTCAACGCCGTGCAGTATACTTCCCGTTGGATGAAAAAAAATCTATACCAAAATAAACCGTGTATTTAGAGCTATATACACAATATAATCCACCTTGAACTATTTACCTACTTTGTCAAAAATCAGCAACGCGTGCGCACCGTCGAGACACGAGCAATCGCCGGCGAGATGGCGGGAAAGAAGGACGCGCTGCGCGGTTCTCGGTAAGTTTTATTTTATTCATTATCTTATGCCTTATTTTGTTGTAATATTATTGATATCGAAAGATAATATAACCGGCAAGCTACTTGGTAGCGCCATCTACCTTCCTATCGATAATTAATTACATCGACGTCAATCGTTCTTCGCTTGCTTGTCCAATGCGAGCGATGCTTTTTGTTTCCGTCCCTTTCTATCCCATTCCTTTAGAAGGGGCACGCCATAGCAAATTCGTTGCATGGTGCAACGACGGGCGAACAGTCTAGAAACGACGACTCGGCTGACGAGCGGTGTATAGCATACGCGTCCCGCAAACCCATACCGCCCTATTTTTTTACCACTCCCGGGATATACAACGAGAACTAAACTACGCGCGAGTGTGGTGGAGTGATTTGGTGCAGCTTCAGGATTCCCGAAGACACCAGGAGGCTGCCATTTGAGAAGAAGAGGACGGATTTGCAAGGTAGGTGTGCCCTCATCCTTCCGCCTCCTACAATACCTCCAATTCCACTCCCTCTCCTATCCTAGGTGATCAGAACCCATCCCTATACAGTCCACAATATTAATATTCTTCTCCGAATAGCCTAGAACATTCGATTTCGGTGTAACGCTGAACCATTTTTTGGTCCTTCGAGCCGGATATTTACCCTCTAATTGTGATTGTATACGCTTAATGATACAATAAAGATCTTCGAATGAGGTGTACGCCTGATAATTCGGTTGTTCATCAGGATTAATAGAAAGCAACCTCGTGTTATAATCGTCTAACAACTTATGAAAATCTGTTCGAATACTATCTACTGTCATACAATAACTAAGGAATGATTCTCTATTACTATCGAAAGCAGCGGCGGTCTTCGAGCGCTCGTAAATGTTTCGAATACGCTCAAATAAAATATTACGTTTTGCTTCTAAGATTGTCAGCTCTTTTTCTTCCGACATGCGTGGCTTCTTTTGTTGTGCCATGCTTACGTAAGTATAAGCTAATGAGACCGAAACAAAATAAGAATACCTAAAGTATCTATCACTTTACCTAAGTAGGCAACACTTTAAGGCGGTGGAAGTAAAAGGTGCTTGAAATATGTAATTTACAAGACAACTATGATAGTTCCAGTAATAATAATTGGGTAAGAAGGTAGCTACATAAAAGTATATTACCTACAGATGCGTGCGGAAATAACCATGTAACGGTTATGTAAATGGACTAGGAGTATAGCTAGGTGCTATAACTGCCTAGGTATAGAGATATAAACGAGAGGTTACGTATATACGTAAATTAATCCGGCTCGAATGACCAAAAAAATGGTTCGGCGTTACACCGAAACCGGTATGTTCCTAGGCGATTTGGAAAAATATTAATATTGTGGACTGTATAAAGGATGTGGGTTCTTATCGCCTAGGAAAGGAAAGTGAATGAAAATGGGTTCATGGGAGGAATAAGAGACGGGGTTATGGGAGCACACCTTACCTTCGTTCTCGAGGCTCAACAAGATGGCTGTCGTCGGCTCCTTGCAGAATCGGGCTGTAAGCTGATCACTCCGTCTGGATCCTAAGAATATTTTTTTATAAAAGAGGAAGAGGTTAATTTAGCCAAATTGTAGACAACGATAAAAAAATCGCCATTGTCAAATGGTATGATAATAAAGTAGTGACATTGGCGTGTTCTTACGCAGACTCTTACCCAGTTCATGAAATCAAAAGATGGAGCAAAGAACAGAAAAAAAAAGTTTGTGTCACTTGTCCACAATTAGTTCGACACTACAATCAACATATGGGAGGAGTTGATCTGTGTGATATGTTGATAGCTTTCTACAGAACGTCTTTAAAGAGCCGTCGTTTGGTATATGACAATATTTGACCAAATGTTAGATATAGCGGTTAACAATGCTTGGCTTCTCTACAGAAGAAAATGCAACAAGGAGAACCTGAAAAACATAAGCTTGAAAAAGTTTAGACAGAGGTTGTCAGTCGAATTGAGACAAAACGGAAGATCAGTTGAGATGGATCCATCAAGCCCCCTACCGCAAAAAGCCGTAATCCAAAACCCAAGTGCACCGAGGCCCCCTGATTCCGTGCGCTATGATAAGTACGATCATTGGCCAGAATATATTACATATGGACGTTGCAAGTTCTGCAAGAATAATAAAACAAACATACACTGTTCCAAATGCAAGCAAAGGTTGTGTTTAGTGGCGAAAAGAAATTGTTTTTATAATTTCCATAATAAATAAGTAGGTCGATAAAGACCAAAGAGCAAGCAACAATTATAATTATTGATAGCTTTCAGAACTAGAAGACTGATTGTTTTTAATAAGATATATGTTGATTATTATGAAGATTTTATAGATAAGCATATTATCATATGTTCAGAACATAAGTGATTTTTTATAATTATAAGTTTTCGGTGTTCCTATTAGTGCTTTAAGCTTAAACCAATGTAACTATGAGACTGTTTTTCTTAAATATAATGCATATTTTATTACGAAATCACGTGTTTTTCTTTTCTTTTTCTTTGACGTTGGGAAATATACTGCACTTGTTTGGAGTGCATCAGTTTCTTATGAATTTGACAATGTCCAGTATAATGGACGTATATTTTTCAGGAAACTAAAATAAGTAGATTTTTTCGGGTAATTTTTCTAGGCTTTCTTATGATCTAAGAATCAAAATCTGTAGCAATTTCACAAATTAACTTTAAAAATTATCCGTCGAATTAAGGTTTAAACATAATATTTTATTAAACAACTTTGACATGGACACTGGTAAATAAAAAAGCAAATAAACTTAGTAGTTACCCACTCATTAGTGGGTCCATTGACACTGAAAATAATATAAAAAAATAAACTTAGTACTTATTTAACCACTATCGTTTTACAATAAACGCGTTACGTAACCTCTTAGCTCACGGAATTTTGACAGATTAAACCGCCTCCGAAACGTGCGCCACCGTGCTTGTCAAACTTGAAGTTGGCATAGTGAATACCGTTTAAGCCAATACCGTGCCGACGTGGGTAACTAGTACGTTAAAACACGTTAAGACTTCAAAATTGTCATAGTGAATAAGCCCCCAGTTCTCCTTAATTACGATTCATATATACAGAAAGAAAATTATAAAACGTATCGAGCACCATTACTTAAGCAGCTTTATGAAAATAAGAAAGGCCGAGACCTAAGATAAAATCAATATAAGTATTGTTTTAAAACTCGATAAAGCTATTTTAAACCGTAACAAAATTTTACCACTTAATTTATAATTCGGGATTCCCTTTTCTTATATTATGAAAAAAACTTTTTGCTCGCTTTTAGGCATTTTGATACAAAAACATCGAGCGCTTAATAATTATACCAGATGTTAAAAAGTTAAGATAGTTTAAAATCAGATGTAAAAGAAAATAAGAGCAGATCAACTGTGGGAGAGGAAAAACTCAATACTGTGTTCTAAGTTTAAACTTGTAACGTACGAAAGCGTACTAAGGAGGTCTAACACATGTGAAAACAAAATGATCTGATCATCAGTGTTTGTTTTGTAAAGTTGGCAACTCTACAACCACGGGTACGTTTGTACTCGTAACTCATTACTGAAAATGACTGTGGCCCGATAACTCGGTTCGAATTTACGTTCGCTCCGTTGGAACTTCCAAAGAAAGTTCTTCACGAATTCTGATGCTTCTTTGTGCTATGTTCATTCGTTTACAAGTATTTATCGTGATACTATTCAGATCTACCTATTCTTTTTGCCTTTGTTGTCTGACCTTTGGTCACATATTACGCTTTTTATGCATTCAATCTCGTGAAACGATTGTCAACATGTTATCAACTTTTGCGGCTTTATTGCATATACGTTTTCGGAATCCATTTGTAACATTTACTGAGATAACTACACGAATAACTTTGATAGTAAATTTAGATAATTACATAGTTTAAGAAGTCTCTAATCCTATTTAATAACGTCGATGTTTGCAAAGAGCTTGATATAAAAATATCGCAAGTAAACATTGTTTTTGAAACAAACATAACATAACTTTACGCCTTTTATCCCTGAAGGGGTAGGCAAAGGTGTGTTACACACCCACACTGTTTTTGAAACAAAAATTAATGTATTTGGCTGACAAGATATCACGAGGCAACTCACTTTAGGTAGGTCACGAGAAAGAAGTATATATATATTAATATTACCAGATACATTCTAATAGTATTATTTTATAAATTTAACACTGTTATGTCTTAAATGTTGTAACAAGTCTTGAATGTTGGATGAAGTGGTTCGTCAATTTTGAAAGATGAAACATGGAATACAATATTAAAGCTTTTTATATTAAGTGCACTGTTCCTAAACGGTTTCTTAATGGACGGATCACTTTAATTCCACAAGGATAAAGCGCTACTCTCGCCGTGTGGACGGCGTAGAATACAAGTGTCGCCACCCCGTATCTTCCCGTGGGTATCGTAAGAGGCGACAAAGGGATAATACGATGCAAATACCGTCTTTGCACGTTGAGACGGAAAACTCGACATCAAACCCTATACCAACCCGTATGGCCAGCGTGGTATAGTATGGCAAGCCCTCCTAATTTGATCACAATACTATTGTGACGCAAATTACGAGAAGCCTATTGCCAGCAGAGGACGTGAGTAGGGAGTGAAAGGCTGCAATGATGAAAGCGCTACTCATAGAATAATAAAATATGTACATACATTTTCCCAATTTAACCTATCATACTTTCGACTTGTCTGTTCTACGTTCGTGGGCCAAGCCAGCGGTCAGGCATTTAATTCTTATCCAGAGCAAATCCTCGTGTTGTTTAAAAGCACGATAATTTAGCTATGTTCTTAGAAGCAATTGACTTTAAAATAATGCTTTTTAGGAATTTAATAGTAGATATGTTACTTGTTATCAGAGAACAGTCTCTGCCTTGTTTTGAATCCAATATTCGTTTGGAAAAGAAAATAGATTATTATGATTAATATTTTCTCAACCATCGTCGACTTAGAGTTATCCCAGTGGCATCAAATACTTGCCTAGGAGATCAGGGTATTTAGTTTAGTTTAGTTGGTCGTGGGTTTTCCGCACTTAGCCACTTATTTGGGCCATTGTGCGTAAGTGGCGACTTGATTGACGCCGACTACTCATACCACCTTAGCTCCTTTCAGAAAGCCATTAGTTGGCTGATGTCGTTCAAAGCCTCACACATTGTTCTGGGGTTGTTCAGCAGCTTTGCCCGTTGGTCGCTCACACTTGTGCAGTGCAGAATGACGTGAGCGGGTGTTTCTTCGGTTTCCATGCAGCCCCTGCACAGTGGGCTGTCCGTAACGCCTATGTTGAATAGGTGCTTGTTGAGTGGATAGTGGCCGGTTATTATGCCTGTCAGATGCTTAAGCGTTTTTCTATTAGAATGCAGCAGCTTATGCGAGAGTCGCTTGTTCAAGCAGGGGATAGCATCTTTTGTTTGTCTGCATTCTTTTATGTCTGCCCATTGTTTTTCATGTTCATGTGCGGTTCTCTCGCATAGCCACGTTTTGAGTTGGCTTGCCGGTATCGGTGCAATCGGCTCGGGTCCCATTATCATTGTGTCCGATCCTTGCCGTGCCAGTTGGTCTGCGGCGTCATTGCCTGCGGAGTTGCTGTGGCCTTTAATCCATTGCAGCGTAACCCGATTCTTCTCTGCAATCTTTTGCAGCTCTAGGTGGCATTCCATGATGAGGTCTGTGTTGAAGCAGTTGCTGCCGAGGGCTTGTAGTACAGAGACACTGTCCGTGATAATGCGTATAGATAGGTCACTTACGTTCCTAGACGCTATTGTTGTTGCGGCTCTTGCTATCCCAACACACTCGGCTTAGAATATGGTGTTAAGAGTGCCAAGGGATGTTGAGATGTTGATATTTAAGTCATGGGAGAATACGCCCGCACCTGTCCCATGCTTCGTTTTTGAGCCGTCTGTGTATACTCTGACTTCGTGTATACCAGAGCTGTCTTTGTGTTCCTCCTGTAATTGGATGCGATATTTTTTGTCAAAGACAAAGGTTTTAGGGATGAGATCGCAAGCGGCCTCTAGCATCGGGATCTCTTTGGTTAAGGTCCCTTTTAGGCGTGCGTGGGTTATTCGATCATCCTTTCTCCACAGCCCGAGCTTGTCTAGACGGATTGCTGCAGCGCCAGCTTCCTGCTGGATCATTAGGTGCAGCGGTCTTAGGTCCAGTAGTATCTCCAAGGCGGCTATTGGGGTGGTCTTCATGCAGCCTGTTGTGGTCAAGCAGGCTAGGCGTTTAAGGCTCTGTAGCTTTTTTGTGATTGTGCTTAGTGGTGTGCGTAGACACCACACTACTGCACCATATGTAAGCATGGGGCGTATAATGGCAGTGTAGATCTACAGGGTGATAGATGATTTGAGACCCCATTTCTTACCTATGATTCTCCGACATTGCCAGAAGATTGTGCATGCTTTTGTTGTTTTAGTGCTGATGTGCTTACCCCAGTTTAGCTTATGGTCAAGTATTACGCCCAAGTACTTGACTTCATTCGATAGGGTAAGCTCCGTTCTAAAAAGTTTTGGTGTTTTGCACATATGGGTTTTCCTTTTGTTGGTGAAAAGTACTAGCTCCGTTTTGTTGGGGTTAACAGTCAGTTCATGTTGGTTGCACCATTCGTCCATGATCCTGATGGCTGCTTGCATCCGATAGCGGATCGTGTCTTCTGAGTCACCTTTGATCAGGATGGTAATGTCGTCTGCATAGCCGACCGTGTAGAATCGTCTGTCGTTTAAGTTCCGTAACAGATCGTCCACCACAATATTCCACAACAGGGGTGAGAGTACACCTCCCTGAGGGCAGCCTTTTGCAACTATGCCCCTCGTGGTGGAGTTAACCGTGAATTGTATTGCCCTCTGTTTCAGCAGTTGATCAATCCAGCCACTAAGGGTTTGCTCAACTCCGAACTTTTCGAGGGCCCGGCTGATACTGTTGAACTTAGTTTTGTCGAAGGCACCTTCTATGTCGATGAAGGCCCCCAGTGTCATTAACTTGTTGGTAAGCGCTGTTTCAATGGTTCCCACAACGGAATGTAGCGCCGATTCAGTTGACCTGCCACTTCTGTAGGCGTGTTGATGTGGGTGTAATGGCTTGCGCAGTAATGCGCCCTCACGGAGGTGTCGGTCCGTAAGTCTCTCCAGCGTTTTCAGTAAGAAAGAGGTCAAGCTGATTTTTCTATATGCTTTCGCTTGTGAGTAGTCAGTTTTGCCAGGTTTTGGGAGGAATATGACTTTAACTTCCCTCCACCTGCAAGGTATGTATCTATGTGCTGTTGAGGCCCTGTAGATGTCGAGCAGGTGCGGCACAATCGTTGTGCATCCCCATTGTAGGAATGCTGGTATGATTTCATCCAGGCGTGCGGATTTGAATGCCTGGAAGCTGTTAATTGCCCATTTCAACCGGTCTGTGGTGACCACATTTTCGGCTACCAGCCAGTCTGTTTGGGTCGGTGGTCTGTAGTCTGACTCGCCCCACAGACGGTCATTGGTTACTTCACAACCTGGGAAGTGAGTTTCAATTAGCACTTGGCTAATTTCAGCGTCCGTAGTTGCGTAGGTTCCATCTTGCTTTTTAATGGCGCCAAGGGTTTTGTTGCTGTCCTGAGACAAGATCTTTTTCACCCTGGCTGCTTCATTCGTGGTGTTTATGCCGCTGCAGAAACGCCGCCAGGACTCGCCTCTGCGGAATCTTATGCGTTTCTTGTAGTGTGACTGGGTTTCTTTGTGTTTGAGCCAGTCTGCTTCCATTCTCGTGTTTTAGCCCTGTTAAAGAGTTTCCTCAGGTTTTGCCTGAGTCCCTCTAGTTCTCTTCCCCACCACTGGGTTTTACTAGGCGACTTTGGGAGTGTGGGTGCACAGGCTTGCTGGTAACTTGTTTGTATACATTCTGTTAGTAAGTTGGTGTTATGCTCTATGTTGTCAGTGCTGGTTGACATGTCCTTGAAATAGGACCTGTCAACCTGTGATGCGAGAAGCGTCTTGTATTTCTCGATGTTTGTTCTACGAGGGTTGCACCTAGGTTGTGGGACGTTCTCTTGCACACGTATGTCATAGCAGATTCGTCTATCGTCTGCAAAGGATGGCTCAGCGGACACATCAATTTGTGACAAGTTCCGCGGCCCCATCCGATGCCAGCGTGATGTCTACTATGGTTTGATATCTGGAGCTAACAAAGGTGGCTCCGAACCGTTGTTAACTACAGATAGATTTGTTGAAAAGATATATTCAGTCAAGATCTCACCTCGTCTGTTAGCATCGGAGCTTCCCCACAGCGGATGGTGCGCGTTCGCGTCCGCCGAGATGATTACCTGCCAGCCGTAATCCTCACAGTGCTGCACCAGCTCGGCCAGCTCTTTAGATGGGATGTCCTCATTGCCAGGCATGTAGACCGAAGCTAGTACTAACATATGTTTGTTGGGCCCTGTTGGGAGTCCTACGGCAGTGAGGTCTCTAGAACAAAAGTTGGTTAGCAGCAGGGCTGGTATTGTTCGGGGAATGTATATGCATGTTCTCGGTTTAATGACCGAGCAGTTGTGCAGTAGCTTACCTCCGATGTTGTTTAAACCACATATTTTGTCGCCTCTAATCTACGGCTCCTGGATTAGGGCTATTGTCTGCTGATTAACCTCTAGCAGCCTGCGTAGAGTAGCCGTCGCAATTCGCTTATGCTGGAGGTTAGTTTGTATGACTCTAGTCTGACGAAGAGTCGAGAACATTGCTGTCCATAGACTCCCCGTCAGACGAGTCATGCTCGTCTTTTGCGTCCATCGCAGCGGTGGGTGTTTGTGTAGTCGCTGCGGGCGCCGGTGTAATACGGGCTATGCCCGAGGTGCTTGGGATGGCTGGTACAGCTCGTCCCGTTGTGTTCTTACCTTCATTCGGCGTTTCCTCGGGCCCTACAGCCGCCGAGCTCTCCCCCCCGCTGGAAGCATGGAACATTACGTACACGCTGCCAGCGATGAAGGAAACCCGACGGCCGCGTTCCGTGATCTTGGGGATCTCGGGTTCCGGGATGCCTAAGGTGAGGTAGACTCCGTGCTCCTGCACTGATGCACCGTACAATTGCCACGTTTGTACGGCGTACCAGGGGTTTTGGGCAATGAGGATATGGTGGATTTTAGGTAGCTCCAGGGTGATCGCCCTCGGCAGCCATAGCGCTGCGCGTACGCGCTTCGACATGTCTGACTGCCTGATGACGACCAGCCTGGTCCCCTCAATCGACGATCTTAATTTGGCTACTGTGTTTTTGAGCCACGTCAGTGGGTAGAAACTTTTAAACACTCGCGTTGCATGTTTAAGAATATATATCTATACGGGAATTAACGCGAACATGCATTAGGTATTTACATACCTTATTTTTGCTTGACGTTTCGAGACGGTTGCACGTCCCGTGGTCGCAAGCTGACTGGTGTAGCGATGTCACGTCTCCGAGTGCGAGGTAGAAGATTCTATTTCTACCCCCGCGTTGTTGATTTTCGAGGTGCCGGCGCAAAACACACTAACCGTATCTGTATTTTGAACATTCGCCGACTGCGCATTAAAGTAGGGTGTTGTTAACCGGATCACTGGATTCCACGCCGATGACAATTTGAAGCCCTCTTCCCGATTGAAATTTTTATGTCTTCTGATTTCGATCGCTTCACGCACAACTCTTGGGTAAAAGTGGCGTTCCGTGGAGAGGACTTGTGGACGATGAAATTCAATCCAGTGATTGGTGCCCGATTGAAGTAAATGTTCCGCAATCGCCGATTTGTTCGTTTGACGGTTCTTTACAGCTGCGATATGCTCCTTTATACGTTCAGCGATGGTCCGCTTCGTTTGCCCTATGTAAGAGCTTCCGCAGCTGCAGTTGATTTTATAGACACCTGGGGTTTGTAGCGGTAGAACATCCTTTGGTGTGCCCACCATGTTGTATACTTTGGCCCCTGGTGTAAATACGGTCGGAATGGAGTAGTTTTTTAACTTTGCTCCTATTTTATCCGTAACACCTCTAATGTAGGGCATGTAGGTAGGTTGTCTATTTACCGCCGGATGTTTATCTCGCTTGATAGGCCGCGTCATTCGACGTTGTATCTGGTATCCGTTCTTCCTAAGTACCTCCTGAACATGGTCTAGCTCTAGCTTCAAATGCTCAGGGTCACAGAGGTCGTGTGCTCTGTTTTTTAGTGACGTCACAACGGATTGCAGTTGTCGAGGATGGTGGTGCGACGTGGCGTGCAGGTATCTATCTTTGTGTGTAGGCTTCCGGTATACGCAGTGTGTTAAGGACCCATCTGGTCTCACAGTCACTTTGACATCCAAGAATGACAACGATCTGTCAGTTTCCATTTCGTAGGTGAATCTCATCTTCGGATGAATGGAGTTAAGGTGTTGCACATATTGATCTACTTCCTGCTTACCTCCTTTTACGATACTAAAGATATCGTCCACGTATCTTTTCCAAAGCCGGATGGTCTTAGGTCCGATGCTAAGCGCCTTTTCCTCAAAGTGTTCCATCCAGATATTAGCCAGTACTGGGGCTACTGGACTTCCCATTGCGACACCATCGATCTGGAGGTAATATTGGCCTTGGAAGAGGAAGTAGTTGCCATCTAAGCAGTGTTTTAGTAGATCAATATAGTTGTGAGGCATATCGTTGTCACTCAGTCTGTCCCTCACTACGTCCAGACATTCCCTTATTGGAACGTTGGTAAAGAGCGACTCAACGTCAAAGCTTACCATTACATCTTCCGGTTCCAATCGGATACTTTGTGCGATCTGGACGAAATGACGCGAGTTCTTCACGAAAGACGGTGTGATACCGACTAATGGCTGCAATACCGATGCAACGTGCTTCGCAAGGTCGTAAGTAGGCGACGAAATCTGACTTACGATAGGCCGCAGTGGCACGTTGGGCTTATGTACCTTAGGCAGACCATATAGCCTAGGTGGTTGGTATGGCTTGGGACCATATAACTTGCTGTACTCATCTTCCGTGAACAGGTCCTGGTGGTCTTGTATCAGTGCTCGTATTCTGCGCGTTACTCTGGCCGTGGGGTTATATGAGACCGGTTTATACACCTTGTTATCACATTACAACTCTCGTACCTTGTCCGTATAATCAGCCGTATTCATCACTACAGTGGCGTTTCCCTTGTCGGCCTTAAGCACTAAAATATCCTGGTTGTCCCGAATCCTTTTCAGTGCTTGACGCTCTTCAATAGTGATATTACTGGCAGGTATCTTCGACTTCCGTAATATCACCGCGACGTCCTGTCGTAGGGTATCGGCATCACTGGGCGGAACTTTATTACGGATAATCGTCTCCTCAACACTGCTGATTATATTTTCGTACGGTATTCGCTTAGGTGTTAATGCGAAGTTTAAACCTTTGGCCAAGATGTTAATCGTAGATTCATCTAAACTCGCGTTGGATAGATTAATTACGGTGTTACTGGTTTATACCAATTCCGTAGGTAACGTTTTATTCGCATACCGTCGGTTTAATAACTTGGAGAACTTTCGCTCGTGAGTAGCACTACATAGTTCGAATGTCCGACTTGCTTGTAAGAACGTTATCCGATCACACAAATCGTAATCAACGCGAGATAGGAACCCACTACACTTCGTATGCACGGCATATAACTCACACTGTACACTGTTGAGCTCACTATGTTTGTTGCGTATTAATTGTCTCAGGAGACGTACACTCGCGTTATACAGAATTTTACGGGAAAATGCGATATCACTACGTGGTTTTATACGCACACACGTAGGTAATAAGTCCCAATCGCGACATTTTGTTAGAAATATCAACGATGTTTCCACTCGCGCTCGTTTCCTCCGTAATAATTCTAGGTGACGCACTAATTTTGCAATTTCCGACCCGTAGCAGTTTGCAATAGAAACTTTTAAACACTCGCGTTGCATGTTTAAGAATATATATCTATACGGGAATTAACGCGAACATGCATTAGGTATTTACATACCTTATTTTTGCTTGACGTTTCGAGACGGTTGCACGTCCCGTGGTCGCAAGCTGACTGGTGTAGCGATGTCACGTCTCCGAGTGCGAGGTAGAAGATTCTATTTCTACCCCCGCGTTGTTGATTTTCGAGGTGCCAGCGCAAAACACACTAACCGTATCTGTATTTTGAACATTCGCCGACTGCACATTAAAGTAGGGTGTTGTTAACCGGATCACTGGATTCCACGCCGATGACAATTTGAAGCCCTCTTCCCGATTGAAATTTTTATGTCTTCTGATTTCGATCGCTTCACGCACAACTCTTGGGTAAAAGTGGCGTTCCGTGGAGAGGACTTGTGGACGATGAAATTCAATCCAGTGATTGGTGCCCGATTGAAGTAAATGTTCCGCAATCGCCGATTTGTTCGTTTGACGGTTCTTTACAGCTGCGATGTGCTCCTTTATACGTTCAGCGATGGTCCGCTTCGTTTGCCCTATGTAAGAGCTTCCGCAGCTGTAGTTGATTTTATAGACACCTGGGGTTTGTAGCGGTAGAACATCCTTTGGTGTGCCCACCATGTTGTATACTTTGGCCCCTGGTGTAAATACGGTCGGAATGGAGTAGTTTTTTAACTTTGCTCCTATTTTATTCGTAACACCTCTAATGTAGGGCATGTAGGTAGGTTGTCTATTTACCGCCGGTTGTTTATCTCGCTTGATAGGCCGCGTCATTCGACGTTGTATCTGGTATCCGTTCTTCCTAAGTACCTCCTGAACATGGTCTAGCTCTAGCTTCAAATGCTCAGGGTCACAGAGGTCGTGTGCTCTGTTTTTTAGTGACGTCACAACGGATTGCAGTTGTCGAGGATGGTGGTGCGACGTGGCGTGCAGGTATCTATCTGTGTGTGTAGGCTTCCGGTATACGCAGTGTGTTAAGGACCCATCTGGTCTCACAGTCACTTTGACATCCAAGAATGACAACGATCTGTCAGTTTCCATTTCGTAGGTGAATCTCATCTTCGGATGAATGGAGTTAAGGTGTTGCACATATTGATCTACTTCCTGCTTACCTCCTTTTACGATACTAAAGATATCGTCCACGTATCTTTTCCAAAGCCGGATGGTCTTAGGTCCGATGCTAAGCGCCTTTTCCTCAAAGTGTTCCATCCAGATATTAGCCAGTACTGGGGCTACTGGACTCCCCATTGCGACACCATCGATCTGGAGGTAATATTGGCCTTGGAAGAGGAAGTATTTGCCATCTAAGCAGTGTTTTAGTAGATCAATATAGTTGTGAGGCATATCGTTGTCACTCAGTCTGTCTCTCACTACGTCCAGACATTCCCTTATTGGAACGTTGGTAAAGAGCGACTCAACGTCAAAGCTTACCATTACATCTTCCGGTTCCAATCGGATACTTTGTACGATCTGGACGAAATGACGCGAGTTCTTCACGAAAGACGGTGTGATACCGACTAATGGCTGCAATACCGATGCAACGTGCTTCGCAAGGTCGTAAGTAGGCGACGAAATCTGACTTAAGGTAGGCCGCAGTGGCACGTTGGGCTTATGTACCTTAGGCAGACCATATAGCCTAGGTGGTTGGTATGGCTTGGGACCATATAACTTGCTGTACTCATCTTCCGTGAACAGGTCCTGGTGGTCTTGTATCAGTGCTCGTATTCTGCGCGTTACTCTCGCCGTGGGGTTATATGAGACCGGTTTATACACCTTGTTATCACATAACAACTCTCGTACCTTGTCCGTATAATCAGCCGTATTCATCACTACAGTGGCGTTTCCCTTGTCGGCCTTAAGCACTAAAATATCCTGGTTCTCCCGAATCCTTTTCAGTGCTTGACGCTCTTCCATAGTGATATTACTGGCAGGTATCTTCGACTTCCGTAATATCACCGCGACGTCCTGTCGTAGGGTATCGGCATCACTGGGCGGAACTTTATTACGGATAATCGTCTCCTCAACACTGCTGATTATATTTTCGTACGGTATTCGCTTAGGTGTTAATGCGAAGTTTAAACCTTTGGCCAAGATGTTAATCGTAGATTCATCTAAACTCGCGTTGGATAGATTAATTACGGTGTTACTGGTTTGTACCGATTCCGTAGGTAACGTTTTATTCGCATACCGTCGGTTTAATAACTTGGAGAACTTTCGCTCGTGAGTAGCACTACATAGTTCGAATGTCCGACTTGCTTGTAAGAACGTTATCCGATCACACAAATCGTAATCAACGCGAGATAGGAACCCACTACACTTCGTATGCACGGCATATAACTCACACTGTACACTGTTGAGCTCACTATGTTTGTTGCGTATTAATTGTCTCAGGAGACGTACACTCGCGTTATACAGAATTTTACGGGAAAATGCGATATCACTACGTGGTTTTATACGCACACACGTAGGTAATAAGTCCCAATCGCGACATTTTGTTAGAAATATCAACGATGTTTCCACTCGCGCTCGTTTCCTCCGTAATAATTCTAGGTGACGCACTAATTTTGCAATTTCCGACCCGTAGCGGTTTGCAATAGAAACTTTTAAACACTCGCGTTGCATGTTTAAGAATATATATCTATACGGAAATTAACGCGAACATGCATTAAGTATTTACATACCTTATTTTTGCTTGACGTTTCGAGACGGTTGCACGTCCCGTGGTCGCAAGCTGACTGGTGTAGCGATGTCACGTCTCCGAGTGCGAGGTAGAAGATTCTATTTCTACCCCCGCGTTGTTGATTTTCGAGGTGCCGGCGCAAAACACACTAACCGTATCTGTATTTTGAACATTCGCCGACTGCGCATTAAAGTAGGGTGTTGTTAACCAGATCACTGGATTCCACGCCGATGACAATTTGAAGCCCTCTTCCCGATTGAAATTTTTATGTCTTCTGATTTCGATCGCTTCACGCACAACTCTTGGGTAAAAGTGGCGTTCCGTGGAGAGGACTTGTGGACGATGAAATTCAATCCAGTGATTGGTGCCCGATTGAAGTAAATGTTCCGCAATCGCCGATTTGTTCGTTTGACGGTTCTTTACAGCTGCGATGTGCTCCTTTATACGTTCAGCGATGGTCCGCTTCGTTTGCCCTATGTAAGAGCTTCCGCAGCTGCAGTTCATTTTACAGACACCTGGGGTTTGTAGCGGTAGAACATCCTTTGGTGTGCCCACCATGTTGTATACTTTGGCCCCTGGTGTAAATACGGTCGGAATGGAGTAGTTTTTAACTTTGCTCCTATTTTATCCGTAACACCTCTAATGTAGGGCATGTAGGTAGGTTGTCTATTTACCGCCGGATGTTCATCTCGCTTGATAGGCCGCGTCATTCGACGTTGTATCTGGTATCCGTTCTTCCTAAGTACTTCCTGAACATGGTCTAGCTCTAGCTTCAAATGCTCAGGGTCACAGAGGTCGTGTGCTCTGTTTTTTAGTGACGTCACAACGGATTGCAGTTGTCGAGGATAGTGGTGCGACGTGGCGTGCAGGTATCTATCTGTGTGTGTAGGCTTCCGGTATACGTAGTTATATATTACTTAACTCCATTCATCCGAAGATGAGATTCACCTACGAAATGGAAACTGACAGATCGTTGTCATTCTTGGATGTCAAAGTGACTGTGAGACCAGATGGGTCCCTAACACACACAATTTATTTATCATACTTCTCATAATTCATTTTATATTCATAAACTACATTAATATTTAAAAAAAAACGTTTAAAAATATAAAAGGGACCACGGAGACCCACCGGTGTCGGGTACAGGGACCAAGCCACCGGTGGTTAGGACCTCAGAGACAGGAACTTCCTCACGATGCGTGCCGTGTCGAGAAGAACTGCCTTCTGAATCAAGGACTTGATCCAGCTGCCTAGTGCGAGCCTCTTTAGGTGTTGATCGAGGCTCTTGGCGATTAGCCCATTTACCGACACGACTATCGGCACAATGATCGCCGAATCCACATCCCACATGTCAACAACCTCGTGAGCTAGGTCCAAATATTTAATCTCCTTCTCTTTTACTGCCTTCACGAGATTGCCGTCATGCGGTATGGTGATATCGATTATCATTGCGAGTCGCTCTGCTCGGTCTATCACTACAATATCAGGCTTATTGGCTACAATAGTCCTGTCTGTAATGATAGACCGATCCCAGTACAACAATGCACGACCATTCTCGAGAACTGGGTCGGGCACATATCTGTAGTACGGTACCTCTGAACCAACGAGATTATATTTAAGGGCTAGTTGCTGATGGATTATCCTGGCCACTTGGTTGTGTCTGTGCAAATACTGACCGTTGGCAAGACTCGAACAACCGGACACTATATGCCTGAGGGATTCCCCGGGTTGGTGACACGCCCGACATATGTCAACCGTCCCATCCCTCAGAATATACTTCCGGTAGTTGTTTGTAATGACAACTTCGTCCATAATTGCAAAGACAAAACCTTCGGTTTCTCCAAAGATATCACCGAATCGCAGCCAGGAGATGGAAGCTTTAAAATTCACATCGGGCCCATGTAAGGCCCGGTAGAATCGTCCATGCAGCTCCTTGCCCCTCCATACTTCCCGTCGGTCCTCAGTACTAAGTACTGCAGGTTTGTGCCAGTTCTCTTTAGCCAGAGCGAGCGGGGTAAGTCCGGTATCAATTGTGACTACATCACGATGCACATCCACACTCATCTGCAGAAAATAATCTCTGAGGTTACACACCTCGCGGTTGTGGAGGGTCTTAGCACATAAAAAGCCTCGACCCTCACATTTCCGCGGGATGTACAGCCTCATTACCGATGAGCGTGGATGATGCATACGAGATGCAGTCAGCATTGAACGGACTTTTCTATCCAGGGCATCTAGTTCAGTCTGGGTCCACCTGAGTATGCCGAAGGAATACATTAGGACTGGCATGGCCCACCCGTTGCAGGCCCGCACCTTGTTGCCACCTGATAAAAGACTGTTAAGTACTTTTCTCAGGCGGCCAAAGAACCGTGCCTGCAACGTCTGTTTCATGTCAGTCTCAGAAATATTCAAAGACTGCGACATACCCAGGTATTTGTAGGTCTCAGTCGGGGAGAGGGATCTAAGTTGTATGGAATCTGAGAGTTGTATCCCTGCAGATTCTATAATCTTGCCTCTCTTCACATGCATGACCGCACATTTATCCACACCAAATTCCATCCTGATAGAATTACTAAAGGTTTCAGTTACCTTAAGTAATGCTGTCAGTTGGAATTTGTTGGGTGCAAATAATTTCAGGTCATCCATGAAAAGGAGGTGAGATGTAACATGACCTCCTCTCCTAAACTGATAGCCTAGCCCTGAAGCCTCTAATAAGGTACTTAGAGGGTTCAGGGCCAGGCAAAACCACAAAGGACTCAGGCTGTCGCCCTGGAATATACCTCGCTCGATCATTATGGGAGCACCGCAACCCAAGGTCGATCGACACCCTGGATAGCGCAATACAGTCCTCCATTGCCCCATACACGCCCTTAAGAAGGTGCATAGAGTTGTATCTACTTTGTACAACTCTAGCACCCTCAAAAGCCACGCATGAGGCACGGAGTCGTATGCCTTTTTGTAATCTATCCAGCATGTCGATAGATTCTTCCGGTTACGGCGCACCTGTTGGCTAATGTCCATGTCTATAAGAAGGAGCTCTTTTGTACCGCGAGCCCCACTCTTACATCCATTTTGAGAAACAGATAAAATTGAATTATCAAATATATGTTTAGATCATTTCGTTCTCAAAATGGATGTAAGAAGTTTATATAAAGTTGGTAAGCACGTAATTGGCCTATAATTCTTGGGGTCCGTGGTACTACCAGACTTATAAAGTAGGTGTGTAACGCCGGATGTTAAAAAATCAGGCAGCGACCCTGATTCCAATGATGATTGAAATTGAGATGCTAAGCAAGCATGCGAACTTCGGAGCCATTTAAGCCAAAAATTGTGCAGTCCGTCCGGTCCCGCTGACTTCCAATTTTGTAAAGGACGGACTGCACTGGCTATATCGTCAGTTATTATATTTATTGGCTCCATAGATGGAATTCGTTCACATGCTCGCTCAACATCCCCAATCCAATCACCCTCTTCATGGTTGACGGGCATCGACCAGATGCTGCGCCAAAATGTTACAGTGGCAGTAAATCATCTGGTCGACACCCATCACCATTACTAGCCGAGGAATCAGGGTGCTCCCATCCCCGGTACACACACTTTTCGTCTCTCTGGAATGTGCGATTCAGGCAATATCGATCCACTCTTTTTTTATATCGCCGAATACGGTTTGCCCATGCATAAAGCTTTTGTTTTAGAAAGTCGATGCGCTCTGTAACTCGAGACAAATAATCTTGGGAACTGATACCAGTTCCCACGAAGGCCCGAGTCACAAAGCGCATCACTCTCGGTCGTGTATTACCGGCTCTAAAAGATGACAGCTTGCCAATGAATGCCCTAATCTCAGCGATACGACTCTCAATCCTGCGTTGCCATGCTGGCACCATAACGGACCGTCGAGTAGCGGTATTATCTACAGGAAATTTAACTCCCGCTACTCGACATGCCGTAACAGCCGCACAATACAGGATTGACTGTGTATCGCTGAGATTTTCACTATTGTCAAAATAGATTGACAATAGTGAATCCAAGGCACTCACTAGCGCTATGTTATTCTTATGCATGGGCAACCGAGGCAAACGAGGCCGAATGCTTGGATTCTTGGATCGGTATTCCCCAATAGCACATTCCAAAGTGCTCCTTAACTGATCATTGTACTGGGTACTTACATGAGAAGTCTCGTCATCTACCTCTTCATCGACGACATTAAGCTGTTGCTGTTGAGCAATCTCTGTCCCAGTTTGCGATGAAGAAGTGATGGGGAGACTTCTCCGCACGTCAGAGCGAAGTCTCTCAAGCACGGTATCATCCAACAGACGACACCGCTGGATGGCCCGCACTTGATCCGATAGCCGTTGTGTTGACACGTTGACAGCTGGCTCAAGCGCCTGAAACAAAGGCAGCATTCGATCACGGTACGCACTGAGGTTAGTCCCTCCCTCAGTGGCCGCAAAATATGCCCGCATGACGTTTTCATTCATTGAACTTGTCCATCTCATGCGGTGCACATCACCACCGGAAGCGGGGGTCCTGTTCGAGACCGGTGGGCCTCGGGGTCCCAAGCGTGTCAGTGGCCGGCCTCTCCCACGCCGACGTGCAGGTGGTGGCGACGTCAGCGGAGAGAAATACTCGTCGCTCGACGAGCTCGACGCCTCAACACTCGCCGACGACGCTGGTGCAGGTGCCGGTGGCTGTGAGGCGGAGCTGAGCGACGAGCCCAGGAATCTCAGGCGTGCAGCAGCTGCTCTTGTCAACATTTTCTCATGGTTTTATTTGTATTCTCATTTATATTCTCATTTCTCAAGTTTCTGTTTGTTTATATCCTTTGACATTATATGTCATTCATCTTCATAATATTTTGGCAATATTTTCTTAATATATTTTACGGTTTCTTTGATTTGTAATAATGTTTATCATAAAAAGAAGTCCTTGTAATATTGTAAATATATAACGGCACAAAACTATGAAATAATATACAAATAAAATTTTCCAAGAGAGAAAATTCCGTTTTCTTGTTGACGTGTTGCTAGGTTATTATTATTATTATAATACTTAAAATGCTTTATCTTATAACACTTAAAGCTGCGAAAGAAGTCTCGGGTTCGAATCCACGGCACGCACCTATAACTTTGCGAAGTGAAGTGCGTATTAAATTGTTAATTATCGCTTGCTTATCGGTGAAGGAAAACATCGAGAGGAAACCTGCATGTCTGAGAGTTCTCCATAATGTTCTCGAAGGACATGTGAAGTCTGCCAACCCGCATTTGGCCAGCGTGGTGGACTATGGCGTTACCCTTCTCATAGTGAGAAGAGGCCCGTGCCCAGCAGTGAAGGGCTGATGAATATATTTAAATGGTTATTATTTTTGTCCTAATTTATTCAAATATCGCGATTATGTACAAAAAAAAAACATACGAAACTGCCAATCTCTCTCTGAGATTGGCTTCATAAACTCGCGAGATCTCGCTTGAGCCTAAATCTCGCGAGATTGGCATTCCCTACTCATGGTCCAAAGTGTATGCATCTAGTTATGGGAGTGGTATCTGCACAAAGATACGATAAATCTTGCGGTGATAGTTCGATTGCAGATCTAGAGCTCAGAGCTTGTTATCTGCGACAGTATATACGATTCACCCAAGCATTCGGTACAAGCAATAGGCTAGTTGACAAAAAAAAAATTAATAAGTCCGTCCTTTAGATTATTCAAAAATAAGGGATACGTATTTTTTTATTTGTAAATTAAACTAAAAATGACCAAGATATAGCTCATTAAAGTAACGTATAACGTCACGCCGGGCTGCAATTTAGCACTAGATGACGTCACACGTAACTTTAATGGGCTATATCTTTGTTATTTTTTATTTAATCGAAAAAAGAAAAAAATACGTGTCCAATATTTTTTATAATCTAAAATACGGACTAAATAAAATGTAATTATTTTGACCCTGGAAACTACCCTATTGTGTAAGTGTAGTATATATTCCTGAATTTCTAGTTTCTAGGCAGAATAAACTAGACGGGGTTTCAAATGCATACCAGATGTTTGGAATATTCTCGTGATTCTGCTACATGGGACAGTGCGGGATATCCCATGGTTTTTAGTCAATAAGACATAGGCAACCTGATATACACCTGTGATCGTCTTCGATAATAAGGACAGAGTGGTAACTCAGGTTTCCGTTATGTCTTTAAGATTCTCACATTCCTAAGAAATATTTTTTATAAGATCATTGCATATTATTTTATTTATAAACTGAATAGTCTACAACGAATATCAATAAAAGTCCTAAAGGTAAGCTATTATTCATACTTCTGCAATAAAAAAGTAAAATTTAAAAATCAATTCCACCTTCGATACGCTGCTTGCAGACCACCGTAGCAATTTTATAATTAACGTTACAAATTTTTTGTCACGAGAAGTTTCAAAACAATTTCGTATCTTTTTACCCGATCAAAATTTTATTAAAAATGCCTGTTCATAACATAAAAGCTCGCTTGGTATCGAATTTTATACAGTCCTAGTTAAATTAAACATTATTTCGATAGTCATTAAGACTCGGAATAAGCTTGTAAATAAATATTTCCAATGCTGTAATTCTAAACACAAACCTAGAAACTGATTTAATTAAAATATCTTGACTATAATATTATGGCAGTTATTCTCATCAGCTACTTATGTGAAAATAAAATCATAAATAATTTGTTTCTTAAACATGCAATTGATTTTATTCTTCTATATACACATTCTATACCTGCTACATATAGTATATACCTTATAAGTACGACATATTTACCAGAAAGCAATAGTTTCACTTTTCTCATAGTTTGATTAAGTAGGGTCTCCCTTGTTTGCCCGAAAGGAATTTGACAAATTTTCACTACCCAAAAAATTTTACGCATAATTTCATTTGCCAAATTATTACTTAGCAAAAAATCTATTCACAAAAAATTGTAACGCAAACCTAATGTTTGGGAAATGAACGTTTAAACTATAACTTGTTTACCAACTAGTACTTTTAACATTTTTTATTTAGTCAAATATTTTAGTTGGAATAACAGTTTTTACGCAAAATCAATAATTATCCTAATCTAAATAGTCCAGTTCTGGGTAACCTACTAAAAACAATCTCTTTTTTATATTAATGCAAGTCGTTTCTGGCACTCACCGACCGCTGCCGCGGCAGCGGTCGCTTCGCTCGCTCGGTTCGTGCGTAGGAGGTCACAGTTCTAACCTAACCTAACCTTACCATAAATAAACTAATATCACCAAACGTTTATTGTCTGAAGATTGTTTGCTGTGATACACCATTTGATTAAAGACCAAATGCCATAATGACATTATACTTGGTAATATTTTGCCAAGTAAAAATTTGACCAAATAAAAATATGCGTACTAAAATCATTCAAAATATTGCAATGGTATAAAAAAGGTTGCTCAAATTTGTTTGGGTAATGAAATTGTGTCAAAATCTTTTCGGCAAAACGGCAGGATCCCGATTAAGTAATATATTCAATTCCCAGTTGAGTGCACGTCGAGAATAGTTTTGTAATCCCCACTAGGAGTATTAAACCAAGCTAACCTGTCAGTTACAAAGGTCGCGTTCAATCACTATAAGCTCTGCTAACAATGCGATGACACCTCAAACTTAATAGTTTTGTCAACCACGACTATCATTTGAGCAAGATATTATATGGATTTTGTTAACATACTTAGATTCATCGTCATCCTTCTAGCGTTATGCTTATGGTATAATTGACTTTTGTATAGGATCTCGCGTTAAATTCCTTTGGGTTGCCGAGATCAGATGGCAGTTACTTTGAGGAAGAGCTAATACTCAGTCACATCTGGTTAGAGTAGTAAGCGAACTCAAAGCTCGAAGGCACCAAGACAATGCTAGGACAGTGGGTATGGTCTATATGTGTACTACATAAAATCTCTGAAACTCTCAGAAAACAATAACTCTTTCGATTTACATGTAATGCCATTTAATTACAAATCAACAAGAATGACATCATTCAAGATTCAATTGAGAATAAACCAAGTTACACATGGTGCACGACTGAACATGTACTGTTGCTGGGGTTACCTTTAGATCGTCATAGCATTTGACTAGGGACATTCTATACGACGTTTTCCTGTACGTGACATTAATTTCAAGCATCCACAAATAATTTCTGTGTATAGATTGACGCGTCCGCGTCACTAGCTGACAAAATTTGAGGTCGGTGGATAAGCGTTCGCATTTTCTCAGAATATAGTGGTGGGACAGCGATCGTATAATGTGTGTCTTCTTGGCAAGATAAACTCGAATAGCCATGCTAAATATCTACTAAGTTTGCACTGAAGTTTCTGTATACATTAAGTAAATGCATTCTATAACGGTAGGTACTTTTTTGAAACAAGAAACTGCGAAGGATCGAGTAAAGTGGCAAGCTCTCATATCGGAGGCCAAGACACACTTTGGTTCGCTGAGCCATCGGAGTAAGTAAGTAAAGTACATTTTTTGTAGTCTCCAATATAGTCTATATTTATTTCTAACCACCAGAATTAAATAATTTATTATACTAGTATATAATGCATTAAGCACTCAATAGCTACGCAAATCTAGACTAACACCAGGGCAGAAGAAACACATCAGAAATGGTTGTAAACTTGTTTAAGACCAATAATAGTTCCATATAAAATGTATTTTTTTAAGGTAATTAAATTACTTGTTACAAGTGCTTTTGTATTATAACAACGTTACTAATTAGTTTTATATCCAGCAGTGGACTACGGCAGGCTGATGAATTAGTTTTGTAAAATTTTAGCACGACTTAACATTAAACCTTTCTCCATATCATTTTCATTTGTCATTTTGTAGTACTCATGGCATGTTAGTGAGTCCTACTACCTTTGGTCTGTTTCTATAAAGATATTCCGGGAGAACTATTAAATATATGTCAGACATTTACTGTAACCATAAAAATTGCAGAATAAAGTCGTACTTGACCCGATTATGAAACCCATCAGTCTGCCGAACTCTATCATATTAATATATTAATAATAAAGCTTTTGCACAAGCATTTAAGATGTAGTAATACTTCATCGAAAGTAAAATAAAATCAGATATACTCGTTTATGTACAAATTGTTACTGTTCATTGCTTCCACAATAGAGGGTAGCTTGCCAGCCTTTTCTGGCCTACGCTTTACCAGATTCTAAGACCGACTCTTTTAATTTTGCACAACAAAAGAACCTTTGTTATCTTAAGCTTTAACATTAATTTAAGCCTTTAAAATTGTCTTAGATATCCGAAATTGTGTTAATATGAATCAGATTGAGGAATTAAGTTGACAAAAGAAAAAAAATATTTACCAAAAAATGTCCAACTAATTTCAAAATCTCTTATTGTTAAGCTGTCAAGCGTAGGTACTACGGATAGGTTATGTTTGGTTCTCTTGTGACCCCGCACTCGAAAATAGGAGCCTTGTGAAGCAGGGCTCCGTCTACTTAGCATATTGGGCGACTAGGTAATTTTTATTCACATCTAACGAGTTAATAGTGCCTTTTACTGATGCTTTATTGCAGTTAAAACTACTTTTGATGAAGAGCGTCAGTCAAAAGTACTTTTAACCAGCTCCATTGGGCAAAAGTACTTTTAACTGTTATTTTAGTCAAAAGTATGATTGACTAAAGCATACGGTCAAAAGTACTTTTGACTGATTTTGCTAGTCACCAGTACTTTTGACTGGTTAAGAGTTTTGACTGCAACATATGGAAACTGTATTCATTTAGGAGAATTGGGCACCTGATTTGTACGAAGTCAGTATACACTGTCCTTGAAATCATAAGGTAAGTTTAAACACAAGAATTTATAATGCCTTTTCGACTAAAGCGTTTAGAGAATGGGATTTCTATTCACGATTTCAATTGTATTCTGTTAGCTTAACTGCGTTTCGTCGCGCTCATTAAGAAGTACCTAGCCTTCGTCTTGCTTAAGTAAATACCAAATACAGAATGTGTTGAATTTATGTTCCAAAGGTAAGTTATGAAACTTATGAATTACAGCTTAAACAATCAGCATGCTCTTGGAATATAATAGAGTTAGGATGTGATAACACTTTATTGAACTGTTTTCGGTGAATACATCAAACTATTCTATTTTGCTTATGATTTTAGTTAAACTACTTTCCTATCAACAAAGTTAAAACAGCTTTTTACTTATAACAATCTTTTATTGAAGTGGCAAGGAAATAACAATAGGTTTGCATTTACAAATAATATAAAAAGCATTTTAAAAATAGTTGCTTTGTTAAATGAATTAAGGTATTCATAGTATACATTGGCGCTGCAAAATATGTATAACAAAATAATTAATCTTTCAGAATTTAAATTTCTTCTCAAAATGATTCTTTTGTTTCTTTTATTATAGTCTGCTTGAAAGCGGTATAATATGTAAAACCTTTTCTTAAATAAACTATTTAATCCAGTATACAATTAATGGTAAAGAGTCGTCTAGTTGGCTTTTGATGTACTACGTAAGTATGTTCAAATTCACTCTCACTAAATACACGGGGTATCGCCTATAGAGTAAAGATTATTATTAAAAAGTGCGACTGGCGTATTGGTCTGTTGCTTAGTGATTTTGGCTTCTAAGCCGGCAGTCTTAGTTTTGATTCCTACTCGTGACAAATCTTTGTGTGATGACCATGGTATTTATTCTGTGTCGGTTTATAAAATATATAAGTATATTACCGATGTAATTATCTAATTAAAAAAATACAAGTATGTTTATCAGGTGTCTGGTTGTCACAGTACAAGTTCTGCTTAGTTAGGATCAAATGAACGTATGTGAATGTCCTAGACACTATTATTTATTTTACTGACTCACCAACATTTATTGACACTAGTAATGGTGTAAATTAGACTTATTTAATAACATAATCAAGTGTCACAGTTGTTTATAGGTAAGCACCACATTATCAATAGACCTATTAATTTTATTCGTCCACTAGTACCATAAGCTTAGCGACGTCGATTTGATTACAGTTCTGCAACTATCAGACAAAGCGACCATTCAGTGTGCCACAGTTCCAAGAGTTTTGAATCCCCCAGTGGAAACTCATGGTAGAAGCACAGATTTAGTTGTTAATACGCTCCACCTCTTAGACTATTTGATTAAATACAAGCCAGCGTGTTGATTTAATAGGCATAAATTGTAAAATGCCTAATCCCTTTTCTTGGCAATGTATCTTAAGAGATACATCAAAATTTGAAAAATTCTAAACCGAACATTTCTTTGTTAAAACAGATTAAATTTATGTAAACGTTTACTTTACTTCTTTGTTTTTGAACACGCGTTTATTTTTTTCAAATTGTCGGCACTGGTGAGCTGCCAAAATTATTTCATTATCGATCGACGCCATGCTCCCGCGCATACAGGTAAGTGATATGCATAAAATTATGTTTTTTGTATGTATTTCATGCATTTATTTCTAAAATTATAAATTATAATTGTTTTTCTACTAAAATAATCAATTTGGAGTACAAAAAATTGTCTGGTGGAGGGCTTTATTGGATTTTTAACTGCATGTATCTCGCCTTGCACACCGCCAAGTACCCAACAGTTTTATGTTTACTAGGGATGTATCTCATGGTGCACATTGCCAAGTTCTCTAACAATGAATACAAAATCTTCTTGTATCTATAAGTACACACTGCCATGCCTATTATTCTTCCAAAAGTTTACCGTTTTTCTGTTATTTATAGGTAAAAAAGCTCCATGTGCTTTCGAGAGCTAGAAATATTCTTGCTTTGGTGCCAGAACTCAATCAATCATCAAATGGTGTAGAAAGTTCGGAGTCTGATTGTGAATTTGTTGATATTACTTTTCAAAAGAATTTTAATAACGCATCTTCATCGATCCCTCGCTTCCCTCTTCACTTGAAAATCTTCACGTACTTTATGATAATGAGTGTAACCTTGTCGCGCGAACAAAAGCAGGTTCCTGTCCTTCGGAATCAGCCCAACTAACTACTGAAACCTATTCCAAGGACTCTTCTGCTTAAGATTCTCTACTTTCATCTATTCCACCGTCGCACATAGTCTACTTCAGTTTTTATCACAGCAAGAGACCTAACATACTCATTGCTTACGAGTTTCATATGAATTCAGCGATAAAAGAAATCATCAAATTGGCGGGACCAATGTTTTAACCACCCAATTTTACTATGGCACTTCCAATTGTATTGAACATTGAGTATAAACACGTACATATGTTGTACTAATCCTTGGGGTGTGAATTGCCTGGCCTTGTGAAGCGGTTTCAGATCGTCCTGCCCCTTTGACAGTCAAAGTGGCGGGTCCAGGGACATCTTGAAGTATTTTAATCACTTTCAGAGGTATAAATGTCTCGTTTCGGGAAGCAATAGTACATATAGGTAGTACAAACCCAGTGTTGAGCTAAATTTTAAATCGGGGACTTGAAACTCGAATATTGCAAGTAACTGAACCTGAAAAGATTCCGTTACCATAATTATATGGTAACGGAACAAGGGCCGCTATATTCTGGGAGGTTGCAACCAATAAATAAATCAAATTCTATGCCACCAGTAACAAAGATAACGATACCTTGTATTGCAAGGCCGACTACAGATGTTAGATTTGATGAATATAATTATTTCACTTCATTTGGCTCCAAGGGTCGATGCAAGCTTTGCGTACTAGATCAGACCACAATTACGTGTATGACATGCGGTTTAAACTATGCTTACTGCCAGGTAGAAATTGTTTTTACAATATTATAACACACATACCTAAGAAGATTTTGTTATTTTTGTTACGAAAGAAGTTATATTCATGTTAGTCAACTTATATTTTAATAAAATATACTGTTTACATATGAAAATGCATCTTTTATTCCTTTTTGTTATAATATATGACTCTACAGCAAAGTAATATCAAACTTGGCAGTGTATCTTTAGAGATACATTGAAATCGTTATATATTTTTAAGACCTCTTGGCAATGTATCCCACAAGATACATGTGGTTTTTTTAAACTACCGGCATAAGATTTTTTTTCGATTTTTCTAGGCATCTGTGGGTTATAAATATTATGTTGTATAAAAATTATTTTGATATTCAATCTTTTTTTTCTCTGCCAAGTTAAGGGTTATGAAGATAATAACTACGTACAAGCTAATACTTTTTTGTAATACATTCTAAGACTTTTCGATGTATTCGTGAGACGAACAAATGGGCAGGAACTACAAGACAATAAAAATTTGAAAGACATTATTTCAAAACTTCGACACCATAAACTTGTCGTGGTCTTGGCAAGAACTCTTGAACCAATGCACTATCCATGCTATATGTAAATAACCGCAACATTCTGAATCGTAAAATCTTTTAAAGATTGGAATCTTTCTTTAGGTATGGCGGAAATGGACGCTTCGACCTCTACTTGCGCACTCAAGGCAGCGTTCCTCCACATTTAGAAGCTTAATACATAAATGCAAAAAGAACATTTAACACAAGTGTATACACAAGAGAGCAGTCATTTTTCTCGATAAATTATACACATATTTACACAAACACGTCGTCAGTACAAACATCGTGAATGTATAAGTAATATATTTCCAAGTTGACGTTCAAATTAAAAATAAAAATCAACCGTATCTTTTCGCCAAATAGAAACGCTTATACGCCAGCGTTTCTGAAATATGAATTTGCTTACGGATTATTTAGATTTAGCCAGTGAGCCATAGGTGAATAACATTTGTTTTCAAAATGAATATTGCTCCATCGTTTTGTTATTTGTATTTACATTCATACAGAATCTACAACATTAAATCTATAGGCTAGAGAAATATGCTGTACTAACGATCAACTTCACCTATAAATCCAAACCTTATTGTTACAAATAAATACTACTTTTAGTTTGATTCTACCTATATCAAGTCTAAAATTAAATACGCAGTTTCCAAATTTTACTCGCATACTCGCATGAAAACTGCACGTACGACTTAGTTTTTACATGCAAGTTCTTTGCTAAGTAAAGTTTTTCACTAGAAACTCGTACGGGAACATGGAACATCTCAATAAGCCCGCACACTGCAAATACGAGTACAACACACCGGCTTTTATTAAAAGCGTGAGTTGAATATTCGGTACTGCCATACGACTGGTATACGCAAATGGAGAGATCTGGATTTTACGACGTCAAAATTAAATAGTATGAAGGTTTCTTTCCTACAGCCTGCTGCTGCAGCCAACGTGCTGATTTAAAATAGTAATAATACAATAATGTCAGCCCTTTATAAACTATCCAACTGCGGGTTGACATATTTCACTCGCATTTGAAAAACTTTACGGAAAACATTCAAACACTCAGCTCTTCACAATGTTCTCACTCGCTGTCTACCAAGCCATAATTAACTACACCACTAATCTGTTTTCAAATTGTATACGCACTGAAACTGCAAAAGTCAATGGTGCGCGCTGTGGGTTTGCGCAACAGTTTGTAACTTTTTACGGCAACGGGGAAGGCCTAGGAGGAGATGGCGCGATGAATTGGACGCTTTTTGGAAGGATTGGCAGGAGCTCGCGTCTGATTGCGATAGGTGAAAGATATAAGGGGAGGCCTTTGCCCAGCAGTGGGACATAAAGTAGGCTTCTAATAATAATAATAATTGTAACTTTTTACTGTAGTGCCTACACATAAGAAAATAGGACCCACATCAATATCCTCTCATCTGTATATATAAAATCCTTGCGTTACTAACTGACTGACAGACAAGCTATGGCCAAATCTATAAGGCACGGGAAGCTGAAATTTGGCATGTATATTCCTTGGGGATCGTAGAGGTGAACTAAGAAGGGATTCCATGAAATTCCCACGGGATCGGGCAGAAACAGTTAAATTGAAAAAAAAAATGTGCGAGCGAAGCTGCGGGCGTCCTCTAGTCTTGTATATATTTCACTTTGAAGTTCGACATTCAATAAAGAAGTTCTTCTTCAAAGGTATTATACGATTATACAGATTAGTGTCTATGTATGAAATTTAATATATAATGAATTAGAAATTGTGTGTGTTATTTATCTTTGTGTGCTTCTGAACAGTATTTATATGTTACTGGTATTTACCATAAAACTGATCATAGTCAATGTCATATTTTTGTTGCCGCAGTTGTTATGTTCAACATCATTGAATAACTTAACCTGATTTAGTAAGCCAGTTTAAGTTATTGTATATGTTCAATAAACCTTAGTTCCATAGTAGATCAAAATATAAAATCATTCCTACTCTGGTCAGCTATAAAGCAATTTAACAACGTTAGAAACTAAAACGAAAAATAAAATGGAATAGTGATGGTTAATGGCGAATGGTGATGCTAAAATATTGATAAACCTAAAAATATATATTTCGCTGTGTTGGCTACTGTTTATTTTTATGGCACTAGACTAAAGGGGATTTAATTGATTAAGAGTTAATTACATTTATACCTACTGATATAGGTATATGCGTGTACGGTGTAACCGTACATCTTTTAAGTCAGCATTTTACGCGACACACGCGCTCCAATAACATATTCATTTTAGTATGCGTCGATCCACCAAGGGACTCGTCCGTGCTCATTAGCAAGTCTTAACCGCGTTTCTCCAATCAAGGGAGTCGTGTCTGTATCCATCAAGGGATACCTAAACCTTAGCACATCGTGAAAGTAGTCGATTAACCGTTAAGCCAACAAGGGCCGCGTGTGTTCGCTACAATTCATTCAATTCATACAATCAGTCCACTCTCATTAACTTTAGTATTTTACTGACAATATACAAAGTTTATTTGAGCTATCGAGTTTTATTCTTTACATAACATACAAAAGGGTGTGTGGTTAGCAGCAAACCATACAATGCGTTTAAGAAATCTTTTTATATTATTCTCTTTTACAGTTAATATGTTACACTATGCCTATCCTTTAGATATGGGTTTTACTCTTCTTTAAGTAAAATATATTTTAGTCATGACTCAGGCAGTTTACGGGTAGGTAAATACAAATATAATGGAATGGTCATCAGTACGGACGTCAATTGACTACGAAACGGAAGTGCATAGATGGCGCGCTTTGACAGAGTCTAGTGACGTTCGCTACAGTCGAAGAGGGGGGTGACGGTTGACGTTCAACGGAGCGACACAACAAGGATCACTTCTCTCGGAGACTCCGGGTGGGCAACAAGTACCTAGAAACTGTCACTCGTTTCATGTTTAGTAGAAGTCAGTTTTGTTAAATTTGATTTGGTGTGAACTTATAAACAAACTGTGATGTGAAGTGTTGATATCGACCAAGAATCAAGCAATCCGCCGTCATCAGAAGTGGCATCATGGACCAGCGCGACCACAAGGCGCGAGCGAAGGCGACTGCTAACGCTGCTATGTTGGTGAATCGGCTGAGCTTCAACTGCAACCGTGGTGAGCGTATTTTGTCTGATTTTTATATTGGTACTGCCAATTTTATTAAGTGGCGGTAGTTGTGAAACATTACGCGTTTAACTTTGGAAATGTTATGGTCGTTGTGGTGATATCGCCATCACATCGAGCCGAGTCTTGTAGGTTCGAATCCTACACGAGACACTGAGTTGTGGAACCTTTTGACTTTTTCGGTGTCGTGGTTTCCAAGGCATTATTTCATGAATAATCTTCTTTTGAATAGCTTAAAGAAAAAAGACAAAAAAAAGTGGGTAGTAACTATTTAATTGCGACCTTTGCCGTATTTTAAGTTAGCATTTGGTTGTCTGACTACCACAGTGACCTAGCTATAGCGTAGATAGCAAACGGAGGTTTTGAGTTTGATACGCCAGTTAAAAAAGAAAGCGATTATTTTTATGTCTTCATGCGAGGGTGGCTCGCACTCACGAACCTTGTGATCATATTGTGCTTGCAAATAGATTAATATTGTCTCGGTCTTACTATATGGACAGTAATAATAACGAGAGTGAGCGTACAGGCCGACTTGCAAGTGCGTTTGAGTGAAACGTGCTAGTTATTGTTGTAGTGCAGTTGTAATATTGGTTTCAGAACCAACACCAGCTTTTGTTGGTTTTCTGCTAAATCTAGAACAATAACTCCGGTCTAGACTGTACTTCGCAGGGCAGCGGCGCTAAAGTTGTTAAACTAATCGAATCGTACATACTAAGTTCATAGTGTAAGACTATGCTATTGCTTCTGACTGTGCTGATTTTGTGTAGAACAGCTTGTAGCTTTTATTTCTTCAATAGACGTGTGAACTGCAGTGCTGTCTAGACGAGTGCAGTTGGTTGGTTAGTGTTACCTGACCATAGTCTAAGATATTACTAGCACCATTATTTTATCAACTCGTGGTGTTGATAATACGTAACGGTTTTCGTTTAAACGTGATCAGAGCCTAAGTAAAAAGTGACACTGTCACTCGTTGTAATTCTGAGTTGTACAGACGATCTCGGTGTCGCAATTTTTGTGAGCATACATTTTTAACATGGCACATTAAAATGTTTCTTACTCTGATTATTAGATGGTAAAATTAAATTCAATTTTAAGATTTTACTCGTAAAAGTTACCTACTGTGTGTTTTTTTAAATTCATGTGATACGCTGGGAATTTTTATCGAGTGCCCAGAGTTCTCTGTCCAATTTCAAGTTATGCTTAGGTCGTTTAGGAGTAATAGTGTTTCTAGTAGGTTAAAGGAAGGAAGCTGTTAAACTCGATTATTAGACGTAGAAGAAAGTGATTGGGTTATTATCGTAGTGCGTTACGATAATCAGTTTCAGAGATTTTAACTTTCATTGTAGGTAGAACTAGGTTAGTGATCGTTAGTGATGATTGTATGTTTAACCTTATTCTCATTAAATGGGTACTTTGTTAGTCGTTGTTGTGATAATTTTGTGGTACCCACGTTACCGTCAGTGTATATTTGCATAAACTGGATAAGCTGTTTGTGTGGCTGCATGGTTAGCCATGCGTTGCCATTGGTTGGACCGGTAAAGTGCCTTTCTGGTTAGCCTAGTTTACCCTTGAGCTTTTGTGTTAGTCATAGTCTTTGTTGGTCAAACAAGACAGCCGTTAGTGCATTGTCATAGTATCACAAACGTTGTCCATCGTCTTGAACGCGAAGGGTCTGTTGCTGTATCGCTAATAAGGTTAGGAGAAGCTTCGTATTTAGACTATTCATGACAAATTATAACGCTGAAAAGACTGGTTAGATACTTGGTAGTAAAATTAACATCTAGAGTAGCAGCCTAGTATGATTTCCTTATAGTCTGCTATGTGATAAGGAAAACCAAAGCAACATGTTGAACAAACCTAGTTTAAGATTACTTTGTTAGACGCTCGAAAGGATTATCCGGATGGTGTTGTGTAACCGGATGGAGGTTGCATAGCATGATGTTGAAGACCCGATGGATGTCAGAGTATGAGCAATGCAATATTTTAATGAGTTTCCTATTATTTGAGCGAGTACGTGTGTTGCTCAACATGTCAGCTTCGAGAGAAAGAGTTAGTTGTGATTTTCAATAAAACCTGTAATGATTTTGATCAGAGGTAGGTACCTTTTATTGCCCACCGACTTGTGCCAGGAATGGCCGAACGACTAGGATTGCTGTTCGAGAATTTTCTCTTAATCCTAGAGCGAAGTACATTAAAGTGTGGTTGTTGATCACAATCACGGATACCCTGCTACTCAAGTAGCTCTCATTTGATTTTTGATTGCTAATGTTATCTACCTCTGGTTTCTGTGTTGTATTAAAGGAGCGTGTTGCGAGAATCTGAAAGTACTCATAGAATATCGATTGGTTATCTCAGAACTGTAGGCGTTACCTCTATGTAGCCAAAGGAAATCAGTTTGACCGAAAGTAGCTTATCTCGCCATATTCGCATTTGGTTTTACTTTTTGTCAGTGGTCAAATCCAGTTTTGACATAGCTCATTGAGAGTATGGACGGGAGTTACGTTCTGTGCAGTTGTGAAGTTGTAAATGAGTTTCATAATCGCTTAAAATTGACGAAGTGCGGACGTTGAATTAGTCTGAAAGAACGGATACTCTATTTAGTGGGTATACAATGAGACTAATCTATGAAATACTAATGGTAGATTTATTTCCTTTTTGGGTAATCCTGGTGGCTAGCGCGGCCTGATGGCCGGCGCGGCCTGGTAGCTGGCGCGGCCTAGAGGCCGGCGCGGCATGGTGGCCGGCACGGCCTGGTGGTCGACGCGGCCTGGCGGCCGGCGCGGCCTGGTGGCGAGTGTGGCTTGGTGACCAGCATAGCCCGTGTGTGGCGCGCGGCCCGTGTGTGGCGCGCGGCCCGTGTGTGGCGCGCGGCCCGTGAGTGGCGCGCGGCCCGTGTGTGGCGCGCGGCCCGTGTGTGGCGCGCGGCCCGTGTGTGGCGCGCGGCCCGTGTGTGGCGCGGGGCCTGTGTGAGGTTTGTATGTGGCTTTGAAGAGCTTGGTTACTGGTATAGCTAAAGTCTATCTGGCCGAAACTGGCAATGAAAGTGAAGGTAGTTTATTAAAGGAGTTTGGTTAGAAGATGTAGAGTCCAAAGTCCTTAGCTTAAATGTTTTGGTTAACTTGGTTTGAACTATTTTAAAGTATAAAAGCCTATTTGAGGTCACAGAAGTTCCTTACGATGATCGTTATAATCGCAAACTCCTTAATTCTAAGCGTAACTGTAAGTACGCACTCGACAGGTTGCGAAAAAATGCCTGAAGGTCAAAGTACAACTGACGAAATTGAGGTAGAACAAAGTAGTTCGGATAGTGAAGAAAGTGTTTAAGTTTACATGATGATCAGAGGCTGACGTGTAGCCGTAGCTCAGTTGAAATCGGCGTCTACTAACTTAGTAGTCCGTGAGTAGGTGGTATTGCAGTCAGCTCTGGCGGGTCTAGTCGGGTTTCAGTGGAAACCATAGTCCTGGAGAGACTTGGCGTTCCCATGTAGGGTTCACAGAAAGTAGAGTAACTGCAGGTTACTGGGCTATGCGTATGATCACATTTAGAGCTTAAATGTTATGGTTTACTTGGTTTGAAATAATATCTTGAGAGATACAGCGATAGTGAAATGTCAGTTTTACTTTGAGTTTCCTGATTATTGATTTTGATACTGAAACTTTGTGCCAAAGAATCAGAACATAACTGACGATCTTGAAGAGAGCAAATTGTGAACCTTAATACTGACGAGACAGTAGAAAACTGGGCTTACATGTTGATTGGTTGTGTGATTAAATGTCAGAGGTCGATTTGTAGCCGTAATAGCCGTAAATCAGTACAAATCGTATTCAATACAACTGTGAAGGCAGTTGTCCGTGAGTACATGGTAGGTAGGCAGATGACTCTGGTGTTTGATTGGTTGTGTGATTCAATGTCAGGGGTTAATTTGTAGCCGCAAATCAGTACAGATCGGATTCAATACAACTGTGAAGACAGTTGTCCGTGAGTACGCGGTAGGCAGACAACTCTTGCGTTGGGGGTTTCGTGGAAACCATAAAGTCCAGGAGGGACGATCCTTGTGAGGATGCGCAGATAAATGGGTGGCAACCGAGTGACTGGTGTAAGTTCTGTTTTAGTAACTGGAGGTTACTGAATGGGGGGCAACCGAGTGACTGGTTGAGTGCCTGGTTTAGTAACTGGAGGTTACTGAACGGTTATGAATCACATGTAGAGCTTTAGTTATTTGATTTGATTATAACGTGAGTCTATGGTAATTGACTATATTGTTAGTAATGCTCTGAATCCAGCTCCTATAATAAACACTGTTTTGATTCAACCCTTACCTGGGTTAAGTCAGGAGTGACCGAGCAATGTGATGCTGTGCGTGTAAAATTTTGTTACAGATTAACACACGGGGACGTGTGTCTTGTAGGATGGCCGTAACGGAATGGTCATCAGTATGGACGTCAATTGACTACGAAACGGAAGTGCATAGATGGCGCGCTTCGACAGAGTCTAGTGGCGATCGTTACAGTCGAAGAGAGGGGTGACGGTTGACGTTCAACGGAGCGACACAACAAGGATCACTTCTCTTGGAGACTCCGGGCGGGCAACAAGTACCTAGAAACTGTCACTCGTTTCGTGTTCAGTAATAGTCAGTTTTGTTAAATTTGGTTTGGTGTGAACTTATAAACAAACTGTGATGTGAAGTGTTGATACCGGCCAAGAATCAAGCAATCCGCCGTCAAATTTAATAGAGCGGAAGAGTTTGTTTGTTTGTTTGAACGCGCTAATCTCAGGAACTACCGGCTGCATCTGAAAAATTCTTTTTGTATACGATAGCCCTGTTAGTCCTAAAGGCTATAGGTTATATAACATAAAGCTTCGACCCTTTGGGGCCGGGCAAAAAAAATAAATAGGCTAAAAGAGAATGTCGGCTAATCTCAGGAACAAGCAGTCAGATTTTAAAAATTGTTATTGCCTATGATAGCCCAATTATTCCGAAAGGCTATAGGCTATATAAAATTACGCCACAACTTTTAGGGGCCAGACAAAAATAATAAAATCGTCATACGAGAAGGGGGAGGGTTGGGTCAAAGGCAAAAATGGATAAACGAATAGGATACAATCTATATGGGTATCGTTTTCGAGATTTTCGGGACGCTAATTAATAATATGAAATTTATTTAGTGATCCAAGATGGCGGACGGGAAATCAAAGATGGCGGATGAGAAAATTTTAAAAATCAATATTGGTATCGTCTGCGATGTTAAAAGGGCTGGGGAATCCAAATATAACATCTGTTTCGTGATTCAAGATGGTGGATGGGAAATCAAAGATGGCGGATGAGATTTTTTTTTAAGTCGATATGGGTATCGTCTCCGATATATTAAGGAATGGGGAATTCAAAAACTCTATCTATTTCGTGATCAAAGATGGCGGATGGGATTTTTTTTTTAAATCAATATGGTTATCGTCTCCGATGTTAAAAGGGAAGGGGAATCCAAATACAACATCTATTTCGTGATCAAAGATGGCGGACGGGATTTTTTTTAAAGTCGATATGCGGATCGTCTCCGATATTTTAAGGAATGGGGAATTCAATATAATATAAAAATTTGTGTTTGTTTGTTTATCATTTATAGACTCTGAAATGATAAGAGATTAAGCGCTAAGTCAATGGTAACTTTGGAAAAGGGGCTTGGAAAAAAGGGAATTAAATAAAAACTCTTAAAAACGCGATACGGAGTTTGCTGGGTCAGCCAGTAAGTAAATACAGGTCCACACATACACAATGTGTATGTATCAATATTACTATATGTTGTAATAATACTGGCTTTTTAGTGTTTTTACAAAGTATTCAAAATTCTTCTAATTCGATGTTACTAGGTTACCACTTACTTCAATAAAATAACAACTAGATGACACACATCTTTTATTCTCAAATACAAAAATAAATTACAACAAGTCGTTATCAGCACGACATTCTTGTATTTGTTTATATAAAAAAAAACGTTATGTGTGTTTTCACAATAATTCGTTGAAGTGATATTTGTGTGATTTTTTTTTTGGGTACGAAACATAATAGTTCTTCGCATACAATTCTGAGATGGCGAACCCAAATGGAGACACAAATGAGTGAGGTATGCGTAGTTCCTCTACTCCAAAGTTCACCCTACGTAATAGAGAAGGTTAAAATGCGCTATTATCTTATCCATGAGGAGTTGTGGGAAGCTATCAGTGGCTACCCAACAGGGATGAACGTTTCCAATGTTACTAAGATGAGGAGCGATCAAAAGACACTAACAAAAATTTGTCTTACCCTGGAATCATCTGCAATTACGCATGTCCAAAATCTAACTACTGCAGCGGAAGCATAGAAAGCTCTACAAAATGCTTATGAGGACAAAGTTATGGGTAGGCGTTTATATTTAGAACGGAAATTATACAGATTGAAACTTGAAGATTTTGATAATAATATTTAGTCGTATATCAATGCTGTTATTTCCACTGCACTAGATTTGGCGGATATAGACAAAGTAATAGATGATACGTCCATTGCTGCTATTCTATTGGGAGGTCTAACGTCGAGATATGACCCATTGATCATGTCTCTTGAAAATAGTAATGTAAACGTTACAACCGAACTGGTAAAGTCCAAATTACTGAACGAAATGTCCAAGGAAAGCTCGATAAAATTGGAAACAGCTATGAAGTCAAAAGTTGATGCCACTTCTGTTGAGTCAAAAGGCAAAGAAAATTGTGTGCTATGGCTGTGGAGAACCCAGTCACAAGAGACCAAACTGTCCTTTGAAGAAAAAGAAGGTCATGAAAAGGAAGAATCCTTCTAATAAGGACTCGACCTCTGTGTCTGCTTTAGGAGCAACAAATAATTATGACATAGATAAATGGTACATTGATTCAGGTGCGACCAAACACATGAATTCAAGACGAGATTGGTTCGTAGACATAAAATCTATTGATAATAAGGTAACAGTTGCAAACGGGACTAAGATTGACGCTGAAGGCATCGGTAAAATATCTATAAATACCAAAAGCAACGTCAATACAATTAATGATGTTATGTATGTACCTGACTTGCAAACAAATCTTTCATCTGTAAAGACAGCAGTTGAAAAAGGTTTTACTGTATGTTTGGTAAGTCGGGTTGTAATTTATTTAATTCAAAATCCTTCTCCTTTACAGGTGATGCGGTTCTACATGGCTCGCCCAGTGGTGGATTGTACACACTTGATTGTAACGTAAATATTTCCAAATTTAGAGCCTATGACGTGCACTCTAGTTCATTTTCTAAGTATCAGGTATGGCATAAGCGTTTAGGTCATTTATGTCGCATTGGTATGAATCTGCTGTAAAATAGTCATAAGGTTATTGACTATAAAGATGTGTATAAAATCCATGTGTTACTTTTGTTCAAGCGAAACAAGCTCAAAACCGTTTAAGCCGATTACTTATAAAAGAGCAACTTCAATATTAGAACTGACCCACTCTGACCTTTGTGGACCAATGTCAGTTAGCTCTTTTCAGGGTAATAAATACTTTTTAGTTTTTGTAGATGATTTTCGAGAACTATATTTGTATATTTTATTTCTTCAAAGACAGAGGTAAAGGATAGATTTTGTCACTTCTAGTCTATGGTTGAAAGACAAACTGGGGCTCAAATTAAAACAATAAGGACGGATAATGGAAAGGAATTCGTAAATAGTGAATTCTCAAGTTATCTTAGATCTTGTGGTATAAAGCATCAAACTACGGTACCATATAGTCCTCAGCAGAATGGTGTTGCCGAGCGTCCTAATCGCTCAATTGTAGAAAAGGCACGCTCTCTTATACGAAAACTAAAGCGAACTTTCTAAAGTTTTTTGGGAGGATGCTGTTTGAACGGCTATATACCTAAAGAATAGATGCCCATACCGTGCCTTAAATAATAAAACTCCCTACGAGTTGTGGAATGGTTGCAAACCAGACCTAGGTAATCTCAAAGTTTTTGGGTGTAGAGCTCTTATACATATACCTTCTTGTCACCGTAAGAAATTGGATCTTAAGGTTGATGAAGCTGTATTTGTAGGCTATACAGAAGACCCTAATACGTATCTTTTTAGAAAACCATATTGTCCTAGAATCTTACAAAAGTCTAGAGACGTAACATTTTTTGAAGATTGTTTTTCTAGTTTAAATAATAGAAATGTCAACAATACTAAGACTTCTACTGAACCTTTAGTACTGTCTAATAGTCTGCCTATACCGGAAGAAAACAGTACAGTTCAAGAGTCTTATGATCAATTTCCAGTGGTCACTGTTGAACCAGCTCCAGGCCATACTGTTGTCACTGAAGATCAGACTGCTGAAGCTGATCAATTCCTTGAAGCAATTGAGGAAGAAGTAGTTTCTACTAGTCAAAATGATGGACATAGATATCCATCACGAGATCGAAAACCTCCTAATTACTTCTCATACCAAGTGTCTAGTCAAGTCTCTGATGAGCCTAGAACGTATAATGAGGCTATATTGGCTGATGATGTTGATAAGTGGCAGATGGCAATGACAAATGAATATAATTCATTGATGAAGCTAAAGACATGGAAATTGGTTAATAGAGAAAACAAGAAAGTTATACCATGTAAATGGGTCTATAAGTTAAAGAAAGATCCAGCAGGAAAAGTTGTGAAGTACAAAGTAAGATTAGTTGCTAAGGGATTCACCCAGACGCCAGGTGTAGACTATTTTGAGACATTTTCTCCTGTCGTGCGGCACTCCTCTTTACGTACTTTACTGGCTCTCGCAGCTGAATTGGGTTTAAAGATGCGTCACTTGGACGCAGACACTGCATTTTTAAATGGGGATCTGCTAGAGAAAGTCTACATGGAGCAACCTCAAGGTTTTAAAGTAAAAGGTATGGGGAACAAAGTGTGTCTTAAGAGACACACAGGATTTTTGTAAGCAAAAATCCCTGTATGGACTTAAACAAGCTCCACGTGCCTGAAATATAAAGTTAGATGAAACTTTATCGTCTTTTGGTTTTGTGAATCTCCATCTGAACCATGTGTGTATACCGAACTTTTTGGCAAAGAGTTGGTTATAATTGCAGTCTTTGTCGATGACATAATTCTTTTTTATATTCAAATTCAAAATCCTTTATTCATTTGGGTCACAATGTGACGCTTATGAACGTCAAAATAATAAATTTATAAAATAATTACTTAAAGACTCTACATTTATAGAAAAGACAAGACGTGTGACTTTGTCAAAAATGACTTGAAAAAATGTTTTTCAAGAATAGATTTGGGCTATTTAAGCTATTATCTTGGTTTAAATATAACCAGAAAAAATTATGAAATAAAAGTACATCAGAAAAGTTATATAAATAATCTTTTACAAAAGTTTGGAATTGAGAATTGTAAAACTTGTACAACTCCAATATCTGGAAAACAGTGACCAGCAGTTATAGTGATCATAATCTAGAAGTATATCCCTATCAAGAATTAATTGGTTGCCTCATGTTCCTGAGTGTTAATACTCGTCCAGACATCGCATTCGCGACTAGTTACCTGAGTCAAGTCAATACTCGGTACAACAAGACTCATTGGTTAGCCGCAAAGAGAGTCTTACAATATCTAAAAGACACTGTAGATTATTCGATTTGTTATAGAAAATCAGATATGCCACTTGAAGGATTTTGCGATGCCGATTGGGCAAACTGTGATATAGATCGCCGTTCTTATACGGGTTACTGTTTTAACCCTAGAATACTAATCATCGCCTGAGAGGCCGCGTTCAGTTGACTTTTTAAGAATATTTTTATATTACGTCTATGTATCGTGGCGTGCGTTCGTGCAAATATAGTCCACCCCACGACACGGTGGAGGGTGGTTATGTGTGACGTCGTGCACCTCCGTCAGTTCTGTGACGTCGAATGTAGGAGGGAGCTCCTCTGCCCACGCGCCCCGCACGCTGTATATAAGCAAGCGAAGCCATTCCTTCTGCCCTTTCCGGCCACCTGCAGACCATGAGCTAAGTACACCAGCTGCTTTTCCTGGACGTCCTCGGAGGCGAGTCCCTAACAAGTCTCCTTACCATCGCCGAATCACGCGACCCTGATTATATATATCTTTAAATAGCATTTTTTTGTAAATTTTCTTAAGTAAAATCATTTGCAAAAGGATGTATTAGATTCTTTGATGAATTAAAACGATTTTTTAATTGTAACATCTAACTCACATTTCTCATTTTAAACTACACCCCAGGGCGATCCAACGTTACAGTGGCGCCCACGGGAATATATAGGTAGGGTTTTGTTGGGAATCCGCCTCCGGGTAAGTCCTTTTTATTTTATTTTTTTAACCGTGTATGTGTTCCGTGTGGTGACGGATTAAGAATACGGATTGTCACCACCCCTTACCATCCCATGGGTGTCGTAAGAGCCGACAGAGGGAGCATATTATGCAGAGAACAGCACTGTAAGAGAAGGAAAACTTGATACAAACCCTATACCAACCCGTTTGGCCAGCGTGGTATAGTAGGCCAATTCCTCATTTCAAAGGAGAGGCCTAGTCCAGCAGTGGACTGTTAAAGGTTGATGATGATGAACCGTGTATGTGTTAAATCGTTCCAAAGCAGTGTGTGATTATTTTAGTGGCATATATTGTTTCTTTTTGCTTGTTCTATTGTGCACGGTAAGTCGGTGGTGTTATGCCGGTCACAATAGACATTTTCTCTTTTTGTTCTGTTGTGCACGGAAGGTCGGTTGTGTTGCGCCGGTCACAACAGACAATTTTTTTCTTACTATGCATGGTAAGCATTTTTATATTATAACTATTTCTGTTGCCGCGTGTTATAATTAATTTTGTATCAACCGCATAAGTAACAAGTTATAATCGTTTTGCTTGCGGCCACGTGTCAACTAAATGACGCGCTTTGGTCACATTCATTGATTGCATTCTTTGTATTGCGATTTAAGGCCTCGTGTCCTCTAACGACGTGCTAAGGTCACCTTCGTTGATCGTATGCTTCGCGATTAGCTTTTTTAAATGCCCACTACGGTAATTAATTGCTGCTGGTAATTATTGCTAATAATTACTGCTTTGGCTGACTTATGGAACAAATTCACACCCTTCTCTTTTTCATTTCTTCTAATTTTTCTACTATAACCTATTTTGCTAGTGATTTTGTACGGCGACATAATTATAAATGCTTATAGTCGGTATTATTAAATACTTTTACCGCCTACTACGGCGATTGTCTTTTAAAATTAACTATTCTTTTTCTTTCTTACTAAGAAAATTGCATCTTTGTTATGCCACGTCTACTTATTATAGTTGGACTGGCTGAGTAAAACGTACCTAAAGATGCTAGCGTATTATATACGAGGGTCAAACTGAAAGTTCTTAGAAAATCAAAAACTGATTACATTAGCCAGTTATTAGTTTTATTATATATTTTCAAAATATTGTCCATTGACGTCAATACACCGCTGCATGCGATGGAACCACTGGGAAAAGCACTTTGCCCACTCGTCCTTAGGGGTCTCTTCAATGGCATCGCGATACGCAGCCACCGCTTCTTCAGCATTCATAAACCGCTTTCTTTTAAGTTTTTCTTTAATTTTTGGAAATAAATAAAAATCACAAGGCGCGAGGTCGGGGCTATACGGCGGGTGACCCAGTAATTCAACGTTTGATGTCGCCAAATAGTCGATCGTTCGCTTGGCGGTGTGCGACGAGGCGTTGTCGTGGTGAAGGAGGATCCTACTGCGAGGTCGTTTCTCTCGAACTTTTTCCAAGACAAGTGGCAAACAATTGGTAGTGTACCATTCTGCAGAAACTGTTTTTTGATCCTCTAACACAATTGTTGCGAAATGACCTATCCTTCCAAAGAACGAGGCCACCATTTTTTTTCCCGCATTTCGATCTCTCTTCACTTTAGTTGGCAACTCCTCGAAAGGAAACACCCACTGAGCAGATTGTCTTTTGGTTTCAGGATCATAACAGTAAATCCAGCTTTCGTCACCTGTTAGTATGTCGAACACAGCATTTGAGTCACCTCCGTTAAATCTTTCAATCATTTTACGGCACCAATCCACACGATGGAGTTTTTGAGCCTTAGTCAAATTATGAGGTATCCACCGGGCGCAAAGCTTCCTGACCGCTAAATGTTCGTGGAGGATTTTGTGCACTTGACTCATACCGATGCCTAAGCTTGTCCGAATCTGCTGATAGGTCACTCTTTTGTCAGTCTCTATCATACGCCGCACAACACAGATGTTATTTTCAGTCGTCGCCGTAGAAGGCCGTCCCTCACGTACATCATTAGTGAGATTAGTGCGACCACGTTTAAACTCATTAAACCAGTTGTAAACAGTCGCACGAGATGGGGCTTCATCGTGAAAGGCCAATCGTAGTCTATCATAACTTTCTTGTTGACTTAAATGACATCGAAAGTCATAAAAAATCATTGCACGAAAATTTTCTCGTGTTAAATTCATGTTGACGTGACACAGACAATTTTCAATTTGCCGCCAAATCGTAAAACAAATGACAAATGAATGAAATATATACTCAGTAATATTGGCAAAGAGTTCTATTTTCAAATTTTAGAATATTTTTTTTATTATATTGTTTATAAGTGGCCAGTTCTAAGAACTTTCAGTTTGACCCTCGTACTAGGTATTTAACTAGAATTCCGCGGTCGTTTGTTAATCAAACGTACACGTGTCACGTGCAGGTTGCTCACTGACAACAATAAACGAATTTAATCTTTGTCTATTTGGTATAAAAATACGAATATCCTCGCAGAATTATTGCTTGTTCGTTTTGTCAAATGTTTATTTTGCTACAATCGTTGTTTTCGGTCTTCGATTTTATCTTATTGTTACTGCCTATGGCTATGTTATTTGAAAATGCACCTATTTATGCATTTACTGTTCATTGTGAACTCAAACATTAAATTCCTGCGTCGCAATTATTGAATTAAAATTTTTCTTGTAATTTTTTGTGTCGCTAGGATTGTTATTTCAATGTCTAATTTCTATTGAAATATATAATAAAACTTATAGAGATAAATAAATGATAAAATTAATCCGCTGACAGCCGTAAAAATACTTAATTATCAATATGTAAATTGTTCCTTTTTTTACAAAATGCTATGCATCTGGTTTTATTAAACCATCTTAAATAGTGCTGGTTATAATGTGTTCTTGTGTTTACGCAAATGTTATTATATCAAACTGAATTTATTAAACTTAATTGAATTGAAACTCACTTTAACTAAAGTGGGTATTTGCACATAAATTAAATCAATAACTTCTATTCTTGAATAACTAAGTGGCTATTTACATATAAATCAATTAAATAATTTTTATACCTAATTAAATAACTAAAGTTGGTAATTATACATAAATCAATAATTTATATACTTTAATAACCAAAGCAAATTAATTGATTTACAAGTTTAAGTAAATCCCCTTTCGTATTTCACAATCAACTATTTTAAAACTAAAAGCTGAATAAAATAATTAAACCTTATTCTATTACAGCATAAATAAGTTTATAAACGATTAGTTACACTGTCATTAACAACAATGTAAGACGCACATCTATTCAAAGTTGTAATTACCTACATATTTATAAAAGCCAACAATAGTGCTATTGTTTCCGAGTTGGAGCTCGCAAGATGACGCATTGTGTTGTGTTAACGATTTATATAAACATGCTAACATAAAACATGAATAAATTTTACTGTTATAAATTGTCGGAGAAGTTTATTAAAAGTAATATTGTTACACAAATCTGTTATTTATCTAACTAACTATCCAACTATCTGATAACTACCTAACTATCACATAACTATATAAATATCAGATAGATTTGTCCTGGTGATTTCCATATAAAAGATCTTAAATTGACTCACTACAAAGTTTAAGAATGTAATGATTAATGCTCATCACTAATGATCTAATCAAAAAAATAACTTAACGCTTTGTTTCTAATAGTATATAAAATCTTTAACTTCCAATTACAGCTAAATCATGTACCCAATTATCTTGTTACATATAGCTTTAGTAATGACTAATCGTAATGTAAAAAAATATTTTTTCCCTTATGGCTCAGTGGTTAAAAGGTTGTTGTCAGATCGGTCTGTGGTTCGATTCTCGCTTGTGTTTTTTATGTTTTTTAGCTATGGTTGTGTATGCTATATCATCGATTGTCTCCTGCGGTGATATATTATTCATTACAACCTATTCCGAATTGTGTATTTGCCGTTGATGACTTTGTATCATGATCGGAAACCAGTTAATTGTCCGCGACAATGGAATACGGCCGGCGCCTAGCGCGCAGTGATGACTCACGTGTTCACCGGTTCAAACTTTCCATCGCCGTAATCATTGTTTGTTTTATTTTAAATGAATACAATTTGCCCTTGCAATTCGCATCGAGCGTGTTAATGACCAATTTGTTCGTGTTATTGCCAACTGATCGTAATATAGTTAGTATCGTAATATAGTAAGATCATAATATTAGTTTACGACTTATACATTTTCAATTTAATTTTACTTATCGAGCCCGGGTTGCAAGGTGTTGCCTAGGCTGGGTGGCTATTTACTCTAAACCTCACGTATACTACCTCTTCGCGCGTCGTGTATTATAGTGAATGCGACTCGCATCGGGAATGAATGCTGGCTTGTTCATACGTATGATTGTGTGTGGGCCTTTTGAATGTGATGTATGTCAGGTAATAGGAACGTTCAATGCTTGGTGATGTATGAATGGTCGAGGGTTATACTTATTTTTTTCTTTCAGGGTTAGTAGTTGCTTTGTATTTAACCTATTGACACCAACACGACTCATCTGTTTCAGGGTTCCGGCATGCAGTTGCTGCCTACCAGCCACAGAATTTTCCCTCTGGGAAAATTCTGGCCTAAAGGGGGGAGTGTGTGACGTCGTGCACCTCCGTCAGTTCTGTGACGTCGAATGTAGGAGGGAGCGCCTCTGCCCGCGAGCCCCGCACGCTGTATATAAACAAGCGAAGCCATTCCTTCTGCCCTTTCCGGCCACCTGCAGACCACGAGCTAAGTACACCAGCTGCTTTTCCTAGACGTCCTCGGAGGCGAGTCCCTAACAAGACTCCTTACCATCGCCGAATCACGCGATCCTGATTATATATATCTTTAAATAGCATTTTTTAGTAATTTTTCTTAAGTAAAATCATTTGCTAAAGGATGTATTAGATTCTTTGATGAATTAAATCGACTTTTTTATTGTAACATTTAACCACGTTTCTCATTTAACCACACCCTAAGTAGGGACTACGTTACACATGAGTTCAGCGGGAAATACTCAGGTATCGAGTTATTGACCTCACGTTCGCCTGGGAGGCGATCATTAGTATTAACGGTAAGTTTTTTACTAATGTCGTTTTTTAGTTTTTTGCAATTTTCTCTTTATTTTTTTGTAACAATAAGTTTGATTTAACTGAGAATTGATAATTTTGTTTCATAGATGAATTTTGACGAGAACCAAATAACAAACTATATGGAAAACGAAGATTCGGATAGTGAAACTGAGGATTACGATTCAAACAACAGTGTGGCTGATCCTACTATCTTACCCTCGTACCAGCTTGAAGATGTTCTCCAAAATATTGCTCCGGATAATCTTAATATACCTACTGGAACATCTCAAATACAAGCAAGCACAAGCATCGAGTTAGAAGCTGCTCCAAACCCAATCTCGATCTCCAAACTGCTGTATTACTGATAGAAAAATATAGGCTGATTTTAATTTACTCTCAAGCCAAACAACTTATAATTAAAATGGTATTTTTACTTTTATGTGATATAGCACTTTAACAATACTTAATTTAGATAATCAATAAGAAGCTAGATTTGTGTTTTTTTATTATTATTTTTCAAAAGGCTGTTCAAACAATGGTAATGTTAGATTTAAGGTTGATTTTAAGACTGAAATTATAATTTTAAGGAAAATGTGCCATTAAATTTAAAGATACGAGGTCTTTCTTCATTATATTGTTACATTTAATACAAATTTTAATAGAAAAATCTTTCTAAAATCTTGTATCATTTATGAAGTAGCCTCCCGAATGATAATTAGTATTAAGCAGTAAAAAAATAAGATTAGTACTCTAGGGTAAAATTAGCAGGCAGCCCGGTTTCATGGGCCTCAAGGAAGCAGCAAATCGTAGCTTTGTCCTCAGCGGAAGCCGAGTATATGGCAATAACTGAAGCTACGAAGGAAGCGATTTATTTAAGGAGATTTATCACTGAATTAATTTCAGATCCTATGGTAAGGCCAAAGTTACTACCTAATACCATAACTGTTTGTACTGATAGTCAGAGTGCACAGAGTTTGGCTTTAAATCTGGCACACAACCATAGGACGAAACATATAGATACCAAATATCACTTTATTAGATAAAAGATTAGTAACAATTCGGTAAACTTAAAATATATCAAATCAAGTGATATGCCCGCTGACATCTTAACTAAACGATTGCAGCGTGTGGCACTTGGTAGATGTGTACTAGGCTTAGGTTTAGTGTAAATATATTTTACACGTTTACTTTGGTACTTAGTATTCATTTTCATACTGTTTTTTCGTTTAATTGATATATTTTGAGTTCATTTTTATGTTTTATTTATTCTAGAGAATTTTGATTAAGGGGGTGTGTTGTAATATTTGAATACTTTGTAAAAACACTATAAAGCCAGTATGGCTTTATAGTGTTTTTACAAAGTATTCAAAATTCTTCTTATTCGATGTAACTTGGTTACCACTTACTTCAATATATAATGTTTAAACCGTATAATTGACATTATTAAGTGTTTAATATCATTATGTAATGTTATCAAATAAAATAATAAGTGTAAACTGATAATAAAATTAACTGAAAGTGAAGTGTAAATAAACAATAATTACGCAAGTCTTTCTAAAGTGTAATGATAAACTGCGATATCTAGGACATTAGTTTGCCATCAAACTACGATATAACTAGTTTTAAAGTTATATATGTGAATAAAACCCAAAATTTAAATAGTGAAGAAAAAATTGTTTCGTTAATTTTTCAAATTTACTATCAAATAGTCATTGTCTAACACAACAGTGACATCTTGTGACCAATAGCGAAACTACGTCGACACATAACGCTCTAACAAAGATGACAACCAAAATCGATAAAACTTCCAATAATGCCCGCAAGATGCCAGCACTGGTTTCGTGTTTTAAATGTAAACAATCTGTGGATATAAAGAATACAGCTTTATGTTTGGTATGCAACAACAGATTCGAATTGCATTGCGATGGATATCCGGAACAAACTTACCGACGACTAATGAGTATAGAATCTAAAAAGAAATGGCGTTGCAAGACTTGTATACAAAAAAAGTATGAAACAGAAACATGACGGAAGTGTTATTATCCCTTCCAAAGTTACGAGGAGGAAAAAGGTGATCTCCACAACCAACTTAACCGTTTTCCCTGCAATTAAGAATGATGAATCCATTGAATTATCATCCTCGTTTGAATCGCCTCAGTCATACATCGCAAAAAGCTTACCAGATTTGTCTACTGCAGCAATTAATATGGCAGAATTACAAGATGAAATAGAAAATCTTAAGTCACAGTTTGCTGCTGCGCATTCAAAAATAGAAAGTCTGGAGCAAGAAAATAGTTCTCTAAACAAGCATATCACCCAGCAAAATACTATCATCACTAAACTTAAAGCTCCTTGCAAAGCACCAACAAGTCAAAATAAAATATCCTGCTCAATTGAAAGAAAAACTGCTAAATGCCAGAGGAAAGTATTGAACAATACGGCTCACGAGATTTGTTTAGATGTTGGACTTAATGAGGATTTCTATAATGAAATGACAGATGTCGCTACGGGTCACTCTGAACAAATAAAATCAAAATATACGGAAGGCGATAAACCATATATTAAGAGCCCTACAAAACTGATGACTACCTCATCAATACCGGAACATGGCGATAGATGTATTTATATATTCAGAGGTGTGACAGTGCAAAGGACTAGCACAGAATCTGATTCGATCTAGAATCCGTACAAAATATGAAAAATATAAAGTGTTTTCTATGGTAAAGCTTTTAGCGTTGGCGGCTGAAATACTCGATTCGTGCCATGACGTAGTGGACTCGCCAAAGAACTACTTGATCCTTGGCATTGGTGAAACTGATTCTAATCCGACTACCCTAACGATAGACCTAGCAGCTACACTAAACAAATTTTAAAACATTAATATAATATTACTACATGTTAAGCACAACCCTTATCTGAATGAGTGGAAATTAAATCATCTATTAAAACAATTCTGTAACAATACTAATAAATGCCAATTTTTGTCTGCACCCTTAAATATATATAATAAGAATAATTATAATTATAGTTTATTAAGAAATGTTAATTTAATAATTGATTCTAATGATTATGAAATAAGATATTTACTAAATCCCTTTACCACAAACATAAAACATAGTCCGTATAAAAAGGGCATTATATTTTTTTATTTTCCGATTGTAAATAAATAAAGAAGTAACGAGGGTATCAATAGTAATCCCAGTGTCAACACTGTAATTGACAATACAATTGGTACGCAGTTTTTTCGACTCTTAATGTGAATATTTGTGCACAATTCTACATCAAAATGTTGCTGGATTACTAAACAAAATGGATATCTTAGAGGTATGTGTAAATGAACTAAGTAACCAGAATATATGTGTAGATGTGTTATGCTTCACTGAAACTTTTGTTAAGTCTGGTGATGAACCTAATATTAATTTAAAAAAATATAAGCTTGCAAGTTTCTTTAGCAGAAAAAAGGAAAAAAGAGGTGGCGTTAGTATTCTAGTCTATAAATCACTAAGTACCAAAAATATTGAGTACCTTAAAGAACTTTGTATAGAAAAAATATTTGAATGCTGTGGTGTTGAGATTCCAACTTTGCAGTGTATTATTATATGTATTTACAGGACACCTAACTCAAATACCTACAAGTTCTTTGAAAGTTTAGAATTATTACTGTACAAATTACTACTTAAACATAAAAACGTATAATAATTACTGGTGACATGAATATAGACACTCTAAAAGACACTAGTGACTCAGTTTAATTCAAAGATATTTTCTCAAGCTATGGGTTTTATCAACACATTAAAATACCAACACGGTAGAACTCTTGCATAGATCACATTTTTAGTAATAGAAAGAGAGATGGAGGCAGTACTTATGAATGAAGAAAAAATGAAGTTTGTGTCTGACCATAACACATGCCAGCTTCTAAAATTTCCAGCCAATAATATACCTAGACCACATTACTAGTACATCCATGTTAGAGACTGTTATATTGATAATATTAAAAAGTTTAATGACGCTTTAAATGGTATTTCGTGGAATGACATTTTTAACGATGATGATGCTAATAGAACTTTTGACAATTTTCATGAAATTTTTATTTTATTTTATAACTTGTGTTTTTCTTTAAAAAGAATTAAAATCCATAGCAATAATATGAAGCCTTAATGGATATCTAATGGCATTAAGATCAGCTGTAGATACAAAAGAAAGTTTTTTTCGGCGGTAGGTGTCAGAAAAGTAACACATGTTGTAAAGAGCAAACATTTGATTTTATTAAATAAAAGTAATTAAGTGATATTATATATTTTGGTTACATTGTGTACAATAAGCCATAAATACAGTGTACTTACATTGTCAAAAGTATTATTGCATATGTAATCTTAATCCTGCAAGATACACCATCTGCCAGCACTTCACAAAATTTTGAGATTGCACACTATTTGAAAAACAACTTCAACTCATAATGTCTCAACTGGCTGACATCCGAACGACACAGGATAATCTTGAAGAGTCCTTTTCAAGGAGGATGGCAGAACTTGAGGCACAGCTTCACATTGGTGGTCCGGCAAAGGAGACTGTCGCTAAGGTAGCGGAGGAGTTCCGCACGTTCCGGGAGCTTATGTTTTCAATACTTGGCCTCTTGAGACGGCAAATCAACGAATGCGCCCATACACTCGACGCGATGGAGACGAGGCACAGGCGGAAGGCACTGATTTTTCTTGGGGTTCCAGAAGAAGAGAAGCAGGATTGTCGGGCCCCTGTGCTGCAAATAGTGCATAAGCTGGCGCTCCCTGATGTAACATCGGCTGACATCAACAATTGCCACAGGATTGGAGCCTCCACCAGTGACCGTCGACGACCGATTCTGGTCTGGTTTGAGAAAGCGGATGTTAGATCGGCCGTTTGGAGAGCCAAGACGAAGCTGAAAGGTACAGCAGTGTCGATGAAGGAGTTCCTGACGAGATCACGACAAGCAGTGTTCGGAAAAGCTCGTCACCACTTTGGAATGCGGGCCTGCTGGACTTAAGACGGCGTAATTGTGGCGAAATCGTCCGATGGTAGCCGCCATGTTTCACAACAATGGAGCAGCTCAACTCCCTGATGGCGAAGTATCCCAGAGAAGTAGACGGTTTGGCATCAGCGGGCGAAAGTGGCGTCGCAGTGAGTACTGGTTCTTCAAACGCGAATTCCAAGGCGCGTAAATAACTGTGTCTGCCACTAGTATAGACTTGTCTTGTTGTTTTGGCATTCATTACATTTATTGTGTTATTATTTAGATGTGACCATAGTTATATAGGTGTTATGCTATCTATTTTATTTTACCCACATTATCATTGCTTTACAACAGAAAAGTCATTAGATTACCTACTTTGTTTACTTACTTCACACTTCTAACATATTATGTCAAACTAGTGTCGTTGTCAATGTTGTCAAACTAAGTTCGCTTGAAATAGTTGCGCTCGGAAACATTGTGTGTATTACGTTTGGTTGTACATTGTGTTAGGTTAGCAGTAATAACGTTTCATTACATTTTCTTTCTGCTAAATATTTGTGTGAGCTGGCGGGTGGTGCAGAGATAGTATTATTTTGTCTTTGTACCTTAATATTTTGTACCATACATTTAATTTAATAGTATAAGTTACATATTTTATTTATTGTTATTTATATATTTTATTTGTAGTTTATGGATAATTTGTCTGATAGCGATGCTTATCTATCTGCTAATGAATTTGCTTCCAACTCTGATAACGAGAGCTTTTGTTCTGTTGATGGCACATTGGGGGACTGCTTAAGACACACTTTTGCGCAGAAATCGGGCTTAATGTTCAATGTTTGCCACATTAATGCGCAAAGCATACCTAGCCACCACAATGACTTGCTTGAAAGTTTTTCTGATGTAGATATTCACGCCGTCCTGATTTCAGAGAGTTGGCTTAAACCAGATCTTCCCTCTACATCTTACTCTCTCCCCGGCTACATCCTAATAAGGAATGATCGTGTCGGTAGGAGAGGGGGTGGTGTAGCAATATACCTCTGCAGTACTATACCCTATAAAATTCTTGCCTCTTCTTCACCTACTTCTTCACCTACTTCTTCACCTGCGGAGTACTTGTTCCTTGAAATTAATGTCAAAGGTGCCAAAGCTGTGCTTGGCGTCGTATATTGTCCACCAACCATCGATTATTTCTCCAGTATCGAGCCGATACTGGAATCTTTAGGGTCAGAGTACGAACATCACCTCATCATGGGCGACTTTAATACCGATCTCCTTTCCAACCATTCCAGCCGTACCCGTAAACTCCTTAACATCATTGAGTCAGCCAGACTCCACATTTTGCCATTACAGCCCACTCACCACAATGTTAATGGGGAGGACACATGGCTTGACTTAATGCTCACATCCACTCCTACTTTAGTGTCCTTTCATGGTCAACATCCTGCTCCTGGATTTTCCCGTCACGACCTTATTTTCCTTTCCTATCGCCTAAAACCTCCTAAATCCTCTCCCAAAGTTCTGCACAAGCGTTGTTTTAGTCGTATGGATGTAACCAAACTCCTTCAGGATGCAGCCGACCTGAATTGGGAAAAGATGGAATCTGCGGCTACGGTAGATGAGAAAGTTAGCATCTTCAATACTGCTGTCTGCAAGCTGTATGATGTTCATGCTCCCGTACGGAAGGTAAAGGTGAAACGGCCACCTGCACCCTGGATTACGAGAGGGGTGCGCATGGCAATGAGGCGGAGGGACCGGGCATTCCGAAAATATAAGAGGGAGCGTTGCGAAGATAACTGGCTTCTTTTTAAATCTGCAAGAAATCGGTGTAACCTGATGGTTCGCAACGCTAAACGCCAACATATTCTCCAAAATATTTCCTCGTCATCCCCAGCTGATATCTGGAAGTTCCTTGGAACTCTAGGTATAGGCAAACAGCGGCGTGCTGACATCTGTGGGACGCTCGGTTTGGATGATATCAATAGACATTTCACCACTTCCTCTACATTGGATCACCAAACCTCGCGTCTCACGGTTAGCTACGTGGCTGCTTTACCTTGCTCCGATATTGAATCCTTCCACTTTTCTCCAGTAGCACCGGATGAGATCAAAAAGATTATCCTTTCCATCAAGTCCAATGCCGTAGGATGCGACAACATCAGCCGTCGCATGATTACCACCATCCTGGACCATCTCCTCCTTGCTATCTCCCACATCATCAACTTTTCCCTCGATTCTGGCACCTTCCCGTCCCTTTGGCGCAAGGCTTACGTTATTCCTTTGCCAAAAATCCAAAATGCTTCTCTTCCTAATCATTTTCGTCCCATCTCTATTTTGCCTTTTCTATCCAAAGTCCTCGAGTCCTGTGTCCAAAAACAACTGTCCCGATTCGTTTCCCTAAATAACCTGTTAAGTCCTTTCCAGTCTGGCTTCCGTCCTGGTCACAGTACTACCACCGCCCTCCTCAAAGTGACTGGCAATATTAGGGAGGGTAAGGAGAACACCAAAGTCACGGTGTTGGCTTTGATCGATTTCTCTAATGCCTTTAATACGGTCAGTCACAATGTCCTTTTATCCCTTCTTTCCCATCTCAAAATCTCATCCTATGCTCTGGATTGGTTCTCAAGTTATCTTCGAGGTCGTCAGCAGTCGGTCCGCCTAGATGATTCATCATCGGAGTGGTGTGACAATAGCTCTGGCGTTCCTCAAGGCGGTATTCTTTCTCCTCTTTTATTTTCTATGTTTATCAATCTCTTAACACCTAATCTTCAATGCGCTTATCATCTTTACGCCGATGACTTGCAGATATATTCTCAGGCTACAATCGATGACGTTTCGGTAGCAATAGACATGGTTAACAGAGACCTAGCCGCCTTACAAACATGGTCCGAAAAATTTGGCCTATCTGTTAACCCAAGGAAGTGTCAAGCAATTATATTAGGTAGTCAATGGTCTATCAGAAAACTTGACATTAAATCTCTCCCGAAACTTAGTTATAATAACACTACTATAGAAATGTGTCCAGTTGTCAAGAACTTAGGATTATATATGGATAGCACTCTTAATTGGCAATCTCAAGTGACGCAAGTGAGCCAAAAAATTACCAGTACCCTACGCACTCTCTATCGGTTGAGGAACTTTCTGCCGTCCACGACTAAGACATTGCTTGTGCAAGCTTTAATTTTTCCCTTGTTCGACTATGGTTATGTATGTTACTATGACCTGAATGCAGATCTTCTTAACAAACTTGACCGTCTTCTCAATAACTGCATTCGATTCGTTTTCAATCTTCGCAAGTATGACCATGTGTCTACTTTTCGTTCTCAGTTGAAGTGGTTTTCAATTCGTCAAAGACGCAGTTTGCGTGCCCTCACAACCCTCTATTCTATCCTTATGTCCTCTAATACCCCAAAGTACTTAAGTGAGCATTTTCAGTATCTTTGTTCAACTCACGACCGAAACCTTCGTTCATCTGACAATCTTCTCCTTCTTTGTCCTCCTCATACTACCAATTTCACTCACTCTTCTTTTTCTATACAAGCTATCCTTCTCTGGGATGGTCTCCCTCTCGAAGTCAGGACGTCCATTACCAGGTATGGCTTTAAATCAAAAGTTAAAGCACTGCTATTGGAAAAGTTAGCAGAAGTAGCATAGCATTCGTTCATATCAAGGTATTTGTTTCGTATTATTATAAAATATGTATGCATAATATTTATTTATAAAAACTACTAGTAAAACTACATCAGTCTCAATTTAATTGTAAAATACACCTACCTTTAATCTCTGCACTACCCTAAGGTAGACTGGCGGAAAATGCCTAAGGCATTAAGTCCACCTTGTATACGCATTGTGTATATGAAGTTTTAAAATCAAATAAATAAAAATAAATAAAAAGAAAACTAAAACAATCTTGTTATAAAAACTTAAATACAAATAAACTAGCTCATTACAGCAAATGTAATAAAATCTTAAATAAATGTATAACCTTATCAAAAAAGTCAGTTAATCTCAAATAGGTATATAAAAAAACTCTACAAATAAAGGTTTAGCTACTTGGAACGTCATTAATCATAGGTCGTATTCGGCAAAAATAAGTAAACAGATAGATTTTTTAAAGAGTGATAATCATGTAATAAATGATGCTGTCGCTATTGCAAACACTTTTAACGACTTTTTTACTAATGTTGCTGATAATAATGATGTAGATCGGCATATTACAAAAAAGACTTACACTGAGCCCAACAGGAATCATTACAGTATTTTCTTACGTCCTTGCACTCCTACTGAAATTCTGAAGACTATATAATCGTTAAGTAACAAAAATCTGTGGGATACGACGAGGTTCCCACGTCCATAATAAAAGCATGTGCGTTAACCATATCTCCAGTACTTTGTCACTTAACCTTTAATTAGGCGCGCCAATAAACTAACGTTGTTAGTCGCACGGGGTCTGCAGTTACCCCAAATTGATAGGTATGAAATAAGAAACATTTTAATTAGTAATCAACTTAAATTGTTTTTATTCTACTTATTTCATATTAATCTTTAAAAAAAATAAATAAAAATCCCAGAAAGATCTTTAGAATATAGAAAAATATGTTTTGCGTAAGTCCTATAAAAATTCAACAATTATCACAAATTTTCTTTGTATGATCGCCACTGATAAATTTATTGCACTTATTGCACTTTGCGGTCGTTTTCCTGTCGCCTTTTCGTGGACAGATGTAGCACCTCTCTTTTTTTGTTGAGTGCAATCCAGTGTTAGGCGTTCAAGGAGTCGCAACTTCAGGTTCTGACAATCGTTTTTCAAAGCACTGGGCAGGGACGGAACGAAAAAACCCTTCCGTGCAGTGCGTGCGATCAACTTTGCGGCGCGGGCGATACTGGATCGCGTGAAGAGTATAGAGTTAGAAAGCTAGCAAGAAATTCGGGATGCCAGCATTCATAGCTAAAAATATAACTTCATTTAAAGATCACTTGGGGTCGCAGCAACCCCGCGCGCCTAATTAAAGGTTAATAAACGTGTCATTCATAAACGGAACATTTCCTGATAAACTGAAGATATCTATAGTGAAGCTCGTGCATAAAACAGGCTGCGTGTTAGACGTAAACAACTACAGGCCTATCACTCTTATACCCATATTATCTAAGATATATGAGAGAGTTATGTATTCTAGGTTGAATGAGTTTCTTAATAAAAATGAAATAATCAAAGAGTAACAGAACGGGTTCCAAAAAGGTAAATCTACCACACTCGCTGCATACTCGTTAGTAAAATCCATAACGGAAAACGTAGATAAAAAACAACCAGTTATTGTCGTTTTTCTTGATATGAGCAAGGCTTTCGATCTAGTGAATTTTGAAATCTTACTCAATAAATGTGAGCGTTACGGCCTTTGTGGTACTGCTCTGAGTTGGATAAGTAGCTATCTCTATGAACGACGCCAATGCGTCGAATTGTTGCGCATTAATGACAACCTAGTGTGAACAAGCTACAGATCATGCTTTAGGAGTAACAAAGCCGGAGTACCGCAAGGAAGCATATTAGGCCCACTATTGTTTCTCTTGTACATAAATGACCTTCCAAGTGCCACATGTCACAAGTGCGTACTCTTTGCCGATGACGTGTCAGTAATCGTGCCTCAAGTCAAGACCGAGGATCACGAAGTCACAGTTCGTATGACATTGAATAATATTTTGAACTGGCTCTTTATAACAAATTAAAAATAAACATCTCCAAAACCCAATATATAGATTTCTCGAACTACAAACAAGTACCTGTACAAATTAACATTACACTTGACAAAAAAAAAACGAAATAAAGTTGATAATATAAAATTTCTTGGACTTACTTTAGACGAACATTGTAACTGGCAAATACATATAGACTCAGTATGCAAAAGAATTAGTAGGTTTACTTATACTCTAAGAGAATTAAAGAGAACCACCAATGAAGCAGCAACTCTTACAGCCTACCATGGTCATGTGGGTTCTCTTTTGAGGTACGGTTTGCTATTGTGGGGTAACTCAACACACATTACTAGGGCGTTTATTATGCAGAAAAAGTACGTTAGAGCAATTTGTGGAGCCGGGCCTTTTGAGTCATGCAGACCACTATTCAAGGATCTTGGTATTTTGAACTTGGAATCGATGTACATCCTAGAAATAGGAATGTTTGTGAGAACCCAAGAACACATGTTTACCAGAGTGCGGGAAGATTGTAGGTTCCAATCAAGGGACCCCACTAAATTAAAAATGATAGCATGTAGAAGCACATATCATTAAAATAATTGTTTCATGATGTGCATAAAAGTATATAATCATATTCCACGTACTTTCAGACAACTTCCCATCACCCAATTCAAACGAAAATTAAAGGAATGGTTAATTAAAAACTGTTTTTACACCGTTAATGAATACTTGAATTATAAATAAATATAAATTAATTTAAGATTATATGTATGCTTATTGTGGTCCATTTGTTATTATTATAAGAAAATATAATTAAGTATTATTGTATAATTTAAACACAGTATAAAGACATTTAAATATTAAAATTTTCACATGCCTATTGCAGGCGAGATGTCTTGTACTTTATCATTATGTAACAACTTGTAATACCATCTCATGTGAATAAAGGACTGATTCTGAATAAAATAACAACTAGATAAAACACATATTTTATTATCAAATATAAAAATAAATTACAACACTATATGTGTATTACACATATCGACGATTCACTTTGAATCTATCTGAAAGTTTTTATAACGAACAACTTGGGTTGTGCGAGAAACACAATTTTTCGCACTGAAATGTACGAAGCGATATGGGCATAGGTATGTGTTGTTGTATGAATAATACTTAGGTCAATATCCCTCTTGTAGCGAGGGTCCTTGTCCACGCGTCTGTACCGAAGAGGGAAGCTGCAAAGGACTACCAATGAATTTCATCGTTCTTTTTGGATAAATTTCAATAGGCGAGAACTTATGAATAAAATATCACGCCTTCGTTTCAAAAAATATTTCAAGGAGTATTATTTTGAAAAAGATGCAATGAGCGATCGGAATAAACTTTAATTATAAATCACCAACCAACCTCATTTACCTGTTAATCCACCCTGGCTTACTAGCTTCTTCATTAAAAAGCAATCCTGCGATACAAAGTCTAAAAAAATCCCTTAGTACTCAAAGAGCCACGCAAGCCAAGACAGTATTAATTTCACCACAACTGCATACTTGCAGCGAAACCATAATCTTTCGTTACGTTGGCGTATCGAAGGCACTATTATGGTATCTTAAGGCGTCACGAAGAATTTCATATAACCGGGCGATATTAATGAGACACCCATTTGTCTTCGTAAGGTTTCACTAAAATGTTCCCTCTTATGATGCTCGAGACGCGAGGGGAAACATCAATTTTCCAGACTAGGTCTTGATTTTCAATCTGACACGTTAATAATGAGACATTTTTAGTACATCTCTTAAAAAAATAGATAAGCGACGTTTTAAAGGAATACTTGGCAGAGGTATTATGGAGATTTCCTTACCTTGATGGCAAATGAGCGTTTCAATTTTGCGGATTTTGACGGTGCAAAACATTAGGTGTGGCTTTCAAGAACGAATCATGGGGCTTAATTGGTATTACGAGATATTTACTTTACAAAATTTCAAAACGAGATTCCTCGTCTTTGTTTTGAAATTGTTTCCATTCTGTTGTGTTTGTTGCGTGTTCTGGTGACGTAATGATTTATTTTTACGACACTCGCTCTGAGCGATGGCCCATTCGCATCTGACCCCCTCCGTCATTCTCTTCAACTTCTAATCACAATAAAACAAGTTGGAGTAATACCATTCTTCTGGAGAAATATGGACGTGCTTTTTTCGATAAACCAGAATACATGTTTACAGCGAGCCAATTGTCTGTAGATTACACAGACGGAGCACAATGAATTGAGCCGAGCTGTATAAATTGTGTAATAGTAAACGTCCACCGAGTAATGAAACCAAAGAAATAGAAAATGCAGTCTTCATCTTTAAAAGTATCCGCTTAAATATACACCATGTTAAGCCACCATTTTAAGTCAGTGCTTTCGCGAAATGTATGAACTCAGCCCACCTACCTATAACATTTATTTTACAAAATATACTTTTTTTTTTAATCAACGTTTTACAGGACTAGAATGTGACGTAAATTAAGGGAAAGCTACTTTTTAGGTTATAAATAAAGTGCCGGTCAATGCACTTTAGTATAACTACACACTAAGTATCGACCGTCACTTTGTTATGCTATGAAACACTAATTTTGATGAAAATAAAACTTCGAAAACAAAACAATATTATACATATTTCGAAAAATAAACGTTAATATAGCTTCTTTATCATAGGCTGAGTACACACTATTCGGGAAAATACTGACTTACAATACATGGTGTATAAAAACACTGCTGCCGTCAGTTCTTGACGTTTACTCTTATATGAATGATAAAAAGCGCTGATTGAAGATATGGAAGCAAGACAAAAAAGCGTGATTGTTGTCATACTTACTACATAGCTTTTGGACAGAAATTTATTTTGTAACACTATGCAATGAAATTCATATGAAGAACAGAATGCTATTTTTGTCCTCAAGCACCAACGCTGTTTTGCGTTTTACTTTTATGTCCAAATTGATCATACCCAAAATTTCGAACCGCAGTTCAACAAATCGTTTAAGAGTTTACAGCTATTGTTAGTACATCGTAATATTATGTCCTTTTTATATCTGAACAGGATAATAAAATTCTCGTTTACGATATCGCTGTAAACAGAAAACCGTGATTTTCTTGAGTACACTGCCACGCTTAAACACCTAAGTTTTATTGTATAAATATTAACACTTTGAACGCCGCTCGTTTTTGAACTAGTCTAATACCGTACGCCGGCGATTTTTGCATTATTTTGAAAATGTGTAAATAATAGTCTATTACAGATACCTACAATTTCTCTTTATACATTGTAAATTTAGGTTTATGTTTGTTATTTATGAAATAAAATTATTCAATATATAATGAAATGTATTTATTCTACATTTTCAAAAACAGGTGAATAGTGCACTTAACAACTCGAAACCGACGGAGCGCGTTCGTTCCTGTCGACTTGACAAATACATGAAAAGAGCTACGTGTTTATAATTTCGCACATGTATGCATTATGAATGTAGCTAATGACCAATAACAGCCAAACACGTGAACGGCCCGTAATTTTAGAACAAAAAAATATTGAAATCGGATCACGTCACCCTCACGTGATCGGCGTATGAGATCATTTTATTCATCACGTGAACATCCCGTGATTGGCGTTCAAAAAGTTAACTTTACACTTCCTTTATTATACTTATGCTGATCATACTATTTTATTTACAAACATTTTATTGGATTATCAAGCTACCATAACTATTGTAACCATGGCAAAATTGTTTGTTTTTTATACAGATTAATCCTTAATCTTGTTTTCTCATTTTGAAGAATTTCAGGCACATTTTTTTAGTACACATACCCATAATCCTACAAGCTTTAAAAGAATAAAATTATAAACTTGGTACTAATGTCTTACAGATTGAAAGCTGTGCGATGCTTATTCATTACTAAAAATCGGTACCTATACACAGAAAAACCCTTCAAATATACTGTGTTACTTCAAAACTGCACGTGTATGCTAACAATAGAGCAAAAAACAAACGTGTTATCCCGTGGCGATTTCAAGAAAATTATATTTTTATAGTGCAGCCTAAATTTCAAGGATCATAAATGTTATAATGTTTATGTTCCTCACACACGTTATGAAAATATATTTTCGAAAAATTAAACATTTCATTTTTAGGAGATTAAAAGGTATCCGAACCAGACAGAAAAATCGTCTAAAATACCGCAAATTAGCTTGGAATTATATAAACGCAATTCGCCAGATAATTTTATAAAATTACCATATAAACTATTTCGTAAAGAATTATGCAAGCCACTACAAGAAAAAGTCTATTATAACATTAATGAATATCTTCAAGACAAATTAATTAATCAGCTCTCTATAAAGTAAGTAATAAATTGACATTCTCACCCTTGAAATAATGTATTGTAATTTTATATTAACAATTATATTTACAGATTTTAAATAAACTGTATTATTGTATTGACTACTGCATCATATATGAATCTAAGTTATAGAACTATGTAATAAGTTATGTAAATTACCATAATCAAATGTAAAAAAAATTATATTGTTTAAATATTTGGCACCACATTTGGCAGAATATGCAGAACAAGAATAATTGAATATCTGTAATGACCATATTCTTGGCAATAAACGTTTCTATTCTAATCTATTGTTTCTATTTCTATAAAACTACTATTTTTTCAGCTTGCTGCATTTTACACAATAAATATTCGGATAGAAAATGTATAGAATTATTTTACTTATATAAAATCAAATAAAAGTAAGTAAGTACCTATAGATGTTTTAAGTAGTGTTTTAGCTACTATACAGTAGATAAAAAGTTTATTGCAGTCTAAGGCGCAAATCATTGTTAGACATTTAAAATTATTTCCAGAGGAAAAAACAAAAATAATTGGCATAGCCAAACGCCCAAAACAATAACAAAGCGGTCCCCATTTTATTTCACTATACTATAGTTTCATGTATAGTTCGTACCCTCGTATATAGAACCACTAAACAGATTCATCCAATTCCTTCTTTATTCATCGAAATCAATTTTCATCAATAAACATGCCGAGATAGCCCAAATACAGAATCAGATACGAATATAACCAGAACTATATAAGCTGAAACGTTTACGTTCCCGGGATGTATCGATAGATGCCCATAAAGTTCGGCACTATAAAACGATCGATAAAATGAGATGCTGTGACGAAACGAACGATTCCACTTGACGCATCGGACGCAGAAACTACTTTTGTAATAATTTTTTTCAACAGTTTATGTGTAGTGACGTCCACTCTGTTGCAAGTTGTGGTATTTTCTGATTTCATCAAATACGCCGTGTTAAACGTTGTGGCGGGAAATAGGAATATGTATTCTTTTTTCAGTGTGATTACTTTGGGCTGGATGCTACAGTTGAAATGTGTTTATTCGCGTGGCATAGAATGACATTGAAAGGCACATCCTCGCATCATATTCTGTCCAATAATTTAATTAAAATCGTCTTACTATTTTGATCCTACTTATGAATAATAATCTTTAGAACGGACAGGTCAATGTGAGCGATTTTACTGCAATACTGATAACAACGATAGATTTGTATAAATACGTTTCTATGACTATCATAGTCATAGAAAGGTATTGATATTTTTTTGATTGATTAAAGATTTAAATCATTAGATGTGTAGATGTGGTCGTGCTTCCAAAAGCTGTCCATGTCTTAGTCATACTGACAATGCGCGCGGAGTCCTCGGTACGCAAATTACTACGACGAGAAGATAGAGCTCACTGCGCCATAAACATGGTATGGGCCCACCTATATATATGATCTAAATTTCTGTATTATATTCTTAAACTGTATTGAGACCCTGACATACCTACTGCGAGCTACTTAATATCGGACTAGCGATCAAGCCGTGAAGAACGTTCAGGCACGCATACTTATACCTTATGACATTTCTCTTCAACATACCATTACTACGATATGTTACAATGCGTGCTGTGGATTTAAAATGCTTCCTGCAATATTATTACTCGATGTTTTCACAAAAGGTTGTGGAAAATATCCCGATATCAATGTAAGCCTCACCGTAATTGCTTGCTGCGAGTATGCAGTTATCAATTATTTGAATTGATCTGATACTACGTATTGTATGATCGTCAAAGAGAATGCGTGACATACAATTGAGGATTGGACATTTAGGTATTCGTATATGTATACAATAAGAGGACTAGTAGATAAGTATTATCGCTGACAAAAATAAAATCATATTTTCACAAGAAATGATCATTAGTCCAAATTCTTTCTTCTGTATTTATAAAATTATGCCGTTACTGACTCACTGACAGACAACGCATAGCCAAAACTATTGGGTGCAAGAAGCTGAAATGCTGAAATTTATTAAAGAAGGCATTCCTCTGAAATCTCACAGATTCAGGAAGAAACTGTAAAATTTGAAAATATATGCTGTAGTTGTAGGCATGCTATAATCATTTATACACAGATAAGTCCTAAATTATATTTATTCAAAGTTTAGGTAAATACTTGGATTTAACGGTTATATCGATAGACTGATGGAGAAGAATATGTAAGAAACAGATATTCACATTATATTCACAAATGTTCATATACCATAAATGTAGAATGTCCCAGTTATTGTCCGTTGACCCAGTTATGATACAAATCCTTGAAGCACGAAATCTGCTTTCATCACACATATATATTCTATTACTAATCAGCAGTAAATAAAACATTTTCATTATGTCGAAATCCCGCAACTGATATTGTGATACAGTCAGTAAAATTTACGACTCTTTAACAGATGATCCGTGTCGCGTCCTTTGCACTTCGCTTCGCAGTACTCTCGAAGCATCGCAACTATCTTTAAACCTAACACGTACAAGTAAACGTAGATTTAGTACTTCATATGCCTTATAAAAGCAAAAGCCAACGATATAAGATGCAGTTCTGCCTCGTTGGTCTCGCGGCATAAATGTGCGCGTGGGATTGGGAGGTCTCGGGTTCGATTCCCGGGTCGAGCAAAGTGATTATTTTATTTTATTTTGATTTTTTCGGCAAACTAACAGCTGTCTAAAAAATAACAAATTGCTTACAGAATATCTAAAGGCTAATTAAAAGTTTAGTGTGTTATTGGGTTTTTCCGTTAGAAAATTCCCAGTAGCAGCACGGAGTCTGGTAATGAGCCCGGTACGGCAATAGGCTCGCCCCCTATTACGTGGGACCTAAAAATTCATGGCAAAATGTGGATGTAATATTACACTTCTGCCTACCCCTTCGGGGATAAAGGCGTGAGTCTATATAAAAATAAGATGCAGTAAAAGGAAATGTGAGTTAAATCTGATTAAGAAGCGAGACAGAAGATATTGTGGTTTGAAATGTGTTGAGGAATTGTATTTATTGTAACATTTATATTAATATTCAAATTGTTTATCCTTTTTCTGAGATTTGAAGTCAATCCCGGAAAAAGTAAAATATACAAGTATCATAGAAAGAAGAAAAATCGTATAATATTTTTTATAATTTTATTGTGCTTTAATTATCAAAGAAAACATTTCTAGTTGTAGAGGTTATTCCGTAACGTGTCTTGCTCAACAAGTCGACAAAGTTAGCAACACATACATATGTTACCACTTATCACTTGTATAGATGACCGCTTAATGTGACTAACATCAGAGCGCTACTATGCATCGTAGGTCATATAAATCCTGTGTACCCAGTTCCTGTCTCAGAATATGAATCGCTAGACCATATCGGCGACGTTTCGGGCGGTCTATGGCGCCCAAATATTTTTTACTTAAAGGTGGTTCCCCGCTATGTGTGAGTGACCTTCATGCTCACAATTTTGTTTGTGTTTTCTGAACGACAATTTTGTTTGTGTTTTCTGAACGTTTTTCGTTGAAATCGGAAGTCGTGTTATATATTGTGCATATGCATAGCTTTATCTCTTGCTTAAACGGTACGAGGTTCAAAAAACACGTTCATGTTTTTTAATATTCATTTCACATACAAGATTATAAAGAAAACAAATTAAAGTAAGTACCTATGTACCAAACCTATTTTCTTAAGTACCCTTTATGTATGAATATAACAGAAATTAAAATCTGGCTGATATGCCTCATACAACGGTTATTTAGGGTTGAGCTACACCTATCAGCACCGCATCGCACTTTCCTATGCTTCTATCCTTTTCTGTCACTCAGGACCGTCATTTACTAGAGCGAGAAAGAGAGAGGGAACACGATCGCCTTTTCGATTCCGCGGCGTGCTGAACCATTCCGTCTCTCTTTCTCGCTCTAGTAAATGACGGTCCTAAGTGACAGAAAAGGACAGAAGCATATAAAAGTGCGATGCGGTGCTGATAGGTGTAGCTCAACCCTTAAGCTCAAAACTTCGTTTAAGATAAAGTTTGTTGTTGAAAGCTTCCATAGGTTTTTAGGTAATGAAAAAAACTTGGTACTTATCGCTAAGCAAAAATAAACTCGATTGTTATAAAACGACTCAGGAACATGTTCAAACAATTTCTTAAAACGAATAAAGTTACGAAATAATATTAAATGGTAGTATCCATATCTGTTTTAGAGACCAATAAAAAGGCCAGGTAATAGAAATGAAAGTTGGGAAATCGCTACATAACATAGGATATAAAAAAAGGATGAAACATAACTTTTACATCTTCAGAATATATTAAATACAATGTTATATTAAAATCACGGAATAAACATGCTTTTCTTTATATTAAATTATATACAACATTATTACATAAAAAGTGTGATAAAAATAAAGGGAGGAAAAATATACGATTTTAATATAATGTTCTAGGACGACCAACACAGTCATCTTATCCCTAAGTAGTCAGAGAGCCTGTACCAGGACAACAAGATAAATGACATACAATAAGTATAAATTACAAATATGTATAAAAATACTTTTATTATTCATGCGTATTATTATATTCATAGTATTAAACATAAATGACTTTTAGGCACAAAACAAAGTATAAATCATGCTCATTCCACAAAGTTTTGTATTAGGTAAGAATCGAAACCGGCATCCGGCTTTGTTGTAAGGCTCACAAACCACCAGACCACTCAATATGTTATAAATAAATGTGGGATGAAACTTACAGCATCTCATGTGTGAAGACGATGTCCCTTTAAATTGAGAGCATCGAACGTTTCTATGCGGCACAAAAAAATTTAAACTAGACTGGACGAACGTGATAGTGGTTGTGATAGTTATCTCAGCGCTCAGCACTTCGCGCAGTAATGGGGTTTCGTCAAAGATTTCTTCTAAGTCAAAGTGTTGAATGTTTCTGTTGTCTGAATGACTGTATACTGCCTTTGATAATAATAAAGGCTTAGTTCGAAATATCAAGTAATCTTTTCAATTCAAATAATCTTACAAATTGTGCAAGAAAGATTATTCAGTCGGTTTTTATGGAAAACCCCAGGACTAATCCTCAACTGTGGACATTCTTTGGCTGAAATCAAAAGTAAGATCGTCGACGCTAAGGGTCTACTAACACCGCACTACTACTTAATAACCCGAAACTGTCACATCAGAAGGCGGATTCCCGTATATTTTTATCTTCAGTAGCACAACAGAAAGTATTCATAAAATCCTTAGTCAGCGAGCGCAATTTCACTAAAACCCCAGATTACAGTAATACATAATATCTATAACCTAAGGCAAACCTCATCAAGAACTGATTAAATTCTATCCAACTCTGTATTTTACTTCCTCATTTCTTACATTCGAACCAACATAATAACTAAGCAACCATACTCCCAATAAATCGTTACAGAATGTTCGATCAAAAGTTCTTCGCCCCACCGATTCAAATAGAGCTTATGCTTAGAGTTAATAAAAATGTTCATAACTCCATTTATGGTTGCGTACGCAGTGATTAAGTAACCAACATAGACGCCATAAATTTATTTGGATAGGTAATTCACTGAGTCGGTGGCACGATATTTAAATTGAATGTAATAACATGTTTCAGTATTTCAGGTTTGTGTTTTCAAGGGTTAAGCGTTTTAGATTTATGGGGCAAATGTAAATATGCTAAGAAATATCGTAGAATCTTTTAAAAACATTTTATTTTATTGTGATTAGGTTTCAGCCATTCCGATTGCGCCACTCCATTTTATTAGGGTGATGTCTGTCCCTTGACGGCGTGGGATCTAGTCAATAAAACCACTGCGGTGTCCTCTACGACCCTTGGCGGGGCCTCGCGAATTACAGTCAGCTGACTGTATCACGTCTTTCTAATAACCTGGGGGAAAACACACCATAGCGTCATAGAGTAACAAAACAGTTCGAGTTATGTATATTGTTATATTGTACGCCAATAACATCCCTTTGCCTATGTCATTGCTGTCTTAACATAGGCAAAGTCTAACTGTGCATGGTACATTACAAAACATATTATGTACACGTATATATAAATCTCCTCTCAATTTTTATTCGGATGCATCCACATTCATTCATCTTCCTCGTTCTTCTATGTATTTGTATAGGTATGTCATTCTCTGTTAGCTGTATCATGTGGTACCTGTATATGTAGATACATTATAGCTAAACTTGAATGTTCTAGAATAGTATTTAACACATATTCCCTAATGACATAACGCTGCGGTGCGTGCAAGTTTTATTTAGAACGGAAAATTAAATAGAGCATTCAGGTATACAAAGGTAGCGTATTTTTCTCTCTTTATTTAGACTTACTAAATAAACTTAACTCTTACTTGCTAAATAAACTAAACCAACAAAAATAAAAACAAAGGCATTTCGTAATTAATTTGATACAAACCAAGTTTTCCGATAAATTATTTAGCTAGCTTTTGCTTGATGAAGGTCTTAAATGATGACTTAGTTGGCTCCTTAATAATGGATTCATCAAATAAATTCAAGTCTAGAGATTGCATATATAAAATCGATACTATTTCATTTTACTACGGTTTCAACGGGTTTGAGGTTTGTAATCTCGTATTCATCGTTATTTTCAAAGACATTCTTGACAAGGACATTCTGAGGCTAATAATACTTTAAAATATGTTTTATTTGAATAACAGCAAAGTACATCCGAGCCAAGGAACCCGAGCTAATCTGCCAAGTAAGAGGAAACAGAGTGTTAAGGTTCGGCAAGGCGTCGTTTTTTTTTTTATAGACCCACGCCTTTTTCCCTGAAGGGGTAGGCAGAGGTGTAATATAACACCCACATTTGGCATTAATTATTATTAATCCTTTAATTGTATTTTATAAATGTATATATTTGGTCCCATCGTTTAATTGTATTTGTAATTGGCAATGTAGGTACTTTCACAATGTTGCTACAAGTCAAACTATCTGCTGTATTTGTACTTAGTATCATTGGAAGTATATACTCAGATAGCATACCATCGGTAGTAACTAAGGAGTCTGGACTGATGTGAGTGTTAATTCCTCTGTCACCAAAGCAATAAATACCATTACATCAGTTTTACCATTTTTAGTTCCTTCTCGATATGAATACAACTTTAATAAACGTGTCCTACTCGCGATATTACTTTAAGGTATAAATACCTCGCTTAACTGTATAATGTACACAGTTTAGACACACGTGGAAATCGTACGATGTGGATAATGAAGAAGTATATCAGTTAGTGATTAAATTCAGTGATGAAACGCCAAAATATGGATTCTACTACTCTAGGGCGATATTGAAATTGCTTAAAGGTTACTAACTCATACATATTACGTCAACTTGAATGCTAAGCCTTATGACATTCAATTATGACTTATAATGACGCCTTTGATGAATATTGGATTATATTTCAGTACATCAAATTGCAAACGACAGGCTTGAGAACGACAAACGGCAATAGTTGTCCAGTAAATGTACTCTGATAACTATTTAGTACATTCATCTATCACAAACGTCTAAATTGTATGGCGGTACACCGAATAATATTGTCACAATTCTGTGAATTTCTGGTCCAAAATATTCTATGAAAATAATTATGCTAATGATGAAACCGCCGTATGCATGACTTATAATGAATATGAATGGGTTTCTTTGCATTGTTGTCAATTCAAAGAATTTGGGTGAGGTGGTATTGTCCGGGTGAAAGATGCGTGAGCGTCTTTACGGTGTTGTATAAACAATTGTTTTAAAGTCATATTTGTACTACGCTGATATTATGTCGCAGAAAATTTGCAGGATAATTTTTTGGGAAAGAAATTTTGATTCTTTATTTAAACATGTTCGAAATGGCATGGTTTACAAATATCTGTTAGAGAAACTATTATGTTCACTTCAACACAAATATGCCAAAACTAGATCTTATTAAAAGATTAGATGAGATATAGCGGAAGCTAAATAGAACAATACAACCATTTACGCAACGAGGTCTCAGCAAAAACTAGGTGTTGTCTAACAACAATCTATTAGTAAAATTGTCAGCGGGTTCTCACCAGGGAGAGGGAATTCTAAAGTGATTTCTCGCACTGACAGCTCTTGTTGCGAGAGCAAATGGGTTCTCACCTATGTGTCGACGCGCGCCTTTATTTGCATAGCGCATTCTTTTATGGCTAGCCTTGTCCATGAAAGTAACGGATAATAATTATTTTATTTTTGTGGTGTAATAAGATAAAAGCTTTATGAAATACTTGTATTTTAAGTTATTGCTGTAGTTTCTAAGATTGGAAGAAAAGTAGGTAGATAATTACGTCTTAGATAAAATGGATCAATGTTAAAGGTAAACATAATTTATTAACATAGCTAAATAACAAAAATAAAAGGTTCGTTTAAAAATGTTTATTTATGTCCAAGTCATCAGTTAGATTGGAGAATCCTAAGCCTTTCGTGTCTCCGTGTCAATACTTCGTTCTGTTAAGAAATTCCTTTCAAAAATTTCATTTACCGTACCTAAAGCGCCATTTTCATTTGCTAATTAGGAACGCGCCCTAAACAACGTCAAACCATTGTGATGATAATGAACTTAAGCATACGTTCACAAAGAGACTGGAACCAACGCGTCCGTGAACACAAAGTTGATGTTCGAGATGCAACCCCGAGATACAACTATGAAGTTTGACTTACACTTAGTAGAATTGAATTTAAGCGTAAGTATAAGGTTTCATAAGAGGTACATTTGATGCCATAATAAAGGGAAATAAGCACTTATTTCAGACAATAAACACTATAACTCAAACAAGTATTAAATTATCACAAATGAGGCATAGTTCTTTAAACGTTATACTTTTAAAGATCTACAGATGTGTTACACATAATCATATGCAATATTTTAAGAGGTAAGGAATTCTCAGATTATCAGTATTGAATTATAATGTAGCTAATGCAGAAGACTATAGGTCTTTCTGTAAGAGAGTTTTCGTTTTTTTTCTGTTATCAGGCGGCAAACGAGCAGACGGATCGCCTGATGGTAAGCAATTACCGCCGCCCATGGATACAAGCAACACCACAGGAGTCACAAGTGCGTTGCCGCTCCTTGGGGTTGGGAAATGGGATAGGATGAGAAGTGGGATGAGGGAGAAGGATTAGGGGATAGGGGCTCTGGCACACTCACTCACCGAACGAAACGCATCAGTGTAGGTACTGCTACTTTACGTCGATTTTCTGTGAGAGGGTAGTACTTCCTCAGTCGAATTGGCCCAATCATGCTGAAATCAGCAAGGCTCTACTAATAATTACAGTACAGCCTGAAACGTGAAAATCGTTATTAGAAAAAAAGAATGGATTCATAAAATCAAATATAATATGCTGGTAACTTGATCACCTGTCTTACTAATAGTCTGCCAGTACCATAGGATACGGTTATATCTAATAGTATCTACTTCAATATTTGCTTGAAATGTGAGCAAACGCTTTTGGCTTCAATCTAGGCAGTTCACTCAAAAGCCACTCAAACATCTATTCAACAAATTTGCATGCATCGTCGAAAACTTTCTGGGTTTCTGTTGAACATCTTGTCTTACACATATAACACTATTACTATACAGTTTCAAGGCAACACATTTCCCGTAGTTAACATTCAAAGCTTAGAGAAATTACAAAGTGACTTACTCACTTCCGTAAGCATTAACCAATCTATTACTTACTCGTATGCTTGTATTTAGTTTGTATGTAATTTCTCAATGTTAATCTTCTAACCTAGTTAGATATGAAACGCTTGAACTCGGTACAAAGCAACTGTTACTCCGCCTATGACTGATTGGAATTATTCGGTTAGAGAGTAAATACGATTATTCTGAAGTCATGTGGGAGGTGGGAGGTAAACATATTTGTTGAAATACTCACGTTTTTGATAGTACGGAATATTTTCCACCTGTTTTTCTAGTATCAAATTAAAAGTTAAGTTTCACAGAACTTATTTGCTACTAGAAAGAAGTAATGAGGCAGGTATTTTGGCTACTGATGATTATTTTAAAAAATTATTTGAGTGCCAACGAGTCGTCGAACACACACATTATGTACTTGTCGATGTTAAAAGTAGCCTCTTGCGAACATACTAATGTTCGTATTATTCCAATCAATATAATCAAAGAACTTAAAAATAAATACACACCTGAAAATCGAAGCCCGCTTCGGCAAGCATGAAATTCAATTGCTAATAGCATGTGTACCTCCGAACACAGTCAGCATCACAACTAGCAAAATTATGACTCATTATATAACAGTAATGGTACATTATCAATTCACAGACACGAACATATTGATGATAACTGAAATTAAGTTGGTTAAAGCGCGATGATGAGGAATAACACGAACTTATCGATTCGCTAGGATAAGCGGCTTCGTCACCGTCTGTACGTTTGGATGGGTCACCGATTACAAAAAAATGCCACTGCCAAGCCACCGTGCATTGGAGAACACGTAAAGCAATCAGTTCGGCCACTATGTACCCAGTCATTAGAATATATCCATCATCGATACATAAAAACGATCGTAGTATAACTAGACTTCGCCCACGGCTCCGGCCGCGTGTGGAATTTTTTCCAAAAATCCTCTTTTAGTGCTCTCCAACACTACCCTAGAAATATACATGCTGAATTTCCACTTCTTGCGTTTAGTTGTTTCGACTGAATGTATTCTGTCAATCAGTCAGTAATTGATAACATACTTAAAAAATACAATATTTTAATAGCAACCCACGACCATGTATCATATTACAAAACATATCACTCCTACTAAAAATATCTAAAAATCCCTAATTAGTCATGGCCTAATATACTGTCGAATCAAAAACATCAGTATTATCGCAAGTACAACGCTAACTAATACCGCGGAACTAAAGTGGGTGATCGACGGGCGAGCCGTATACCGCGGGCTTGGAGACGACGGTTTTTGCTCACGGACTCGCCGCTCGTAGGTGCTGATCGACTAGCGAGCAAAACAGTCGAGTTTGAACCCCAACCGCGTCCTCATGCTTGCAGTAACTTTATTTCGTTCTTTTCTATATGAAGCTCGCAATTACTGATTTTTTTCTTCACATCTTGACATCAACCCGTATATTTGAGTTTGGTTCGTATTGTTTTAAAATCTCCAACAGTTTATTGTAGGCATTAAGACGGGTTCCTTTCTTTTTGTACCCATTCAATGTACATTGCCATAAACAAGGGCAATCTCTGAAGGCGTTTATAAATTATATTATGAAATCGTGACTACAGGTTCGCAAATCCATTATTAAAAGGTGTGCACGTAGGTACGTCTGTTCACTAGCGCTGTCGCGCAAAACTGTAGGCTCGGATCGTCAGTAGTGATCGACACGCGGTCTGGCGCAACGTGCCGAGCAAAAAATAAAACAAAACTAACGAGCCCGGCTCGCGGCTCGTTGGTTTTTAATACCGCAGTATTGCAATGATCCACGAGCGAGCTTTACCAACGAGCCATAAAACGGTGGTTTTACTCGCCCGTCGATCATGGCCTTAACAATGTCAACATGGCCGTAAAACTATATCCTGCATACCAACTACCTAATTCAATATTCAACCTTTGTCGATTCATTAGCGAAAATAACAATACGTGCCTACCAATAAATAGCAAAACTTATGTTTACTATTATAGTCTGAATAAAATGTTACTGTAAAAGACTTGTTTGATATTATTGCTCTTTCTAGCTCAATAGGCGTTACTAAGAACTCGACTTAAACTCTAACTTCGTTTTAAGTTTAAATTGTGCTGTAGACCTAATCTTTTGATGCCAGGAGCTTAAACAATTGTTAAAATAGAGAGCAACTAAACTTAGAGGTATTTTTTTATTATTTAAGTAAGATAGGTTTAAACTTTGCACATTTGGGCAAAGCCGGTGAAAATTTATAGCAGTAAACTCGAACATTAAGTCACTAATATACCTACCTATGTACAATTGTGAACCACAAAATATTGACGAATATTACAGTTACTAGGGGCTTCAATTACTTTTCGTATGAGTATGTGGCCAACTCTGGTGTCGAAGTTTATAGACTGCCTGAAAATCCGATGTCCCGAGAAAAGACTATTACGTGATCTCCGAAGCACAGTAGCACCCTCTGATATAAATGCTAGAAGAAGCGTTTGGCAATACAAGTGATAATCTCTGCAAGCATTACTTTACTATCTTGAATTATTGCCAACGACATATTGATATTTCACACGAGTATAACGAGGGCTACTTCAATTATTGCTCCTGTTAAGTAATTACCATCAGTAAAGGGTTAAATTTATGAAATTGCCCAGTATCCTTTTTTCGTCTTTCACTGGGAAATTGTACAAAACTTTTTCACTGAAAAGGTTAAAACGTTATAAATATATGAAACGGACGGTAGACGCGCTATCATTATAATTATGAGTGATAATGAAATTTGTTTAATAACTCGCATAACGATGTTTAACTACAACGCAACGCTAGCCATTCTATGGCCAATGTCGATATTTTGTCTACTGAAAAAGCAGCCAAATATCAAGTAGTTCATCACGCAACTATAATACAATTTAGTGGACGTATATGATTATTATTACAGGAATTCAAATCACGTCTCCGCATACATCATAATTATGCCGTACGACAATCATCCTGTCACTATGGAATTGGTACAACGTCAACAGTCCCGAATATCAGACAGCATCGTAAATAAACTCACATACGGTATTTGACATAAAACACGTACATATATGACATACTAGTCCTGACCGCGGCGTCGTCCGCGGGGGTCGGATGTCGTGACAAAAAGTAACGTATGTGATATTCTGATGAATAAGTAATGTTATTGCAGAAATTTATAAAATCAGTTGACACAAAAACATCTATCCACGCACAAACTTAAAAGAAGCACTATCTTACAAGTAGGATCTCTCTTAGGTTAGCTTAGAAAGAATTCAGTTATATTTCCTTTGACACCACTCCGACTAGCGACCTAATTAACGGTTAGCGATAAAGCTTATCGCTTCAAGAAAGACAATTATTTTAATAATACAGTACACAAGTAATGACGAAGAAATATGTTTAAAACGCGGCCTAGCACAGTCAAACATTGAGAAACGAAAGTGTCTTCTAGGTCGTTTCTGTCGCCTTACAGGTCATGCCATATGAATTAGGAACGAAAATGATGTTATGAGGTAAAATATGACATATTTTATGAGCTGGCGAGCCTCAAAAGGTTACAAACCTGAGACTATACCAAGATAACTACAAGAAGGTCAATAAATCTCATATACTTATTAGTTGCTTGTTTGTTATAATGTATTAAGTAGACCACAGTATTTTGATATGGAAATAAGAGAAAATATAAGGTATTTGCTATTTTGTCAGTATTTACTGACAAAATAGCAAATACCTTATATTCGTTCGGAAAAGTACGACCTGTGAGTTAGAATCAGGACAAACAAATACGAATTATGGTTTAGTTACCGATAACATAAGTTAATTGTTGTTTTGGTACGGAATATTTTGTTTGCGGACGGCTAAACATCTCGTATAATATATAACGACGGTTGAAAGGCTAATTGGTACAAGCACTACAAGCGACATTTTTTGCGATATTGAGTTATATACATATTCAGAATCAGCAAATTTTTCTCCGTCGTTTGATTCAGGTTTCAATTTTTTTTGACTACTTTTATGGCGCTTAGCACGTACAGCAAAACAGGCCTCATTTCTAAGCTCATTGATCTATACGACACAGAGGACTCGATGACTAGGTTATTTTGAATTTTCGAACTTTTATAACGAGTGTCGATTAAGGCATTTGTGGTAGTGTGCCGTAGTTATGGTTTTGTCGTTTGGCCTATTTTGTATTAAACCAAAACAATAAGCTGTGTCGTTTGGCCCATTTTGCATTCAACTACATTAAAATCTTATGGATGTAGCTGAATGATGGCCTAAGCTTCTATATCTACTAATAATCTAGTAAGGGGTCATTTTGTTTCTTCCTGCAGTCCCTCTAAAGGGATCTGCAAAAAACTACTTCACTCTGGCGTAACACAATCGTGATGGTTCCTATCATTGTGCTTATTCAACTGTCAGTTGACATGACGCTTAATTCATTTTCTCTCGTATTGTTTTATTCTAAGTCGATGCTTGAGCAAGTTTACTGTCAGCCATTTTTTACGGCAGGCATTTGAACCATTTTGCCTTTCTGAAAATTATACTAAATTTGATGCACTTTGGGCTAACCAACATAAAATTTCCAAAATAATACAAAATTTTCAACAGTAATAGCTTAAAAAGAATCCTTACTTAATTAGGGATATACGGTATAAAATAAAGAATAGTCTATCAAATAGCTGTTTTTTATGATTTTTTTTTTCAAAAAAAAAAAACGTTTAATCCATCCTCCTGCAAGTTTTACTTAATGTCGCTTAGATCAGTTAGCCTTTCAACCGTCGAATTAATAACTTTTAGGTAATAAAACATAGCGCATATTTGTGTTTTTCTCTTTTATGTTTGTTTTATTTTAAGATTTTGCCCGCATTACGAATAAATTCTGTGACACGGGCTTTAGACAAAGCAGTCAGCCTCAAAGTAATATACGCGGCGCATTGTGTGTGACGTAACTATTAAGTTAGTATAAGTTATGTACCAATAGTAATAAGAAGACAGTAATAAACCTATATTCAATCGAACAACATCTCTCTTTTATTTCACTTAGTCCCGTCCTTAAGTGCCATTTAAGGATTGGTTTCGGGTTTCTTAGTGTAATAGACATTGTTTCGATGATGGCATTCGCGATCCGTCTATCTTGTTCGCAATTCAAAGACGCTAGTGTTCTATACTTCGGTTCGAAAAATGGGAAAACAACAAAGTAAGGAGGAAATTGTGATTGCCCAAAATGCTGCTGGTGGCGTAAACGCAGCCGATATTGAAAAATTGCACACAAATCAGTCCACGACAAATATAATATTGGGTGTAATAGCACTCATTTTGATTTTGGGCGCTAAATATGCGGTGTACAAGTTGTACAAACGGTGCCACGTGAATTGGATGAGGCAGGAGATGGCCAGGAGCGCTTTCAGACGCTCGGGCCCTCGGCGTGACCCAAAGACTACTAAGGAGGCCGGTGATGTTTAACCTTGAGTAAAACTCGGTTAAACAACAGCGAAAAATGAAGATTAGTGCCTACGTAAGTGTAAGTGAGTCTGTGTGCGGTTAATATCGGTAAAATTAGTGCGGAATAAAATAGGTGAAAAGTGATGTGTTGATAGTGATGTGCTGACAAAGGTATTGACGTAGAGACTATAGATTTCTTCTCTCTTTTCTCCTTTCGTATTTCTTTTTTTATTAATTCTTATGCATATTGTTCTATTTTAGATGTCTGATATATTAGACATACATGAAAAAATTAAAATTATTAAAATAAATTTAGTTAAGCTAAGTAAACCTAAAAGAACCAGAAAATTATTAGAACAGAAATATACAGAAGCAAAGAAATTGTATGATTTGTATATTTCACAGCGTAAAAATTTAGATATCAATATTTCTAAAGGGTATATTAAACAGGAGGACATAGAGTATACAGTAGTTATTTGTGAGGAAATAGAATCGTATTTCCAAGATATTGAATAAAAAAAAATATTTAAAGAAAAACAAAAAACCCGACTGCGTAAAAAATAATAAAAAAAAATACGTGACAAAATAACTTAAATAAAAACTAAAAAGAAAGAAACAAGGCTAGTAGTTTAGAATTCTAATGCAGAACAGAACGACTCACAGTCGGGGCCCATTCAAATTTTACTAATCAAATGTTTCCAAGGGGCCCCGACTGTGAGTCGTTCTGTTCTGCACAAGAATTCTAAACTACTAGCCTTGTTTCTTTCTTTTTAGTTTTTATTTAAGTTATTTTGTCACGTATTTTTTTTTATTATTTTTTACGCAGTCGGGTTTTTTGTTTTTCTTTAAATATTTTTTTTTTATTTTATACTTTTTAGTTATTCACTGCTTTTTTGTTTGTTTATCGTTTATACTTGAAGTAGAAACTTAAATCAATAAGTAACAACATTAGCGAGAATGATTGTTTTGTTAAACAACTTTAAATCGTTATATATCGTAAACTATTATTTTAAATGAAAAATGATAAAAGGAACCTAAAAATGATTTTAAAATACCTATTCAACGACACCCCACATGACATAGTTCATCGACATTTTTTTTTTTCATTTTGACAATATGGCGTCTGGTTGACGCTGTGGTGAATTTTGATAACTGTCATGTCTTTAGTGACACTCGCAAGGTTAAGACGAATCGATTGACGTAAGAATCATCAAAATCGGCCTACGCATTTGGTCTCTAGAACGCCACATAGAAACAAACATACATACATACATACATAGACTGATAAACACATTACCCTCCTTTGCGTCGCGCAGTCGGGTAAAAATTTTGTTTAGTAAGTAACAAAGATAGTGACACCATGACTTCCAAGACTGAGTTTGACATGAAAACTGCTACTTCTCTTCTACCTGTAATGACGGGTGAGGAGGAAGTAACGAAAAAATTAATAGATTGCATAGAGTTTTATAGTCAAAATATTGCAAAAGAACAGGAACATTTACTGATATCTTTTGTTCTTAAAACGCGCCTAACGCGAAGTGCCAAATTGCGGTTGGCCTCTAACTATACGTCTTCTGCAGATCTCATTACAGATATGAAAAATAACCTGCTGACCAAGCAATCAGCCACGGCACTGCAACTAGAGTTATTGAAGACCAGGCAAGGATCGCAAAGTATTGAAGAATTTGGTAAGAAACTTGAGGATCTATTTGTCGAATTGACTATTTCCCAATCGGATGGCAATAACGATGCGTATAAAATGTTTAGACCTGTTAATAAAAAGTTAGCCATACAAAGATTTACAGAAGGTTTGAGAAATAGTCGGTTAAGTACCATTTTAGCGGCCAGGAATTACTCGGAGTTGAAGGACGTTATAAGAGCTGCCAAAGATGAAGAACGTGCTCACCTAGGGCCGAGCACGTCATCAGAAACGATCTTCACAGGTCAGCGCCAGGGTAAGTACTTCCATTCTTATAGGGGTCAAGGCAGAGGTAGATTTACTAGAAATGTTTACGTGCCAAGTCGCGGGTTTAGACCAGTACGTTCTACAACTTCTAGGCCTGTTTTTCGAGGAAACAATACTAGAGGCATAACAACCTATTCGCGAGGACGTGGACGTAATACCGAACATGAAGTGACTAGAGGTAATTTTAGACAGAATGCGTATATATTAAACCAATCCGAAAATGAGGTACAAAGTAACTCTAATACTCAAAATAATTCGGTAAACAATCAAAATTTGGACTTAGAGTTTTTTCGATCGTAACTTTATTTTAGCATGTCATTATAATAATTTCTTAGAACTAGCAATATTCGGTACCAAATATAGAATGTTAGTCGACACGGGTGCATCTTTGTCAGTGGTGAAATATGAGACAGTTAGAGACTGGAATATTCCACTGCATCCAGAACACACAACCATTAATGGTATTGGTGGCAAATCGTACACCGAAGGCTTGGTTTACATACCATTCTCTTTAAGTGAAAAAGAATTCAAACACAAGTTTTATGTTCTAAAAAACCTACCTTGTATCCAAGATGGCATAATCGGGCAGGAATTTTTAATGAAATATAACTGTATTTTAAATATGACATAATACTATGACAATATAATATGACAATATAATATAATATGAGAATAATACTATGACACTTAATAACTTAGGTGATTCATTGACATTACCTTTAGGATTAGGAAAATTAGGTAAAACATCTTATATTACGGTACCACCGAGATGTGAAAAGCTTTTCCAAATAGATTCATGCTTAAAAGACCCTTGTGTTATATTGCCGAAAGAGTTGTGTGAAGGTGTATTTATTGCTGGAAGTATCTGTCAACCAAGAAACGGAAAGATTTTAATACAAATTTTGAATACGCGAGAAACTGTAGTTGAACTTAGTTATTTTAGACCGGATATTGATAGCTTATCTTGCTATAATATTTGTTCGTTTGAGAAGCAGGAATTAGATGGAGAAAGAGTTCGTAACTTATTATCGCTGATAAAATTAGGCCACTTGAACAAGGAAGAAAGTATCAGTATACAAAATATTTGCGCAAAATTCGCCGACGTATTCTTTCTACCCGGAGATAAGTTAGGTACATGCAATCTTTACGAACAAAATATTCAGTTAAAGCCAAATTCGGATCCCATTTATATTAAGCAATATCGTTTACCGTTTTCACAGCGTAATGAAATTGAAAATCAAGTTAAAGAAATGCTTTCCAATAACATTATCGAACCCGCCAATAGTGAGTGGTCTAGCCCAGTACTACTAGTACCAAAAAGGAATGAAAATAATATCAAAAGCTGGCGTTTAGTCATCGATTTCCGAAAATTAAATGATCGCATATTAGACGATAAATTTCCACTTCCCAATATAACCGACATATTAGATTCACTTTCTGGTGCAATTTATTTTTCACAACTAGATTTAACTCAGGCTTACTTTCAGTCGAAATTAGATTCCGATAGTAGGAAAAATACTGCATTTACAACTCCATCCGGTCAGTATCAAATGACCCGTATGCCGATGGGCTTAAAGACGAGTCCAAGTTCATTTTCACGATTAATGACAGTCGCAATGTCGGGACTTAATTATGACAAATGTTTTATATACTTAGATAATTTGATTTGTTTTGGTAGAAATTTAGACAGTCACAATAAAAATTTATTAGATATTTTGGCAAGATTAAGAAAAGTAAACTTAAAATTAAATCCCGGTAAGTGCGATTTTCTCCGAAAAGAAATATTATACTTAGGTCATGTGGTATCTGCGGACGGTATCAAACCCGATCCAGAAAAAATACGTGCATTAGTTAACTATCCGGTTCCAAAAAATGCTGATGAGACGAAACGGTTCGTAGCTTTCTCAAACTATTACAGAAAGTTTATTCCAAATTTTGCTGAAATCTGCATACCATTAAATAATCTATGTCGTAAAAATGTAGTATTTAATTGGGATAAAGACTGTCAAAAGTCATTTGATGTTTTGAAAAATTCGCTTATAAATCCTCCAGTACTGCAATATCCCTTATTTGATGATAATAACACATTTATTTTGAAAACAGATGCCTCGGGTTATGCTATAGGTTCCGTATTATGTAATGCTGACCGTAGGCCCGTCGCGTATGCTAGCCGTAGTTTAAACAAGGCCGAACGCAGATATCCAACGATTGAAAAGGAGCTGTTAGCAATAGTTTGGTCGGTAAAATATTTTCGCCCTTATCTCTATGGAAGAAAGTTTATCATAGAAACAGATCACAAGCCGTTAGTATTTTTGTATAATTTGACAGATCCTTTCAGTAGACTATTAAAATTTCGGTTGTTACTTGAGGAATATGATTATAATGTAGTTTATGTGAAAGGGCGCGACAATGTAGCTGCAGATGCATTGTCTCGCATAGAAATAAGCAGTGAAGAATTAAAGGCGATGAATGAACATGTCTTGTCTGTACTTACGAGAGCGCAAAGAAGAAAACTTAACGATAATTCTGGTAATCATACTTCAGTGACTAACATTCCTAAAAACGATTGGACTGATCACCCAAGAGTTGTAGAAATGTTAAAACCACCGAAGGATTACACGGAATTAATGTTTGTAAATGAGAATGAATGGGCAAAAGTTAAAAATCACGTATCGTTAGAATGCGGAGATTATGCATATTCGTCGTCAAATCGTACTATATACGTTAAACTGTTTACCCAATCACAGCGTACACGAGCTGTCTCTGTGAGGGAAATGGAATCATTTTGTACGAATTTAAAAGTAGATACGATATATATTATTAAAAATGAAAGTAATTTTAAGATAATTAAAGAGCTAGCTCAGTTCATAAATAAATTGCCTAAGTGGTCCGGACCCCGCTTATGCGTAATAAAAGGCATTACAAAGATTATAGATGACGACACAAAGAGAGTAATATTAAACGATTATCATATTTTACCAACGAGTGGACATGCAGGAATGAGACGAATGTTAAATAACATACGTAAAAATTATTTCTGGACAGGATTAGAACGCGATGTTATCAACTATGTTAAAAAATGTATGAAATGTCAACGCTACAAATATCTAAAGCCTGTAAAGGAGCCCATGGTGATAACCGATTGCGGCAATTCAGCTTTCGATAAGGTTTATATAGACTTGGTAGGCCCTTTAATACGAGATAATAACTTCAACTATATTTTAACGCTTCAGTGTGATCTCACTAAATATGTCGAAGCATATCCGATACTTAGTAAGGATGCACGCACAGTAGCTGAAACGTTGGTAAGTAATTTTATACTTAGGTATGGCATTCCAAGGCAGATTGTTACGGATCGAGGCACGGAATTCATCAACTCAACTATGCAAGAGGTTTGTAAAATTTTAAACATAAGTCATACAGTCAACAGCTTTCCATCACCAAACATTAGGCTCATTAGAAAATAGTCACAAACATTTATCTTTTTATTTGAGAATGCAAGTTAACAGTCAAACCCGGGACTGGAGTTCATGGGTGCCTTATTGGTGTTTCTCTTATAACACTTCAGTACATTCGAGTACAAAATTTACACCTTTCGAGTTAGTATTTGGTAAACCATGCAACATACCTAGTAACCTCACAACAACAATAGATCCCATTTATAATTTTGACAACTATGCTATTGAGTTGAAATATCGTATTCAAAAATCGCAAATTGATGCTAAAAATAATCTTGTGAGTAGTAAAATACTTAGAAAATCTAAGTACGACAATAGTATACATCCAATCATATATAAGCCAGGAGATTTATTACTAGTTCGTAATGAAAATTGTAATAAACTTGATCCACTGTATTTAGGTCCATTTTTGGTTGTCAAGGATATATCACCTAATGTTGTAATTTTAGTTAATGGTAAGGAGAAAACTGTGCATAAAAATAGGACTAGACTTTATAATGAATAATATTGATATGTAACACTATTGAGTGTGACTGTACGGTATCAAATGTATGTTATTGTAACTCGTGTATTGTTTATACTTTGTGTGATAATAAATTGAAGTAGGCACTAACCATTAAGATTATTATATATTAAATGTGTAGATATCATTATAATTATAACAAACTTATATTCTTTATATGTAACCATTTATTTTTCAAATGTCGTATAGTTAAATATAATTTTATGTTTACTATAAAAAAAAATGTATATTTATGTAATCCATTTTTTTTTCCTTTTGGTAGGGCGTGTGACGTAGCTATTAAGTTAGTATAAGTTATGTACCAATAGTAATAAGAAGACAGTAATAAACCTATATTCAATCGAACAACATCTCTCTTTTATTTCACTTAGTCCCGTCCTTAAAGCCCCTGTACACATTGGCCCAACTAGCTGGCCCAGCATGTTGGGCCAACATGATACGACGCACACTGGCGAATATTTGCTAAAACCTGGACAATAAATGACTTTAAAATATTGTCGACAGAACACTTTTATAACACTTAGCTTAAACCTTAAATGACGCAACTTTTGAGCATTTTTTTATATATTTTATATGGTAAAATTCTATAAATATCTATCTGTCTAAGAAGCTGAGTCGCATGTTGTCGCTCGTTATTTTACAACTGTTTTTCTGTTATGGATTCTATTTCTAGAGGTATTTATAATTGCTGTCAGATATTACTACTTTCTAAAATAAATCCTAACACCGATACCTTTGCCTAGAAATTTATAGTATTGTTTACTTACGTAAGCAGAAAGAATAAGGAAATAGTACGATATTCTTCTGTATTCCGAGAAATAAGTTGTATTAAATTGAAACCTAATAATGCTAGTATTTAGTTTGTTTTAGATTTGGCTATCGATATCTGCCTAATGATTAGTTTTTATTAGTAAGTCCCGGCATTAACGCGTACATTTTGTCGTTGAATATTTTGAGGTTTTTAACTTGAGTTCATTATTTTAATGAGTGGTTTTAAAAAAGTTGATATCTATCTGAAGATGCCCAAGAATCAAGAAATAAGGATATAAATAAATATCGCAGAGACTTTACAAGAAAAACGCCCCGTATTTAAACTACAAATGAGACATTTATTTCAAAGATTTTTATTTCTTCAGTTCCTTATATCTCAAGTTCACGTAAAACGTCCAGAAAGTCCAATACGCAGTTGCCCTGGATGCAATTTTTAACTGTTGAAAGAACCTGAAGTAGAGTATTGAAATTTAAACAAAGTTAGGTATCAATATTGGATACCATATAGTTTGGCTATCTCTGATCATTTATGTTTCTTAGTTATGAATATTATTAATTATAATACAATTTGCCATAGTTAAATTCTTGTTAATCTCTATCATATATACATATACTAACTATTATCCTTCAATTGTTTTAAAACTATCAATATCATAAAGTCATTCTTTATATTCGCGCTGGTCGGAACAACGGCTTCTTTTCGTAAAATATTTTTTTTTCATAAATCAAAAGGTTTACATTTAATTTCAATAGGTTTATTTAATGCATTTTTATTATTTAAACATTTTGGCCATCTTTTTGGTAACATTCGCCAGTGTGCGACGCCAAGATTGCTATTTACACATTGGCTGACGGATCATTCTGCATTGGTGCTTAGACAAAGATGGACGTAGAAGCACTTGCAGCCACGGCTATTTATTTGTACAGTGCGTTTAATTATTACCTGCGCGTACATGTGTACTAAAGTAGAATGTGATGCATTCTAAATGTTGTCATTAATGATTATTTTTTACTTTTTCATTTCGTTAATAGTGGCGTCGTGCCATATGGCGGATAAAATAAAATTAATATTCAAATTTATCCGCCAAACGGCTCCACGCTTCATTAACCTGAAAAATGAAATAGGTAGCTTATTATTAATAATAGGAATTTTGGTTAAATAGCCTACCCAACTACCTACCAAGTCTAGAAGATAACAATGTGGTACCTAATAAAAATATGTTTTGTAATTTACTTCGTTTTTAATTATTTATTTTGAAAATTTATTTATTTTGAAAAGACAACTCCCGCATTTGGACTAAATCCTGTATCGCGGGGGACTTTACAAACATACAACTAACGGATACAATGAACACCCAGACTCCAAGCAACAATTTGTGAAATACACAAAGTGTTGTCTCGTGTGGGAATCGAACCCACTACACTCGGCGCAGTGTCAAGCGGCGACGCGGCCGCTTAAACCACTACGCTAGCCTCTAACTAGTCATATAATAATAAAAAATAATAAATAAACAACATAAAAATTAGTAAAAAAATATATATTACTAGCTTTTGCCGGCGGCTTCGCTCGCGTTAAATTCGGGGTAACACAAATCTCCTTTATTGTTTGGGGAATAATGGGTATGTATGCGGGGAATTAAGACATTTTCAGCATTTGACGTCCCACTTATTATAATAGCTGTTATAATGTTTCGTCCTACGTGTTTTACTTATAGCCGTTTGCCATTACATAGTTTTGGTGCGTTAAGATTCTACATTAAGAGGACTGGAACATCAGCTTTCAGTCTCAAGTTGTGTGAAGGCACTCTTGATATTTCTAAAGAGTTCAGAAACCCTATAGGGTACGAAATAACTTGGTCAGTATCCATGATATTATCTACAGAAAGTACCAACTCAACAACATACAGTCAAATGTCAAAGCTATGGTCCAATATGACTCTGAACAGAACTTCGCATTTATAAAATTAGTAGAAGTGAAAACGGTACCCACATTATACTCACTTTCGCATTTATACCTAATATTAGTAGGGATTAGCCAAGGGAGTTACAATAATTATCTTAATATATAAAATCCTTGCGTTACTTACTGACTGACAGACACGGTACAGCCGAAACTATTGGGCGCAGGAAGCTAAAATTTGGCATGTATGTTCCTTGGGGACCGTAGAGGTGCACTAAGAAGGGATTTCCCGAAATTTCCACGGGATCGGCCAAAACGGGTAAATAAAAAAAAAATGCAGGCGTAGCTGCTGGCGTCCTCTAGTTAGTTTATATAAGCGAATGATGTAACGACAGTGCACAATTTAAAAATGTGTGACAATGTATGATGAGCCAGTACTGACAGCACATGCGCAGCACTCAATTACTACAGCGCATGCGTTTTTACTGTCAATAGTTAGTAGGTTTGTCCCACAGTTTGTCCCTACAAAATTCGATCCTCTCTAAAATCCCTCCCAGATTATTTTTTGCAACTTATTGTATCCTATGTGTGTTTCCTGGGTCTGAGCTACCTTCCCACCAATTTTCAGCCAAATCGGTTTAGCCGTTCTTGAGTTATAAATAGTGTAACTAACACTACTTTCTTTTATATATATAGATTGTTCAATTTCGGTACAATTTCTATAAATTGTAAAACCTCATTGCTGTCCTACGCCGCCGCCACCGTTATAGGAACTTGAGAACGTAATAATATTCACGCGCAACAGCACTGTCTCCGCTGAAGAGCGACAACCAAATGAAAAAGGCGTCAACGTGTGAACGCTGTTGGCGAAGCGCGCTAAGAGCCTTTGATGTGTGCACAAAAAACCGACACTATTCGGCTGGCCGGCCAACGTCGGCGCCAACTACACCAATCAAGCCAACATAGCGCCAAGTAGCTCTCTACACATTGGGCCAATACGTTGGGCCAGCATGTTGGGCCAATGTGTACAGCGGACATTAAGCCAACATAGCGCCAAGTCGATCTCTACACATTGGGCCAATACGTTGGGCCAGCATGTTGGGCCAATGTGTACAGCGGACATTACAGTGAAAGTCATAGGCAGCATCTTAAACCACTACGCCATATGTGCAATAAAAACAGTAAATAAAATATCGCTTATTGTTACCTTTGAGACGGAGGATCTCAGATAGGATCTCAGATAGGATCTCGGGGTTCAAGAGAAACACTGCTAGGCTAAACAGGTACTTTATTATGTCTCACTACCGCTCACATACAGTATGACCGAACTAGGTAAGCACTGGCCTGAGGGCTGGAATGTAGACTCCGCTGCTCTCCGACGCTCGCAGGGTAGCTGCTTGTAGGGTCGCCGATGAGCGGGACTCAGGCGGTGCAGCCGATGTGGGCCGAGCGGTGAGGCACAGGCGTCCGAGGCCTGGCTGTAGGAGGCTCGTAGGCAGGAGCCGATGCGTGGCGGCGGCTGGTAGCGGCACGGGGCCGGCAGCTTGTAATTGTAGCCCGTAGGGAGAATCGTGGCCCGTAGGGAGAACTGGAAACAGCGCAGAGAATCCACAACAACCGGTCAGGAACAGGCTATCCCTAGATATGCTGTTATGCTTAGGAGACACAGAAACCACAGACAGAACATATAGGCACACAGACAACTAGAATATGCTTACCCCCAGCGGGACAGTAGATATTGAGTAGAAGGTAGAATAATCACGAGGTGTAGCGGCAGCGTTCCGATATCTAGAGAAAGTGACCGATTTAGATCGCGCATCCATCTTATATAGGCATAAATCTATGAGTCACAGACAGCCTGTGGCTCTGAACATGACCATATGAGGTAATATTGTGAAGCGCTCTACGGCTAAGCTGGCGTTAAGCGCCTGCGAGATATTATAACGCAATAAATAATAATAAATAAATTCATTTATTACTCGGAAAACAAGTTCCATCAATTCTAATTTTTGTTAGTAACATAGGCTTATAAATAAAGTTAGTAAAACATAAAATAATCAACAAAAATAGAAAAGGTAGGGCATGAGACGCACTCATTTCCTGTTACGAAGGCAGTGCAGCCCCATCCATGCCTGCAACATAGGTGAGTCCCACCGTTCAGACAAGGTCCTCAGGAGAACGTTGGAGCTGAGCCGCAACCGTCTCAACAAAGAAGCACAACGCGTGCGCATCACCGCGAAGAAATCAGATGTGCGCGCTTCTGCGAACATAACAGACGCGCTACACCACCACGGTAGCCCCAACATTCCCCTGAAGGCGTTGTTATATTGGACGCGAAGCGCGCTGTACGCTCGGCGCGTGTACTTCGCCCATAGCCCGCACGTGTACAGTGTCTGACAATATGACTTGAATAAGGTAATTTTTACGTCTTTTGTACAACGTGCGAAACTACGTGCGAGCATATTACACCGAACGGACAACGCTCTTCGTGCCCTCTCGACGCCATGTCATCGGATAAGTCTTCGGTGACCCAGTGACCCAGATATTTAAATTTACAAACTTGTTGTAGTGGTGTACCGCAAAGAGTGATTACGGGTGCACGATATTTTTTTGATCCCGCTTTAAATGTCATAAATTCACTCTTTTTGGCGTTATATCTCAGGCCATGAGCCACGGAATACTCCTCACAAATACTTAAGAGACCTCTTAAAGCTCTGACTGAGGGACTCAACAGCACCAAGTCATCAGCGTAACTTATATTATTTATGCAAGTACCATCTATTGAGCATCCAAGACCGGTGCTGCTGAGCCTCTCAATCAGGCTGTTCATGTACAAGTTGAAGAGGCGCGGCGAGCTCAATCCCCCTTGTCTCACCCCACACTGCAATCTGTATACTTCTAAAAAAGTGCCTCCCCATCGAACAATATTCTCTTGATTACCGTACCAGAATTTGAGTAACCAAATTAATTCTGAAGGGAGCCCCTCGACATTGTGAAGTTTTGCCCATAACACATTGTAGTTTACAAATACGTAGAGTATTACGTTACAATACCCCGCTCTGTAAAGCAGGATTTTACGTGTCTAGACAAGAAAAATCCGGCTAACTAAGTCCTTCGAAACTTCTGTAGACAGTGCTAAGTAGATACTGACTACGAAACTCAAACTGTAGGTAGGTACAATGAAAGAATCTAGTTAGGTTAGGAATCAGTGTATTTAATAAGTTTTAAATCTTTAATGTGCGAACTGCCGATAGATCTACCCGACGAATCCGCTAATTCGTATACTAGTGGTGCCTTTTTAGCAATAATAGTAAACTTGGTAAACTTAGCAGCTAGTTTTTTGCTAAATGATTTGTCCTTATCACTTAAATAAAAGGTTCTCTTCCACACAGTATCACCCACGTTAAACTCAGTCGGTTTACGACGTAAGTTGTATGTGTGTGAGTTTCTAGCGTGAGCTTGGATTAAAAGAGACTGGACCTTATCGAAAATACTAGATAGACAGCCTATATTTTCAGCAAAAGAGGAGATCCCTTGGTATATAAATAACATCATCTGACTCGGCATCAATAGAGTGTGAACCGCAAGTTACTAGTTCTCTGCCGTACACTAAAAAAAAACTCGGAGTATAACCAGTTACTTCATTAACTGCAGTATTTAGCGCGAATTGAATTTCGGGAATTAAAGTATCCCATATTCTATGGTCGTTTCGGATAACCGAAGATATAGTAGTCACAATGGTTTTATTATATCTCTCAACAGAATTTACGTGTGGAGTGTATTTTGATGTAAAGTGCAAGTTAGGTATTTTATATTTTCTAATCATAGACTTTAGAGTTGCACTTACAAATTGTTTACCATTGTCTAGAATAACGGTTGAAGGTATGCAATGTATTAGGAAAACTTTTTTCTCGAGAATGTTAGCTATAATCTCGGCGGTAGCTCGCTTGATATGAAAGAGAAGACAATATTTACTGAAGCAACAAGTAACAACAAAAATATAGCTATTTTGTTTTCTAGTTGAGGGTAGGGGTCCAACAAGGTCGATACTAATTGTTTGGAAGGGGCGAGAGCACGCCTTTGGTCATCCCATAACACCTAAAGTAGCATGGTTTAAGTGTTTATGTGTGACACAAGTATCACACGAAGATATAAATTTAACAACGTCAGCGTGCATACCGGGCCAATAATAACGCTGCGCTAAACGTTTATACGTTTTAAAAATACCTAAATGACCCGCAGCGAGTTCCGAATGGTTTTCTTTAATAGCTGTAGATCTATCCGATGTAGGTAGAATTCTTTCCGCAGTACACATTTCGATACCATATATCGATATAATTTATCATTTTTGATAGAATAGTTAAGGAAAGATGTAGGTGAGTTTTTACAGCCATTGAAGATAGTAGTATACCACTGATCCGAGGTTACGGTAGTGTCGTTATCAGTGTTAGTATCAATAGTTAGGGCGGAAGCCCGTGCAGGTCAACTCATATTTAACACCACTGATCTGCACTGACTTCTACTCCCTTCACCTGAGTCCGGTGTAGGGAGTGGCGAATGGTCTCAGGGGTAGCGCAGGTCGCGATGATCCCTTAGGCAAGGCTGGTGGACTATCCTTCTCGAGATTGCCGCCCGTTCTTGGTCCAGTTCCTTCAGAAATGGATGCAACCAAAACCTCCAGCCGAAACACAAACAACAGGCACATTACACAAACACATACACACACGTACACACATGGGCGCACACATCCACATACAGGAACACATCTCTTCACCACGCCCCTTCGTGGTCGGGTGGGTGTGGGCTCGTAGTAAAAAGTCACGGGTAAGAGAAGCTGACCACCTGCGCTAGGACCTGCGCAGTCGAGCGCCGTACGCGGGGATGACGGAGTCCTGGGGGGTTGAGCCGAGCGGCGCTGGCGGTAATGTGACCGTGAGGCAACACGCCCTCTTTGGTCCTGATTTCACGCTAAACGGTAGCCCCCGCTGTGAGCCGCAGCGGGGGAAATGGCCATCGTGTCCCGTCAGAGGGCCACAGGCTAGGGACGTAGGGTCCACATCAGCAGTTGGAATTTATTTCGGCTGTTGATGTGGTTGGTGAAGGCTATACGGAGGGCGCAAGCGAGGGATGACGGCTAGAGTTGGTAACTCGGCTCAGGCCGTTGACCCAAGCGGGCGCCCGAAGTCGTGCTGTAAACTCTGGTAATCCTAACGTCCGGATGACGTTCCCAGTTGCGGGCTCCATGGAGGGTGGGAAGCCAGAGGGATGAAGTCTTAGTAAACTTGTATGGATACCGAAATTCCTTTAATTACCCCAACTGCGACGGTGGCAGCGAAAGCTGTTCCCGCCGCATCAACTAAACAGATGGTTGACGCCGTGGCCTCGGCTGCAGGTGTTAAACCATCCCCCAATGACGAGACTTCAGCGCTGGCTAACGCTAGTACTGGTCCCGTCCTTACAATCGTCAGCCCGTTTGAAATCAAGCGGGAAGACGACTCCTCCTTCGCAGGCTGGCAAGTGGTAAGTCACCACAAGGGCAAGGGTAAGGGCAAGACCACAAATCCTGTCCAACACCCGCCCACCACACAACCGAGTGGCCCCGCTGCTACCAGCTCTGCGAAGAAGAAGAGGGCAAACAAAAACAAGAGGCAGCGCCTGGCAATAAGGCGGAAGGCGGCACAAACCGCTGCCGCAGCCGGTGCTGCCTCTACAAAAACAGCGGTGCAGGTCGCTGTCGCAGGTCCCAGTAATGTGACCAGCGCGCAGCCTGCGCTCAGCAGTAGGGGGTGCACAAAGGCCGGAGGCAGTACGGGGAAGCCGCCTGCCGCCAAGCGGCGGGCTGGTCACCCTGGACGGCATCTAGCCCCAGCACCACCAGGAAACACGGCAGGTAAAACTGCCGAAAACAAGGAAAGAGGTGAGGCCAAACGCGCTCTCAACGAGACCAGCTCGCCTCGAGGGGAGCACAAGAAGCCCCGCCTCGACTCCTCCACTAAACAGGGTAAGTCCTATGCACAGGTCTCCAAGGCATCTCTGGGCGTTGCAGTAACATGCAAGCGCACAGGGAACTTGCCGAAGGAGTTCGTGGACCGGATACTCACGGAGATTCAAAGGAAGATCCTGAGTGACGCCTGGTCGACTAAAACTCCAAAACGCCCCGCCCCTGCGTTCACCGGGAAACCCATGTACGCGGACGGGGTCCTCAAACTCTGGTGCGCCGACGAGGCAACGCGTACCTGGCTGACGGAGGCGGTCTCTCTCCTGGTCCCACCACCGGGCTTCGAACTGGAGGTCAGGGGCCAGGAAGAGGCCCCGAAGAGAGTGCGGTGCGGCGTTGTCGTTCCCAACGAACAGGGGGTCTGGGACGACGTGCGCGACGTGGGTCGGGCTCTGGAGTTCCAGAACCCCTGGTTGGCGGTCGACAAATGGTCTCTGCTGCACTCGGAGAAACAGTCAGGTGGGTGGTTCCTGGTCGTGGGCGTCCCGGAGGAACAAGTCCCGGTCCTGGTGCAGAACGAGCGCCGCCTCGCGTTGGGGCTGGGTGCAGTCTACGTTCGGTTCCGGGACTCTACAGGAAAGTATGTCGACCATCCTCCGGGATGCGACAACTCCACACAACAAGCCTCAAACACCCAGTCAGGGTGCTTCGCGAAATCCGGCCTGTCAGAGCCGGCCGCGTCTGGCTCGGGGGCTGGCCCGTCAGCCGAGGGTAACTCGGAAGATGAGAGCTTGCTCCTGAGTCCGGTGCGGCGGGACGACGGGGTGGAGGCTGGCGACATCCTGGCTGGCCTAACGCAGCTGAAGGTCGGGGAGGAGGGGACATCACCCACAGATGAACCCTCTGCCTAGTGACGTCAGCTGCCTACAAATCAACCTCCATCATAGCCAAACGGCCACTGCGCAACTGCGCAAATGGATGGAGGTCCAACATTCAGCCATCGTGCTCATCCAGGAACCTTGGATAAGGGGTGGCCTCATTAGAGGCCTCTCCAGCCTGGGAGGTAAGATTTACTATTCTACTGACCACACACATCCAAGAACCTGCATACTTACAACTAAAAACATCAGAGCCCAAGCTTTAACGGAGTTCTGTTCCAGAGACATCACAGCAATACAAATTGAAATAATACAGCAGCCAAGGAGTATAGCGGTCGTTTTCGCATCGGTCTACATGCCCGAGGCCGAAGACCCGCCTCCGTTCGACCTCACGCGTCTGGTTAACCAGTGCGAGAGAACCAATACGGAGGTCGTAATAGGAACGGACTCCAATGCCCACCACCAAATGTGGGGCATGGACTGCAACAATAACAGAGGTACGTCATTGGTTGAATACTTATTCACCACTAATCTTACCCTATTAAACACAGGTACGGAGCCCACCTTCGTCACTAAACGTAGTCAGACAATTATCGACTTAACTCTCGCAACAGAAGGAGCGGCTGAACGCATCAAGGGATGGCACGTCTCGAAAGAGGCATCATGCTCAGACCACAGATGGATCAGCTTCTCCATGAAAGTCGATATACAGCCCACACAGCCCCGCAGGAAACCACACAACACTGACAAAGCAAAGTATGTCTTACTACTTAATGAGAAACTTACCCTTACGGCCACGCCGCCGGTACTGGGTGACACTGAACAGATCGACGATCAGGTATGTATACTGACGCAGTCGATGCTAGACAGCTATTATGCAGCTTGCCCAGAAACCACTCCACCTTCAACCCCGGGGAAACAACCCTGGTGGGGCGCTGAACTTGAACGTAAGCGCAAGAAGGTAAGAAAGTCTCTAAATAGGGCAATGAACACAAGCGCGGACACAGATTGGGACGCTTATAAAGCGGCCAAATCAGACTACAGAAAATGCCTCAGATTCAGACGCACCATGGGATGGAGAAAATTCTGTGGGAGCATTGAATCCTGCCAACAAGCAAACCGGGTAAGGAAACTGCTGGCCCAGCAACCGACGGTTGCACCAGGTACTCTCCGTAAACCGGATAACACATACACTACATCGGAGGAGGAGACAAGACGCGTCCTACTCGAAACACACTTCCCAGGCTGCGTCCTCACCCCGGTAGTAACGTGGCACGATACACCAACAGTGGCGACCGAACACGAATGGAGACAAGCAAACAACGTGGTCACAGAAGAAAAACTCCGATGGGCCATCGATAGCTTCCACCCCTTCAAAGCAGCCGGACTGGATGGCATCTTCCCAGGGTTACTACAATGGGGAGGGGAACCTGTCCTTAAAAGACTCCTGGCAATCATGAGGTCTAGCCTGGCCCTCAGATATGTACCGAAGAGGTGGAGGGAAGTCAAACTAATCTTCATACCAAAACCAGGCAAAACAGACTATACCCATGCAAAGTCCTTTAGACCAATAAGCCTTACCTCCTTCATGCTTAAAGCCTTGGAAAGGCTTTGCGAGAGGGAACTAAGAAGTGGGGCTCTTAAGCACCTACCCTTACATGCCAACCAACATGCATACAGCTCAGGGAAATCGACGGAATCGGCCTTACATCAGGTCGTGGCCCAGATAGAAGCTGCTATACAACAAAAAAGCATCTGCTTGGGCACCTTCATCGACATAGAAGGAGCCTTCGACAAGACAAACTTTTCCAGCATAAGCAACGCCCTAGCCAGGCATGGTGTGGATCAGATGCTCATACAGTGGATCCAAAACATGCTCAGCAAAAGGGTAGTGCGCCTGCAAGGCGACAATCAGACAGCCTTGATAACTAAAGGGTGCCCGCAGGGAGGTGTACTCTCCCCGCTATTGTGGAACTTAGTCATCAATGAACTCATAGACAAACTCAACGCGAGATACTTCTATACAATAGGTTATGCAGATGATCTAACCATACTCACATCAGGTAAGGTAACCAGTACAGTGTACGACCTAACTCAACAAGCCCTACGCATAGTAGAGTGGTGGTGTAATGAGTACGAATTATCTGTAAACCCGACCAAGACCGAACTAGTTATGTTCACACACAAACGCGCGCTGGGTACTTACCGATTGCCCAGATTATTCGATACAGAGCTTAAGCTGTCTACCGAGGTCAAGTACCTAGGTGTCACTCTCGACAGCAAATTGACATGGAACAGCCACATGGAAAATAAGCTCAATAAAGCCAGCATCATTTTCTGGCAGTGCAAGAAGATGATAGGAAAACGCTGGGGCCTATCCCCCAAAATTGTCTTATGGCTCTATAAGACAATAATACGTCCGATGGTAAGCTACGGCGCAGTAGTGTGGTGGCCTAGGACCAACCTAATAACGGCCGCCAACAAGCTTCAGAAGCTTCAAAGACTTGCATGCCTAGCGGCCACGGGCTGTATGAAAACAACGCCAACAGCGGCACTTGAAGTGTTGCTGGATCTGCCTCCATTGCACCTGTTCATACAACAGGAAGCAACGATTTCGGCAGTCCGGCTGAGAGCCCTGAAGCTCTGGAAAGACACGAATATACCGCACACTAACAACTTAAATACACTCTTTAAAGAAGTTCCTATCACACAAGCAATAAGCGACCGCATACCGAAACAATTTGTTTCCGACAAGAAATACAAAATCCAACTGTACGAGGATCTACACGGAGGAGCAGTTAATCACAACGAGCTCACGATCTTCACAGATGGGTCCAAAACGGATACAGGTAGTAGTATTCTCCGAGGACCTAAACATCAACATCGCAGCACCGCTGGGAGCCTACAACACGGTCTACCAGGCCGAATGTTTTGGCATAATCCTAGCTGCCACAGCAATCATGGCACGTGAGGTAAGGGAACGATCCATTAGGATCCTCTCAGATAGTAAGGCTGTCCTCTCAGCCCTCAAAAGCCATACTATCACCTCGGCACTCACGCTTGAATGCCACCAGAAACTAACAGAGTTAGGTAAACTAAACAAATTAACACTGCAATGGATCAAGGGCCACAGTGGCTCAAGAGGGAATGACGCAGCCGACGTACTCGCCAGAAGAGGGGCCACTTTAGAGGTGGTGGGACCCGAGCCCATAATTCCCCTCCCTTCTGGTTTTTATCGCAACCTGGTAAGAAATAGGACCAGGACCAAACACAACCAGTCCTGGATTGGTATTGAAACATGTAGGCAGGCCAAGGAGGCTCTTCCCGCAGTAGACGGTAAGATAGCCAAACAAATCCTCGTGCTGTCCAAACAACAACTACGGACAGTCACGGCCGCCTACACAGGACACGGATTCTTTAATAAACACCTATTTACTATAGGTATCACCGACAGCCCGCTGTGCAGGGCCTGTATGGCAGCAGACGAGACGGCAGCCCACCTGCTCCTCGACTGCCCTGTGGTCGCACAGTACAGGCAGCAGTACCTGACCAGATACAGCACCCTGAGGGAGGCCGTGGGCCACATCAAGAGTCTGCTGGCCTTCCTCGAAGAGCTGGGGTGGCTCGAATGAAGACACCATTCCCACCCGCACGCAAAATACACGCCAAGACGTGGAGTTGCGGAAACAGCCCGTGCCATCAAGTATCAAGTATCAAGTAGTATCAATAGCCGACACGGCACTTACCCGAGATAGTGCGTCGGGTATGACGTTATCCACGCCGCGGTGATGTTTCACATCAAAATTAAAAGAAGACAGACGCACCCCCCATCTCGCTAAGCGACCCGTCGGGTTACTTAAATTTAAAAACCATTTTAAGGCTGAGTGATCTGTGTAGACAGTGAATTTTAAACCATTATCTAAGTAACATCACCAATGTTCTACCGCGACTAAAACCGCTAGCGCCTCCCGTTCCGTAATACTATAATTATGTTCCTGTGCAGACAAAGATTTGCTCATATAAGCTATAGGATACTCCACACCGTCAGTAGTTTGTGTGAGTGAAGCACCTACGCCATAGTCGCTAGCATCCGTGTGCACTTTGAACGGTTTGTTATAGTCCGGACAAGAAAGAATATGTGCGGTAGATAACAGGTGTTTGAGTTTAATAAATGAGTTGTTAGCTTCCTCCGACCACACAAAAGGAGCAGCCTTTTTACTGGTAGAAGTAAGCTTATTTAGAGGCCCTGCAATTGAACTAAAATTAGGTATAAATCTACGGTACCAAGACGCGGTACCCAAAAACCGTTTTACCTCCTTTTTATTTGTAGGCACAGGATAGTTCATTATGGCTTCCACCTTACTAGGATCTACGTGAAGTCCTTTAGAATTGACTACACAACCCAAGTATTTTAGTAATACAAAATTAATATTCACTCAGCTTTCACTATTATTAGATATTGTCTTTTTGTGCCTAAATTTACACATGCTATTCGATCTTCACCATTTTGGAAAAACCCATCATCACTCTTTCAAATTGACAATATTATGAAAAATACCTTAAGCAAAATTCTAAATGTGGCCTTGAACGACCGAGTGTGGCTACAGGCGTCCTTACCTGTACGCCTGGGCGGCCTCGGCGTTCGCAAAATTTCCGACGTGAGCTTACCAGCATTCCTGTCCTCGGTCCACGGCACTGCAGAATTGACCAGGAAAATCTTAGCACCTACACTGGTCGATTCTGAGGTGCCGTGTGTGATCGATGCCGTGAATGCTTGGAGAATGGCTTGTCCAAACACCGAGTTACCCCGAGACTTATCCTCTCAGAGGCAGTGGGACGGGCCGCTTTGCAGCGCAGTACGAGAAAATCTCCTAAGTACATCGTCCAATGCTGCAGAGCGTGCCCGTTTGCTGGCTGTGGGAGAATGGGAATCGGGTCTCTGGCTTCAGGCACTGCCATCGTCCAACATAGGTACCATGTTGGACGATACCACTTTCCGCATCGCTGCTTGCCTCCGTTTGGGTGCGTCATGTGTTTTTCCGCATCGCTGTCACTGTGGGGAGGCTGTCGACAGCCTTGGTCACCATGGCTTATCATGCAGCAGGAGCGCAGGTCGTATATCACGACACGGCAATCTAAATGACATACTTCGCCGGGCTCTTGTCACCGCTGGCGTTCCAGCCCAACTTGAACCACAGGGGCTGGCACGTGACGATGGCAAAAGACCGGATGGTATGTCTTTACTCCCATGGAAGTTGGGTAGGCCTTTGGTGTGGGAAGCAACGTGTGTCGATACCCTCGCGCCATCTCATCTTCCTGGCACAGCGGGTTGTGCGGGCGCTGCTGCTGCTACAGCGGAGACCTTCAAACGGCGCAAATACGCAAACCTAGTAGGGGATTACGTATTTGAGCCGTTTGGGGTCGAAACGTTGGGGCCATGGGGTCCAAGTGCAAGATCTCTTTTTAAAGATCTCGCAAAGAGACTGGTCGACGCCTCGTGTGACCAGAAGGCTGGGTTGTACTTGGCCCAAAAATTTAGCATTGCCATTCAACGTGGCAATGCTGCCAGCGTTCTGGGCACGCTCCCGGTCGACGGCGATGTGGAGGACTTTTATGACGCCCTCTAAATTATTTTCTTTTTTCGTTTTGATTGTTTTGTATATACATATTTCGTAGGATAGTATTTTAACATTTAAGTTATGTTTAATTAAATAGGTATTTAGTGATATCTAAATAATATTATGTACTTACCTACATTGTTATGAAAAAGTATTTTAGTTCGTTTCTAAAGAAATGCGACTTTTCTAAATTAATAGTTAAGTTAGCTGATTTTAGTTTCGCGTATACTTTAGATAACAGCTGAATGTGATGATCAAAATCCTTTCCTATAATACAAATATCGTCTAAGAATACGAACACCGCGTTTTCGAACTCTGGGCTATTTGTAAATAATTGATCGATCAATCTTTGTTGCGTAGCCGGCGCATTAGTTAAGCCGAACGGCATAGTAACGAATCGGAATGTTCCGCGGGTAGGTACGTAGAACGCGGTCTTGTCCCGATCGCTACTCCGAATAGGCGTCTGCCAAAACGATTTAGATAGATCAATACTACTTAGGAATCTAGCATTTTTTAGGTTATCTAGGATTTCGGAAACATACGGTAGTTTGTACGAATCCTTACGTGTAACCTAGTTTAGTTTTCGGCTGTCTAAACAAAACCTTAATTTAGCATCTTTCTTAGGCGTTAATAGGATAGGCGAAGACCATGGGCTTTCACACGGTTTTACGACTCCGAGTTTAAGCATCTCATTTAGTTCCTCAATAATAACACGCATTTTTTCTGGCGGCAGACGATAGTATCGCTGACGTATTGGCGGTGAGTCACCTGTATCAATACGATGCTCGACTAAATGGATACGTCCTAAGCCTTTCTTCTCGGTAGATATACATTTGAATTGCTTAATCATCTTATCCGCTAAACGTTTTTGGTAGTCATTAAGCTCATTGTAGGATTGTAAGGCAGCATTAGATTTATTAGGTAAGGAATTACTACGAGGGTCATTATTAGCTAAAGAGACAGATTAAATATAATTTGGTAACAATTTAAATCTTTTCCAAAAGTCAATACCTAAAATTAACGAAGTAGTAACTTCTGGAATTACGTACGCTTTTAAGTTATAAGTTTTATTTTCAAAAGTGGTGGGTAGGTTGATATAGCCGATCGGTGTCAAACGATGACCACCCGCCGATCGAAAAAATATAGTAGGGTTTTCACACTTATTCAAAGGGAGATTCGTTTAAGAAATAATTTTTATATGAGAATTATTGCCCAATATAGTCACGGCAGAACCTGAGTCAAGTAAACCAGTAAGGGGTAGATTCTTAATGGTTACATTAACATAGGGTCGAAAATCAGTATTAGGTTTTTGATCACGGATCGCAGCCACAGAATAACTAGAAAAATATACTTTTAGAGTGTTCAGTCAATTTTTCCAGCCTTCTTTGTCAAAATATTTAGGTTTAGAAGATGTTCAAACGTTAGACGAACTACGAAAATTTGACGAACTGCGATCCGAGTAAATTAGTTTTCGAAAAAGATTTATTTTTACAGTTAGGACAATTTACGAATGTGACATCCCTAAGGACACACTTAAAACATTTAGGATAACGGTCACGCTTGCACGTCCCTAGCGAATGATCAGTTGAACGACATCGCGGGCAAAACACAGACCTCTTATTAGTTATTGTTGTAGGAACAGCTATATTTAGATATCATGTCGACATTATAGTGTTGTAGGTTAGGCACAGGTTTATCGTTCGGTTTAACATTTATAGATACGACGGAAGCGTAGTTTTTTACTTTAGACGGTTTATAGTACTGTGAATTATTATAGTGACCGTGCGTGTCCTTTTTATTTCTATAAGCTAAATCAGGTGCTATTGTGTTAGACTGTGTTTCTTTTATTGGGCTCAGTATTCGCATATACAATAAATTACCAACTTATATTTTAGACTTGCCATTAAGTTCGTTTCAGGCAGAAGTTAAAAAGAATCTTATAAATAAGGCATATTACAGTTTGAAGGATTATTTTGATGACAGGAGCGCTTGGAAGTAGTTGTTCGCTTTTGACCAGGTCAATAATTAGTAGTTTTATTTTATAGTGTAGTTAATTACGATATTCTCATTTCATACTATATTTGGCATTCATGTTCCACACTTTCGTTATAACTTTGCGGATTTGTAAAATGTGGGTAGCTCGTGGTCATGGGCTAACTAATAGGTTGTCGATTGCTTTGGTTTCATATACCGTTACTTTCTGCTTCATTCACTTCTACCATAGTTCTAACCACGTTCGCGAGCTGCCTACATTAAAAAGACGTAAGTGGATGCTCCTGTTTCACCATATTTACTTTGGGAGGCTTACCATATGAACATCATTTACTGCTTGAGTATGACATCAATAGCTACTAAAAATTTTACTAGTAGATGTCTACAATATGAAACAGTTGCAGCTCTTTACAAAAATAAATGTACCACCATTATATTTGTTTGAAATGAGCGGCCATGAGTTTTATTGCCCGTTGTTTCTCGTGGTTCTACCTATTGCATTGCGAACGTGGCAGTAAATGTAAATGTAGAATCATTAAGTAATTAACTTAAATTTTGACGTTCATAAGCGTCACTTTGTGGCCTAGATGAATAAATGATTTTGATTTTGATTTTGAGACGTAGGGTAACTAGGTTCGTGAAATTGAGCACTTAAACACTGGAACCTCTCATAGTTTAGGCAAAGTGTTTTAAGAGTGTCTATAGTGTCTATAGCTGTAGTTCATGAAGCTAGTACAGTAGGATAACACGGTCTCATATTGTGAAGCAAAATATTTAGTTTTTCATGTTCAGTTAGTGACGTGTTCGGTGGTAATCGCGCAAAAAGTTGGAACATAATTGATAAAAAGATGATTATACCCTCAGTTTGCCCTTGAGTACGATTACGAATCTCGGCTAAAAGTTTATAATCATAGTCGTACGGTGTAAAATCAGCTGTGAGTTTACTAGCTAGTTCGTCCCATGAAGAAATGGAATTTTTAACACCGCGAAACCAGTGTGACGCATTACCCGTAAAAATTTCGGACGCGTAATCGAATAATCTATTGGCAGCTAGATTTCTAACCGTCCTTAATTCAGTCGCGCGTTGTAGGAATTCACGAACGCAGCCTGTTCCGTCGAATTTGAGTTTCAATAGTTCACCAACCCTCAAATGCTCACATTGAACAGTTACCGGAGCCGACGCTGCCTGTGCAGGGGTAGATACCGTGCGAGTTATCGTGACTCCGACTTTCGCCGACGGAACATTCGAGTGTTCTATCTTAGATAGCTCTGCCGACAACATCCGAAAGCGTTCAGTCAGCTCGGAAATTTTCTTGCCGTATTTAGGTTCGGATTTGTCTAATCTGCCCAATCTGTGGTAGACTTGGTTGTGCAAGGCCATAGTTTGCTTCGCCAAGTTGTGGTCATATAGTTCCTTAAGGGAAGAGATTCACGAATCTAAATAGGCAACTGACACGCTCGCTCCCTTGAAATCGTCTGCTATGTCTAGGCCTGACTCTAGGATTTCGTCAATTGGAATTAGCTCGAGTAGCTTAGGTAGCTGCTTCCGTAAACCTAGAACAGAGGTAGCCGGCTCCTCTCCGCGAATAGCGACCTCGTAGGCCAATTCATTTTTATTAAGTAGGAAGTACGTAATAGGTTTAGTGCACATGATGAAATGAAATGTATAATAGGTAATTAGCAAGGAAACGTTAGTATATTACAGCCCTCTGTGTGCAATAGTTCTGCTTTACAAGGAAACTACGACGATTCGGTGTGAAAATGTAGACAATAGGTAGTGACTTGCAAAAAGAAAAACCGTTATTTCAAATTGCGAACTAATTCTGAAAAATTTCAACTACCGATGGGGAATCGGTAGTTGAAATTTAAGTTAGGCAATAGTAGTAGAACACATACCGTCTTACTTATAAAAAACTCGTTAAGTGTGACTTAGCCACCTTCCAGCTGAATAGCTGTCAAGCATTTAAACAACGCTTAAATTTTCTTTACTTATAAACGTTGATTAGTTGTTGTTTAGCTGAGTAACTGATAAAGAACGATACACATACGAGGGCCACAGATTAAAGTCAAAATAATCGACTAAATAACGCAATTGAACGAACACGCTTGGCTATTTTGTATCTATGAGTCATAGATACATAGCAACGATATGATATCTCCATGGCAACGATATTCTGACAAATAACAAAAAGTCCCAGAGTTGGTGAACAATTTTGGATATTTTTTTGAAACATGAGAAATATTGATAAATTTTGAAATTTACGTATGTTATTTCCTATTATTGCACTTTATTTGAGATTCAATATAGCTTCAGGGTATTATACTAATTACCAATGTATTTTTGTTTTTCATAAAAAGATCTAAGAAATGTTCTTTTTCGATTATTGTTATTATTTAGGATGGAATTATATATTTACTCCGAAAATATAATTGAAAGACCACATGAGTGCCGTTTGTCGTGCTTTCGAGAGAGCCAACCGCATCGCAATTCGCAGTAACATGAGCAAGAGATACAGCCAATATAAGCTCTCCTTATAAAAAAAACACAGAATTGAATTATACCAGAAGGAGCGATCGCTTGTCAAAGTGAAGCCAAACGACTCTGCTCAATATGAGCGTACCGGGCGTTACGTCATTCAAAACATCACATTACGCTTACATACTTTTAATTTTATATAGCCATCGTGTAAATTTTATAAATGTAAAATTCTGCCAAATATAACCATATTAAAAAAAGATTCGATCTCATTTTATGTGTAAATAGAATATTCAATAATTGATTAATAAAGTATTTCATAATTATTGTCAAAAATATCATAACATTGCTCCGCCATTTTGTGAGTGTTGTCAGTGTGTTCTCGAACGATTACCCCATAATGAGTATGGATCATAAAAAAGTTACCTATTTTATTTCATATATTATTCTCGTCATTATATTGTGCGATTTGGGTAATTTAATTTAATTGTATTAGTAGTAGCGTAATTTCCTATCCTAAATACCTTCATATGTACCTAACATATAAATATAATTTGTTCCTGTTGATTAATTAATTCGGATGTGATATCATTTAAATATTTGAAGTGCGTTCCGTGAACGCACTCTCGACGCGGGCGTTCATGGCACGCGCGCCAGGAGTGCATAATGGATCATAGAGATATAAGGGATAGAGTGGCAGAACAGTACCTAACTCAATATTGTGTCGTGTCCGTCGGTGCGAGAGAGAACGCTACAGGTTAAAGGCCCCCTGCATCTCTCTCTAACAGTACATGCACAACATCAACATTGCGCAATGACGTGCTACCTGTAACTATTATTTATATCAGTTTATCAGTAATCAATAGTTTAAAAATATATAAACTTTTTTGTCACTTCAAACTATCTTCGTGTATCAATAAAAACAACTTTTAAACTATTGATTATTAATAAACTGATTTAAATAATCGTTACAGGTAGCACGCCACTGCGTAATGTTGATGTTGTGCATGTATTGTTAGAGAGAGATGCAGGGGGCCTCAACTGTTGCGTTCTCTCTCCCACCGGCGGATACGAATAGGCCCCACTCTGCCACTCTATTCTTAATATCTCTATGTAATGGATACGCAGCTTTAGATGTAGCTATAATTCATATGGTTGCAGCCGGCATTTTTTGTATAAAAATTACCTTTTGATGTTATTGACTAAGCCTGAACTAAATACTAAATTAATATTATTGTAAAATAGGCAAGTGTCTTAAAATATCACAGATATATCGATCTAATTTTTTTCTGGAGGCATCGATGCCGATATTGATATTTTAATTAATCGATACATCGAAATTTAATATAGATATTTTTGTTCACTTCCGAGTTCCGACATCCCTAATGACTAAGACTCTTAAAACTACCGAGCGTTACGTCATTCAACGTCTATAAAAGTATACAAAGGTACTTAGTGCAAATTACGTTTACAAACATACTTGAGGTAAATATTTAAATCAGATATGATATAATCACCAACCTGTGTGACAAATATGTATTATACTTGTCAAAATAAATTATTCATTATCTATTCCATTCTGTGATTCAAAAAATAAACAATAGCTTAATAGGGTAACACGCTTTACGTTTCATAATTTTCCCGCAAAGCAGGTGAACTGTTCTTGAGGTGGCAACACTGGCGAGTGTGAGGAAGTGACGTCTGCATACCCAATGACATTTGACCGGCTACACTCCGCGTCGAACAAATATGACAGATCACTTCATCTGGATAATTCAGTAATCTATGAAAAAAAAGTAGGTAATCTAGAATGACTCAATATTTTTTGCCTGTACAAAGATTCAAGTGCTTGTAGGGAGCCGCTACACTTCAACTAGACCTCGACTATCCATTTTAGGTTCATCTAAGGACAATCACAGAATTTCCTGTAATGCCTCAATATTGGGTATACTACCAAAAATTGTTTACCAGCTCTCCTGCATCGGCGAGAAATAATTTATAACTATACAAGTTAAATCTTCTATATAATTTTGGAAATCTGCTAGATCGTCAAAATCTATGTAAAATTATAAGTAAACAACATTAAAATTTAAAGAAATGCAAATAAATAATTTTAACAATGCATAATATTATGTCATTGATCGAACAGCTGTTTCAAGTAAAAGCCGCCATTGTGCCTCTCAGCAACATTTAAACAAGGTCCCAGTGTTGTTTAAATTTGAAAGCTATTTAAGCGTCACTTAGTGACTGCTAAACGCTAAACAGGGTTTATAGGTAAGGTTTTTGCTAATCAGTCTCTCAGCAGTCGTTTAAAATTTTGACTAACGTTTATAAGTAAGAGGGTTAATAGTTATACAAGAATAGAAATCGAAGATAGACAGTAATACACAGATACACACAAGTTAAATAGTACGTACCGGTTCGCTGATGTCTGCACCTCCTCGTTTACCTAAGCAAGACAAACTGCAGTAATTGGAAGTGAGACAAATAGAGTTGGGCGCCACTGGGACGGAGGATCTCTGGTAGGATGTCGGGGTTCAAGAGAAACACTGCTAGGCTGAACAGGTTGTTTATTATGTCTCACTACCGCTCACATACAGTATGACCGAACTAGGTAAGCACGGCCTGAGGGCTGGAATGTAGACTCTGCTGCTCTCCGACGCTCGCAGGGTAGCTGCTTGTAGGGTCGCCGATGAGCTGGCCAAGGTTCGCGTTATGTAGGCAGCTCGGTGATCGAGGTTCAGGCTGAGCGGGGGCTCAGGCGGTGCAGCCGATGTTGGCCGAGCGGTGAGGCTCAGGCGTCTGTGGCCTGGCTGTAGGAGGCTCGTAGGCAGGAGCTGATGCGTGGCGGCGGCTGGTAGCAGCACGGCGCCAGCAGCTTGTAATTGTAGCCCGTAGGTAGAATCGTGGCCCGTAGGGAGAACTGGAAACAGCACAGAAAATACACAACAACCGGTCAGGAACAGGCTATCCCTAGATCGGCTGTTATGCTTAGGAGACACAGAAACTACAGACAGGACATATAGGCACACAGACAACTAAAATATGCTTACCCCCAGCGGGACAGTAGATATTGAGTAGAAGGTAGAATAATCACGAGGTGTAGCGGCAGCGTTCCGATGTCTAGAGAAAGTGACCGATTTAGATCGCGCACCCATGCGAAGCGCTCTGCGGCTAAGCTAGCGTTAAGCGCCTGCGAGATACTATAACGCAATACGTAGAGTATTACGTTACACCTTAATTATATGACTTGAATACAAATTCACTTAAAGTAAATTTCTTTTAAGTAGACAAAAGCCTAGAAAACCAAAAATAAAGCGTTAATAATTTCAACACACAACAAAAGCGGCTTTCTAAATAAATCTAAGAGATCCAACAAATTTGAAATCATTGTACGCATAGAGTAAATATAATAATGCATTTAAAGAAGAACATGCTGCTTGAGACGTCCACTGTAAAACTTTTGTTCAGCATATTCAAGTATTAGAAAACGTAATAAAAATTCCACTCTCATATAATACGCTCTGTAGTTCTGAGAAAACTGAAATACAAGCTATAAAGCACTATATGATAGGGTTTTAATCCTTATCGTTTTAAATTCTTTGAAATAGCACTGGTTTCATTGCATCCATAAAATCTTCTTTTTCTTCTTTTCGTGTCGATGGCAACACTTTTCATACCGTTTTAGCCCATTGTGCATGAGAGGAGCCTCCCCGAGTGACGTAGTAAAGCGAACAAGAGTCCCAACGTCCGGCGCACCCTGGACACCTAGCACTCGGTAACGCAGAGTCTAGGTGACTAATTCTCTCACCACGATGGATCAACACAACGCCACCCAACGGCAATCCATAAAATTATATATAAAATTACTTGTAATACATATAAATGGTAAGCCCTTGATAAACAAAGCGTAGACCGGCTAGGTGGAGTGACAATACATGATTATACACAAAGTGGAATGCAGCGCAGCGCCTGAATAAGCCGAGAGCTCAGTGTCGTGCCATCGGAGAGGCATTTATCCAGCATGGGCTGATGAGGTGATAATATTTAAAATTACTTGTTCAAACACATTCTCAAAAGAAAAGCCTAATTCCTGAAGCTGGAACCATTAAATTTGGAAAGTTGCTTTCTTTTATGTCGTGGGAAAGGACAAAAGGCGTTTTAATAACTTCGCCTCTCAGGAGTTATAATTATACTAGAAAGTTCGTTTGCAAATTAGCAGTTTTTTTAATATTCCTAGTATTATGTTGGGTAAAGATACTATGCAATTTTTCAAATTTTAGTTTACATTCTCCTATGTGTTTTATTGTTGGCACTATACAAATAATGAATGACAAATCATAAAAACTGTTGCTCATAAAAAAATATGATGGCTTGTACTTTTATCCTTCAGCACTTGTTCTTAACAAGTTCATTTAATGGTTGAAGTCAATTTATCCCTTTTATGGTCGCCTGGTCATAGTCCGTTACTTAAGACTTCATCACGACTTTACTATATTTGTGTTGCTAAACTAGATACATACCTATATGCATTATGGAACAAAGTGTTGTTATAATAGTTTATGAAAAAACAAAAAGAATATACGTTCAAAATTAGAAAAATCTTTCAAATACTAAGCTACCAATCAACTACAGTTGAAACAACAGCATTAAAAAAAAATAGACCAACCAAACCACAACAAATGTAACGGCAAAATAAAAACCTGCCAGTACGTGGTTGTAGTTAGGTTAATGTATTCGAAGCGAGTTTACCCCTGAATGCTCTCTCAACAAAGGTTAACGAAATCAAAGATCAGATCAACCGATCAGACCATAAATATCGACCTCAAGTAAGTGATGTGTGAAGGTATTACTCGCCATTTTGAATACTCACGCACATATTTGCTAAAAGCTTGTGTATCCAGAATGTTCACTGAAGCGATAAGTAAATGTATTTGTCATCTGAAGAAGCGAGTTATCATTTGTTATATATATATATACATGGTTCGGCATTGCACCGAAAGTATGTACTAGGCGATTTGGTAATATGGAAAAATTATTAATATAGTAGACTGTATTAAGAATGGCTGGTAAATCACCCAGTAGAGTGGGTTAAAGGGAGAAATAGGAGGCGGAGGTATGGGAGCAGAGCACGCCTTCCCTTGATAAAATGGCGGCTTGTCGGCGTCTTCCGAGAGTCGGGCCACAAGCTGATCATTCCACCTGGATCCAGCCCGAAGCTGCACGAATCACTCCACTACACCCACGGGCGGTTTAGTTCTCGTTTATAGTATAAAATAGCGGTAAAATATTGCGGTGCTGCATGTATTCGTCGCGGCGCGGAGCTGCACTAGGACGCAGCCGGTCAGTGGGACGGTTGATTTTCAACTTCGTCGCAGCGTCATTGAATTCTGCGACCAATTAGAGCGAGGCGTACCTTTGGGAGGGAATGGGATAGAAAGGGATAAAAGATCGCTCGTTTGACACTGCCGTATGCAAAGGAATTTGCGGGTCAGAAAAACATTGCAAGGGTTTCATAGAAATGAAAATACATTCGCGTTTTGATAGGAATATTAATTTTAACATTTCTTCGCTTATCGTGGAGCGTATTACGGACACATTGCCGAACGCTAATGTGGACGTATCGCTACTCACACATCTCAAGACATTGCCGCTAGCAGACGCGGAATTTGCGAATCCGGCAGACATTGATGTTTTGATCGGAGCTTCAATATTTCTGCACTTGTTACTACCTAAAATTGTACATAGTGAGCAATATAATTTACCGCCCGCTATTGAGACGGTATTTGGGTATGTGATTATGGATACCGTACCTACGTTACATACTTCTCATTATATTAAGTCTTGTTGTTGTTCTGTTCTTCAAGAAAATAATATTGATTCTCTTCTCAAGCGATTTTGGGAGCTTGAAGAGATTACCGCACCGCCCTCGATGAGCCGTAAGGATCTCGAGTGTGAAGAACATTTCCTCGCTACCACTGTTCGTGACGACAGTGGCAGATACGTTGTGGCGTTGCCATTCTATGGTGACCCTTATTCGTTAGGCGACTCGTACGCTGCTGCGCTTAGACGTTTTCATTGTTTAGAACGTAAACTTGATGCATCACTTAAGTTACGCGGCGCCTATAATGACGTCATTCGTGACTACCTAAATAAAGGTTTTTTGAGTGTAGTTGTAAACAACGAGGGCAATTCTCTTCCCTCATATTATATCTCGCATCACGGCGTAGTTTGCGAAGATAAAACCTCTAATAAACTTCGTGAGGTTTTAGATGCTAGTTGTAGGACTACATCGGGTCAGTCGATTAATGACATTTTGCATGCTGGCCCTAATCTACAGGGTGATTTATTTAACATCATAATAAAGTTTCGTCTTTTCCAAATCGCTCTGTCAGCTGATTGCCGCCAAATGTTTCTCAATATCGGCGTTCGCGAATCGGACCGTAGATTTCAACGGATTTTTTATCGTTTTGACAATAAGTAACCTTTATCCGTGTATCAGTTCAATCGTGTTTGTTTTGGACTCAAGTCTAGCCCATATAACGCGTTACGAGTTGTTCGCCAGTTGATCGCTGATGAAGGCGATCACTTTCCCGCCGCAGCAGCTGTTGCTACTTCCGCTTTATATATGGATGACATCACCTGTACTGTCATATCCGTTCCGCTAGCAATTTCGCTTTGTGAAGAGCTAATTCAGCTTTTCAAGCGAGGCCAGTTTGATCTTGTCAAATGGACAAGCAATTCTAAGGAGGTTCTCGCACGCATACCTGATTCTCATAAAGCTTCTCCAGACATTGAGTTTGAGAAGTCTGTACCGCATAAAGTTCTCGGTTTACGCTGGGACAAATCCTGTGATAGTTTTTGGTTTGACGTCTCACCGCCAGATGATAAGTGCACCAAACGCACTATGCTGTCCACAGTGGCTCGACTATGGGACATAATGGGTTTTGTGGCTCCCACAATTTTGTACGCCAAGCTCTTGATCAAAGAGCTTTGGCTATCGAAGTTTGAGTGGGATGAAACACCCCCTGACCATATTGTCGCCGCTTGGGGCCAGTTTTGTATTGAGCTTACCGCGCTCAATCAAATTACTATTCCGCGTCATCTTGGGTTGGTAGATGGATGTACCATCAACTTAATAGGTTTCGCTGACGCCAGCGAGCGTGCTTACGGCGGAGTCGTATATCTGCAAGTCCGCATTGGTTCTAACTACTCGGTGCAGTTAGTTTGTGCCAAGTCTAAGGTCTCGCCTGTTAAAACCATTTCGGTTGCGAGATTGGAGTTGTGCGCGGCCCTCCTGCTGTCTCAGTTGCTCCGCAAGGTTCAAGACACAGTTTTGCGTATTAATAAAATATATGCATTTTCTGACTCCAAAGTAGTGCTCGCTTGGATTTATTCATCTCCTCACCGCTGGCAGACTTTTGTCGCCAACCGCGTTAGTAAATTGATTGAACTTGTTCCCGCTACTTGTTTCAATCACGTCGCGGGTTATCGTACTCGTCTTCAGGAAGAACTTTCCATAGATCATATTAACTGGAAGTTTATTCCACCAGCATCACCACATTTCGGTGGATGTTGGGAAAGCATGGTCAAAGTAATTAAAACGCATCTCTTCAAAGTTATAGGTCAACAGATCCTCCCTTACGAAGAGCTTTAACTGTCCTTGCCCAAGTCGAGGCACTGATCAACTCGCGTCCGCTCACGGCATTGAGTAGTAACCTGCAGAACTATCCGCGTTAAGCCCTGCACATTTTTGAACACAGTGCCATTATCGTCATTTCCGGCTCCTGAAGCAGACTCTTCAAGCTTGCTCCAGAGACATACTCTGCTGGATAAACTCGTGCAGTCGTTCTGACGGCGCTGGCGTGCGGAATATCTACACCAGCTTCAGGCTAGATCCAAGTGGAATAGTCCTGCATCCCGTATACAGGAGGGTACGTTGGTCGTCATAATACATGATAATGCTCCGCCGCTTTCATGGCCGTTAGCCATCGTAGAGAAACTGCATACTTCCAACGACGGTACAACCCGCGTTGTTACCGTGAAAACCGCGAAGGGGAGCTACGTGCGCCCTGTTGTACGTCTCTGTCCGCTTCGAACTCAGTGAGATCTAGCCTGAAGTTGGATCTACCTCTTAGTTTAAGTATTTAGTTTGTAGTTTTCGCTGTTATTGCGTTTGTAGTTTTTGCTAAAGTTAATTTAGATTAATTTTATTATCATTTCGCTGTCTTAGCCTATTGATGGGTTATGCGGTAGTACACCCAACAAAGCTTAGTTCAATTTTATTTATTTTTTAAAGGCAACCCTTTAGGGCTGGGGGGATATGGTAGCGCCATCTATCCTTTCCATTGCTAGTTAATTATGTCAACGTCAATGGTTTGTCGCTGCTCGGCCAATCCGAGCGATCCTTTTCATGAATCCCCTCCCAAAACGCCTCGCTATTGGCCGCCCTGCTCAACGGCGACGACCTTTCTATCTCCTCCAAGAGCTCAGGCTTATAGAAAGGTTCTATGGACAGCTATACACGACAACGCAACAACCCGCAAGCACTCCAGCGTCAGACCCTAGAGCTTGATTGACCCAACACTATACCGAAGATATCCCGGACGTCAGCATGCACGAGATTAGTGTGGCTCTCAAACAGCTTAAAAATAACAAGGCGCCGGGTGATGACGGAATTACGAGCGAGCTTCTGAAGGCCGGCGGTGCAACCGCTAGAGAAGCCCTCCGGAAGCTATTTAATTCCGTCATTCACGAGGGTAAAACGCCACAGGCGTGGCACAGAGGTGTGGTGGTGCTTTTATTTACGAAAGGGGATAAAACCCTCTTAAAGAACTACAGACCCATCACACTTCTGAGCCACGTCTACAAGCTGTTTTCGAGGGTCATCACGAATCGTCTCGAGAGCAAGCTAGACGACTTCCAGCCTCCCGAACAAGCCGGTTTCCGTAAAGGCTATAGTACCATAGACCACATACATACGCTGCGGCAGGTTATACAGAAGTCCGAGGAGTATAACCAGTCCCTATGCTTGGCGTTTGTGGACTATGAGAAAGCCTTCGTTTCGATCGAATCCTGGGCGGTGCTACAGTCTCTCCAACGGTGCCGGATTGACTACCGATATATCGAAGTGCTGAAGTGTTTGTATGAAAACGCCACTATGTCAGTCCGCCTCCAGGACCAGAGTTCGAAACCTATTCAACTCCAGCGTCATATCCCCGAAATTGTTTACCACTGCGCTGCAGGATGTTTTCAAGCTTCTGGAATGGAATAGACTCGACATCAACATCAACGGCGAGTACATCACTCACCTTCGATTCGCAGACGATATCGTAGTCATGGCAGAGACCATGGAAGACCTAGGCACAATGCTCGATGGCCTCTGTAGAGTCTCTACCTCTATCAGTACAAGTAGGTCTTAAGATGAACATAGATAAGACGAAAATCATGTCGAACGTCCATGTTGTACCTGCTCCTATTCAGGTTGGGAACTCTACGCTCGAAGTTGTCGACAAGTATATCTACCTGCGACAAGTAGTCCAATTAGGTAGGTCCAACTTCGAGAAGGAGGTCAATCGTCGAATCCAACTCGGTTGGGCAGCGTTCGGAAAGCTACGACATATCTTCTCGTCCGATATCCCGCAGTGTGTCAAGACGAAAGTCTTTGACCAGTGTGTGTTGCCAGTGATGACTTACGGATCAGAGACGTGGTCGCTCACTATGGGCCTTATCAGAAGGCTCAAGGTCACTCAGAGGGCGGTGGAGAGAGCTATGCTTGGAGTTTCCCTGCGAGATCGAATCAGAAATGAGGAGATCCGCAGTAGAACCAAAGTCGCCGACATAGCTCTCCGGATAGCCAAGCTGAAGTGGCAGTGGGCAGGGCACATAGCTCGAAGAACCGATGGCCGTTGGGGCAGAAAGGTTCTGGAGTGGCGGACACGTACTGGATGACGCAGCAGAGGTAGGCCCCCCCGCAAGGTGGACCGACGATCTTGTCAAGATCGCGGGAGGCGGATGGATGCGGGCGGCTCAAGACCAGTCTGTGTGGAGAACCTTGGGGGAGGCCTATGTCCAGCAGTGGACGTCGTTTGGCTGATGATGAATTTTGTTTTGCATAATTATATTTTCGCATAATATAATTACGCATAACAGCTTACGCATAAATTATTAAGCATAATTTCTCTAACCATAATAATGATTAAGCATAATATTCTAAAGCATAAATTTATTAAGCATAAAGTTCTATAGCATAACTTTTTTAAGCATAATATCCTAAAGCATAAAATCCTATAGCATAAATTTATTTACGCATAATGATTACAATACAAATTGGATATAATAACTTTGGCAATGTATCTTTGGCATATTTTTCGCCGTAGGAAGCATGAAGCAAGCAAGCATACAGCATGCAAGCAAGCATGCAATCAAGCATGCAACATGCAAGCAAGCATGCAGCATGCAGCATGCAGCATTCAAGCGAGCATGTTGTAACGTAATACTACACGTATTGCGTTATAATATCTCGCAGGCGCTTAACGCCAGCTTAGCCAGACATCGTTCGCAATATTACCAAATATGGTCATATTCACTAGCCAAAGGCAGTTGTGAGTTATAGATTGCCTATATAAGATGGGTGCGCGTCGTAGAATGGTCACTTTCCCTAGACATCGGAACGCTGCCGCTACACCTCGCGATTATTCTACATTCTACTTCCTGTCCCGCTGGGGGTAAGCATATTCTAGTTGTCTGTGTGCCTATATGTTCTGTCTGTAGTATCTGTGTCTCCTAAGCATAACAGCCGATCTAGGGACAGCCTGTTCCTGACCGGTTGTTGTGTATTCTCTATGCTGTTTCCAGTTCACCCTACGAGCTCACTGCACCTGACGTTCTTCCTACGGGCTGACGTTCTTCCTACGGGCTACAAGCCACGAGCTGCTGGCGCCGTGCCGCTACTAGCCAGCTGCCACCCAAGCCTCCGTTCCTGCCTACGAGCTCCTACAGCCAGGCCACGGACGCCTGAGCCTGACCGCTCGACCCACATCGGCTGCACCGCCTGAGACCCGCTCAGCCTGAACATCGACCACAGAGCTGCCTGCGCAGCGCACCTAGGCCAGCTCATCGGCGACCCTTCGAGCAGCTACCCTGCGAGCGTCGGAGAGCAGCAGGAGTCTACACTCCAGCCAGCTCAGGCCAGTGCTTACCTAGATCGGTCATACTGTATGTAAGCGGTAGTGAGACATAATAAAGAACCTGTTCAGCCTAGCAGTGTTTCTCTCGAACCCCGACATCCTACCTGAGATCCTCCGTCTCAGTGGCGCCCAACTCTATTTGTCTCACTTCCAATTACTGCAGTTGTTCTTGTTTAGGAGGTCAGTCTTTGTAAACGAGGAGGTGCAGACATCAGCGAACTGGTACGTAATATCTAACTTGTGTGTATCTGTGTATTGCTGTCTATCTTTAATTTCTATTCTTGTATACCTATTATGTGTTATCTTACTATTGTCTAATTCAAATTTCAACTACCGATTCCCTACGTAACTGTTTGCAATTTGAAATAACCGTTTTTTATTTTTGCAAGTCACTATCTATTGTCTACATTTTTACACCGAATCGTCGTAGTTTCTTTGTAAAGCAGAACTATTGCACACGGAGGGCTGTAATATACTTACGTTCTTTTCTATCATACTTATTTTATATCATCATGAGCACTAACCCTATCAAGTACTTTCTACTTCATAAAAATGAATTGGCCTACGAGGTCGCTATTCGCGGAGAGGAGCCGGCTACCTCTGTTTTAGGTTTACGGAAGCAGCTACCTAAACTACTCGAGCTGATTCCGAATGACGAAATCCTAGAGTCAGGCTTACACATAGCAGACGACTTCAAGGGAGCTAGCCTGTCAGTTGCCGATTTAGATTCGCGAATCTCTTCCCTTAAGGAGCTATACGACCACAACTTGGCGAAGCGAACTACGGCTTTGCACAACCAGGTCTACCACAGATTGGGCAGATTAGACAAATCCGAACCTAAATACGACAAGAAAATATCCGACCTGACTGAACGCTTTCGGATGCTGTCGGCAGAGCTATCTAAGGTAGAACACTCGAATGTTCCGTCGGCGGAAGTCGGAGTCACGATGACTTGCACGGATTCAACCCCTGCACAGGCAGCGTCGACTCCGGTAACTGTCCACTGTGAGCATTTGAGGGTTGGCGAACTATCGAAACTCAAATTCGACGGAACAGGCTGCGTTCGTGAATTTTTACAACGCGTGACGGAATTTAGGACGGTTAGAAATCTACCTGCCAATAGATTATTCGATTACGCGTCCGAAATTTTTACTGGTAATGCGTTACACTGGTTTCGCGGTGTTAAAAATTCCATTTCTACATGGGACGAACTAGCTAGTAAACTCACAGCTGATTTTACACCGTACGACTATGATTATAAACTTTTAGCCGAGATTCGTAATCGTACTCAAGGGCAAACTGAGGGTATAATCATCTACTTATCAATTATGTTCCAACTTTTTGCGCGATTGTCACCGAACACGGTACTAACCGAACAGGAAAAATTAAATATATTGCTTCACAATATTAGACCGTGTTATTCTACAGTACTAGCTTCATGTACTACGGCTATAGACACTCTAAAAACACTATGTCTAAACTATGAGAGGTTCCAGTGTTTAAGTGCACAATTTCACGAACCTAGTTACCCTACGTCTAACACAGCACCTGATTTAGCTTACATAAATAAAAAGGACACGCACGGTCACTATAATAATTCACAGTACTATAAACCGTCTAAACTAAAAAACTACGCTTCTGTCACATCTATAAATGTCGAACCGAACGATACACCTGTGCCTAACCCGCAACACTATGATGTCAACATGATATCTAAATCAGCTGTTCCTACAAAAATAACTAATAAGAGGTGTGTATTTTGTCCGCGATGCCGTTCAACTGATCACTCACTAGGGACGTGCAAGCGAGAACGTTATCCGATATGTTTTAAGTGTGGCCTTAGGGATGTCACGTTCGTAAATTGTCCTAACTGTAAAAATAATTTTTTTTCAAAAAACTAATTTACTCGGATCGTAGTTCGTCAAATAAGATGACAAACCCTACCGTTTGTACATCCTCTAAACCTAAATATTTTGACAAAGAAGACTGGAAAAATTGGCTGAACACTCTAAAAGTGTATTTTTCCAGTTATTCTGTGGCTGCGATCCGTGATCAAAAACCTAATACTGATTTTCGACCCTATGTTAATGAAACCATTAAGAATCTACCCCTTACTGGTTTACTTGACTCAGGTTCTGCCGTGACTATATTGGGCAATAATTCTCATATAAAAATTATTTCTCAAACTAATCTCCCTTTGAATAAGTGCGACAACCCTACTATATTTTTTCGATCGGCGGGTGGTCACGTTTGACACCGATCGGCTATATCAACCTACCCACCACTTTTGAAAATAAAACTTATAACTTAAAAGCGTACGTAATTCCAGAAGTCACTAGTTCGTTAATTTTAGGTATTGACTTCTAGAAAAGATTTAAATTGTTACCAAATTATATTTACTCTGTCTCTTTAGCTAATAATTACTCTCGTAGTAATTCCTTGCCCAATAAAGTTAATGCTACCGTGTCAGCTATTGATACTAACACTGATAACGAGACTACTATAACCTCGGATCAGTGGTATACTACAATCTACAATGGCTGTAAAAACTCACCTACTTCTTTCCCTAATTATTCTATCAGGAATGATAAATTGTACAGATATATGGTATCTAAATGTACATTGCGTAAAGTATTCGATTGGAAAGAGGTCCTACATACCTCGGATAGAACTACCGCCATTAAAGAATACCATTCGGAACTCGCTGCGGGTCATTTAGGTATTTTTAAAACGTATAAACGTTTAGCGCAGCGTTATTATTGGCCTGGTATGCACGCTGACATTATTAAGTTTATATCTTCGCGTGATACTTGCGTCGCACGTAAACACCAAAACAATGGTACTTTATATACACACACATACAACTTACGTCGTAAACCGGCTGGGTTTAACGTGGGTGATACTGTGTGGAAAAGAACCTACGACAAATCATTTGGCAAAAAACTAGCTCCTAAGTTTACCAAGTGTACTATTATTGCTAAAAAGTCACCACTAGTATACGAATTAGCGGATTCGTCAGGTAAATCTATTGGCAGTTGGCACATTAAAGATTTAAAACTAATTAACTACACTGATTCCTAACCTAACTAGATTCTTTCATTGTACCTACCTGCAGTTTGAGTTTCATAGTCACTATCTACTTAGCACTGTCTACAGAAGTTCGGAGGACTTAGTTAGACGGATTTTTCTTGTCTAGACACGAAAAATCCTGCTGTACAGAGCGGGGTATTGTAACGTAATACTACACGTATTGCGTTATAATATCTCGCAGGCGCTTAACGCCAGCTTAGCCAGACATCGTTCGCAATATTACCAATTATGGTCATATTCACTAGCCAAAGGCAGTTGTGAGTCATAGATTTATGCCTATATAAGATGGGTACGCGTCGTAGAATGGTCACTTTCCCTAGACATCGGAACGCTGCCGCTACACCTCGCGATTATTCTACATTCTACTTCCTATCTACTGTCCCGCTGGGGGTAAGCATATTCTAGTTGTCTGTGTGCCTATATGTTCTGTCTGTAGTATCTGTGTCTCCTAAGCATAACAGCCGATCTAGGGACAGCCTGTTCCTGACCGGTTGTTGTGTATTCTCTATGCTGTTTCCAGTTCACCCTACGAGCTCACTGCACCTGACGTTCTTCCTACGGGCTGACGTTCTTCCTACGGGCTACAAGCCACGAGCTGCTGGCGCCGTGCCGCTACTAGCCAGCTGCCACCCAAGCCTCCGTTCCTGCCTACGAGCTCCTACAGCCAGGCCACGGACGCCTGAGTCTGACCGCTCGACCCACATCGGCTGCACCGCCTGAGACCCGCTCAGCCTGAACATCGACCACAGAGCTGCCTGCGCAGCGCACCTAGGCCAGCTCATCGGCGACCCTTCGAGCAGCTACCCTGCGAGCGTCGGAGAGCAGCAGGAGTCTACACTCCAGCCAGCTCAGGCCAGTGCTTACCTAGATCGGTCATACTGTATGTAAGCGGTAGTGAGACATAATTAAGAACCTGTTCAGCCTAGCAGTGTTTCTCTCGAACCCCGACATCCTACCTGAGATCCTCCGTCTCAATGTAACATGCAGCAGGCAGGGCTTCTGTCACGGCTCCGGTGCTGCGGGCCTCCGGCGGCCCCACGCGCCTACGCGATTTTAAATAACACTCTAGGGGTAGGACAAACAAGACTACGTGGAGTCGGTTTTGCAGCAATTCGGTTCTGTCACTAACTTTTGTTGCACAGCATATACATTTTTTACAAGTTAAATATATAATTATATAAATATTATGCTAATAGTCATTAGGCCTACTACCGTTATGCTAATTGTCATTAGGCCTACTAACGTTATGCTAATAGTCGTTAGGCCTACTAACGTTATGCTAATAGTCATTAGGCCTACTAACGTTATGCGAATCAAATTTATGCCAAAACAAATTAGTTTTTAAGATGATTATGCCAACATAAAATGTATGCCTAAAAAAATATGCCGAAGTATCATTATGCCAAGACAAATTGTGACAAAATCGTTATGCCGAAGTATATTAGGACAAAGAACATTATGCACAAAGAAGGGATCCCAGTTATTTGACCTCCGACCTGCTCGATAACGCGGATTATTTTAATGAGAACTAGTGTTGTGTTACAAAGAAGGTTAATGTAAGGGAATATTTTGAAATTGGTTTACTGAGATTACTCGGCTGGGTTATATGTAACATCAATGTCGAAAGGCAATATTTGATATTTAAAAGCATTAATTGGGAGATATCTTGCCATTAATTGAAGATGAAGATACCTACTTATAAGAGATTTTATTTTTAATAAACCTACTGACCAAAACACACACAAACTAGAGCTAAACAGCCAAAACAAAAGTGTGAAAGCTTCGATCCAACAATAAATTGTGAAGGATAAGTCTTCGCTTGACAAAAGAAACGAAAAATAAATTAGTCTCCAAGAGTATAGACAGAATTAACCTTATAATATATTCTACTAGAAGACGCCAGCAGCTACGACTGCATTTTTTTTAAATTTACCTCTTTTGGCCGATCCCGTGGGAATTTCGGGAAATCCGTTCTTAGTGCACCCCTACGGTCCCCAAGGAACATACATGCCAAATTTCAGCTTCCTGCGCCCAATAGTTTCGGCTGTAGCGTGTCTGTCAGTCAGTCAGTAACGCAAGGATTTTATATATTAAGATTAGGTCTTAACACTGCCACTATTTACAGTTCTTTTGTGTGCCTTGTTTCGGCTTCATTTTATCGCACCGTTTTAGGCTATTTACTTTTTTTTAATAGATATTTCGAGGTTTCCGGCGATCGGGACCGCAATTAACTGGGACCGCGGTGCTAGTTGCCGGATTTGTAAAAGATAAATAATTTTCTTCCAGCAACTAGGACCACTCATAGATGACTTAAATAAATCTATTGTTCAAGCCAATCGGTACAGTCAAACGAAAAAATCTCTAAATTATTTATATAATTATCATTGACTCGTTCTAGACATGATTTTATCCTATGCGCTTAGTAATAGATTAACCTAGCCCGTTTTTACATAATTCAATGCAAGGACTCCTAAAAGATATGAAACACTATTCTGGAGCATTAAAAAATCCTAACGGTATCCAAATACCGAAGAGGAGGCATTATTCGATTGCTAAGATGTTTCAAATAGAAATATTGTTAATGATAGGTTAAATCGATTATATCAGTCTAGTAGCGTGTTACTTTGTCTATTGAAAATTTCTGATTCTGATCACACTATGAACTGTCAAATCATTCACTTTTTCACATCGTCGTTTGCGGAAAAAAAATTGTCTTGCTCTCGCGCCGTTTGGCCTTTTCGCGTGTTTTTGTAATTGAAGTAAATTTGGAACCCTTTTTAATGCCGCTTTTGATCTATAACCGGCATCGGTTAATTGTGATAAAACTTGTAAAACATATTGAACATTTGTAAATTGTGTAAATCTGCACCTCGTGTTCTGAAGCCGCCGAGATGGACACTCTGGTAGCTATAACATACCTCATTTAACTATTTTTGCCAATATATTTGTATGATTTGTCTAATTTAGCTCAAGCCTGACATCAGTAAAGATCTCAGGTAAGTTGAAATATAATCACTGTGAAAACACAGTACATGTGTTAGACCTTTGCCCTGAGCTAAAGACTGGAAGAATTAATCACTTCCACTGATCTCTGCAAACCTTACCCACTTTTCAAGCCCAGACTCTAAACATATTAAGAAAAATATTCATCATTCTGTTAATGACTTATTTTATTATAAAATAAGTATCGGCCATTTTTTGGAGAGATTACGATAAATATTATATAAATCCGAATATAACAGGTTTTAAGTTATTATATAATTTGACTGATTTTGTGAAGCCATGACGGCCATTTTAAATTAATTGTGATTTATGTTATTTTTTTAATGTTTATGGTACTACTTAAAGACTGATTTTTTGATAAATAATTACTTTCATTGTTAATTGTTGATTAAGGCACCGATAGCCGAGTGGATATACCAACAGACTGCCATGCAGAGGGTATCGGGTTCGAATCCACGGCGCGCGATAAAATAATGTCTAGAACGAATCAATGATAATTATATAAATAATTTAGAGATTTTTTCGTTTGACTGTACTGACTTTGGCTTGAACAAAAGATTGATTTAAGTCATCAATGAGTGGTCCCAGTTGCTGGAAGAAAATTATTTATCTTTTACATATCCGGCAACTAGGACCGCGGTCCCAGTTAATTGCGGTCCTAGTCGCTGGAAACCTCGATATTCCGTCTATACTGTGGTGGGTAAAATCTAGCTTTTCAATATAAAGCCATCTGTTTAGTAAGTCTACGAAATAAGTCAGTTTATATTATATTTGAAAAGTTTTGTAGTATACATACATTCTAGACTGTGTTATAAAAATGGCACACACAACATGTTGGCGTAGAGTTCGCCTTCACCTGAACTCGCATCATTCGATAATCTTTGTAAACACACTTATCAGTTCCGAATAGCCTCATTTCAAAAGACAGCGTGTCGAAAAGCGCCGTAGTGTCGATAAGTTTTTAAAATGATATACAGCAGCTTGGCCCAGACCTGCTTTCCGAAGAAAGAACGTACCACGCTAGGTCTTTTCAAATAACAATCACAAAAGTTTAGTAGGCATGCTATTGTGGCTACTGGCTGATTCATAAAAAAAAATGAGGTGTCACTTATACTACAAATATGGATCCATTGTGAAAACAGCACTGAATAAATATTTACAGATCAAATATTTAGAAACAAATATTTAAAGATCACAGTTTTTGTGCTGCATTGCATCGACTATCACGCTATCTGTGCCAGCAAATTCTCATCAACTGCCTTTTCTGAAAACAGGCGAAAAACAAGTAGAAAAACAGCATTAAAGGCTTATCACCTTTCATCGACTCATTGTTCAATAATTTGCCGCTACTCCTGTCTTCATACGAGTAAGTGTCGATTCGCTAATAGTGATAAATGACTAGGCACGTGCCATGTTCTCTGGCGAATTTAGAAATGTTTGTGAGTAAAAGTAGTAAAGTTCTTGGCTTTTACAAAATAAATTAGCGTGTCTTAATCGCGTACAATTAACTTACTTAATTAAGACCCGCTAATTTATTTTGTATGATGTATACAAATCGCGAAATTTCTTGGCTTTTATAAAAGTAACCGGTCTAGTTTTTGAAGAATTCTCCTTTTCGCTCGATGCCTTTTGGAACGTGTAACGTTCCGTTCGTGCAAGTTTCGTAGTTTACATCGATATGCTCTATGAAGATACCTTGTACGTTCATTTATGATGCAAATTGCAGAGAGCTCTTCGAGTCAAATTCTCGAACTCTTGAATCGGCCACAATTTTTTTAGATAAGTATCTGTACAAAATTTTCTTGCCAGAAACGTGTAAGTCTCATCATTGTTAGGACTTCTTTGTTTTTGTTTACGTTTACGTTTTTATTTCAGGTACGAGATAAATTTCGTACCAGTAAAATGCTTTGGCAACGGGGGCAGACAGCCTTTACAAACATTTAAACCAATGTACACTAAAATATTCAAAGTCGGAACATTATTAAATTCTAGATCACACCAAAGTGGTTTCTGATGGAAGAAAATAAACGACGATAGATACTGGCAGTGTCAAGACGAAGACTTAAACAACTAGGACTTACGTGTTATTAGCAGGTGAGTCCTAATATGTTTCTGTCTCGATTGAGTTTTCATTTCACGCACGCAGTGATGCATTCAGGTACAAATCTGTGTTTTGATGTTGAATTTAATGAATCTGGTACCTACTTACCTGGAAAAAGAAAACAAATATATTAGTATTTATATATATATAAATAGGTACTAGCAGACAAAAAGTACTGAGAGCTAAAGCAAATACCTATCTATCAATTTTATAGTTCATTTATGAATAAAAAATACAAATAACGATGATTGATATTTACAAATTTGAAAATCAATTTCATTGTCGGTTTACATTGCTGAAACAAAATAAGTACTGATAGGCATGCTTTTTCAGATTCGAATGTTCCAGATTGAATTTGATTTTGAATTTGTATATTTCATAAGCTATTTGTACCCAATCAAGGTTGATTTTTACAACGAAAATTAGTCTATATATATATGAGATGATAGTGTGCAGTTATCTGTAAAACCTTCGTAACCATTAAGATGTTGAGTAATACACAAGTCAACATCTGCAAATCATTCGGTACTAAATGTGCTTACATCAATGGAATGTCGCAATAGATGCGACTGCGGATAGGCAGAAGCGAACAATTCTAACTAACTACAGTACCTAATCTGTATGATATCTTATTTGGATAAGGGAGAGAATTCACACGGTTTCCTCCTAACCATTATGTCTGAAACTTAAATTATTGCTGCATTATTTTTTAATTACATTGAAATTTCGCGATATATATGCATCATATTATACGATATAAGAGTACTGTTAAATCATATCGGCCTTTTCTTATTTATTCGCATATAGAACTCTCGGTATTCTCTCGTTTTCCATAAATTCATTTGCACTAATATTGTTTGCCATAATCATCCCCGATCATAATATTTACATGCACTTTTATCATTTATACTAATAACGTTTGCCTTAACAACTCAACAGTAATAACTTTTATTTGCCATAAAATGACTTTCTATAACAACATATGTCATATTCATTAGTTTCCATAAGTAACACATCTCATAACCGACTCTTGACATAATCAAAATGTGATATAAATATGAAAATAATACATAATATTGTTAGGTTGAAATTAATTCTCGTTAGCACCCCGACTCAGTGCAATCCGACTCGGATAGGTTAGGTTAGGGTTCTCTTTTGACCCTCAACCCAAAAATAGGAGCCCTGCGAAGCAGGGCTCCGTCAACTTAGTCTTCATTCTTCACACTAGTTTAATAAACTGAAGTTGAATTAATTATCGTTAACACCCCGACTCAGTGCAATCCGACTCGGATAGGTTAGGTTATGGTTCTCTTTTGACCCTGAACCCAAAAATAGGAGCCCTGCTAAGCAGAGCTCCGTCAACTTAGTCCACATTCTTCACACTAGTTTAATAAACTGAAGTTGAATAATTAATTATCGTTAACACCCCGACTCAGTGCAATCCGACTCGGATAGGTTAGGTTAGGGTTCTCTTTTGACCCCGAACCCAAAAAAAGGAGCCCTGCGAAGCAGGGCTGCGTCAACTTAGTCCACATTCTTCACACTAGTTTAATAAACTGAAGTTGAATTATTAATTATCGTTAACACCCCGACTCAGTGCAATCCGACTCGGATAGGTTAGGTTAGGGTTGTCTTTTGATCCTTAACCCAAAAATAGGAGCCCTGCGAAGCAGGGCTCCGTCAACTTAGTCCATATTATTCACACTAGTTTAATAAACTGAAGTTGTTATTGTTTATTATCTATTTTCTTCTTAGATTATTGAAAACGAAAATTATAGCAAATACATTTATGGATTTAAATTATTATGACACTTGATCGATTATGACCAATGGAATTAGTGAAAGTCATTTTATGTCATTTCACGATTATGACAACTGAAGCGTTATTTCTAATGAAATTATGGCAAATACCAGTATGGCATATGAAATTATGGCATTTTAAATTATGGCAAACATTAGTAAACCAGAATTCTCAGTAGCAGTACGGAGTCTGGCAATATAACCGGTAACGGCAATAGGCTCGCTCCCTATTACCTGGGACCTTAAATTCAAACATGGCGAAATGTGGGAAATATTACAGCTCTGCCTACCTCTTCGGGGATAAAGGCGTGAGTCTATAAAAAATAAATTCAGATAATGGATATTCTGAATTTAGACTACTTTAATGTAATTGGTTTATTCTTTATACAGATGTGGCTCTTTTCCCAGGCTTCTGTCTGGGCTATACGTCATCTGCTTCTATAATCCAATGAGCTGATATTGTATGATATGTTTTCAGCATATTTGAGTGACGCTCTTTTCGCTAGAACGAACGTAAAAAGATTATACAATAGTCAGAAAGAATAAATAACATTTGAAAACAACGTATCGGGTAACGGGTAAATAAATAAATACACCTGTTCGTTTACAAAATCCATTTCAAGTTTTATTTCTTTTTCGATGTTTTTTTTTGTTGTCTTATGTTTATATAAAAAGCAACACAACATCAGCCTTCAAGTAACTGATCTTTTCCGTAACAAGTAAAGATGACATCATTGTCATTATCAACAGTCTTCTGGGCACAAGTCTCTTCTAATTAGGGGAAGAGTTTGGCTATTGACCTCCACGCTGAATAAGTGTCTTCCAAGACCGTTATGGAGAACTCTCGGACAATATAAGTTTACTTAAGATGTTTTACTTCACTGTTTAACAAACTAACATAATAAGCAATTTGAGCAGCTTAATGAAAGTGAATTAGAATTTTGAATTCAAACTTCGAAATTTTGGTGCACGACGTGAGTGTGAACCCGAGACCCTCTACGCTGCAGTCCGTTGGTCTCTCCAGAAGTATGTAAAGGAAAAAAAAGCATCAAAGAAGGATGAAAAACCAATCGAAATAAACTTCAAACATAAATAAGCTCTCTTAGGTTTTAGTCTGTCCGTGTGGTGACGGATTAAGAATACGGAATGTCACTACCCCATATCATCCCATGGGTGTCGTAAGAGCCGACAGAGGGAGCATATTATGCAGAGAACAACAATGTAAGAGAAGGAAAACTTGATACAAACCCTATACCAACCCGTTTGGCCAGCGTGGTATAGTAGGCCAATTCCTCGTTTAAAAGGAGAGGCCTAGTCCAGCAGTGGACTGTTTAAGGCTGATGATGAAGGTTTTAGTCTCGGGCGTTGTATGGTAGCTATGGTTATAACGGAGTCCCACTCAGTATAATACTGTGCATTGAGTTATCTGATAGGTTATCCACTGTCTACCTTGAGTAATTGTTGTATCCGCATTGAATAATAATGTTACCCGCAATAGCTGCAGGCGATGAACGGTAATCTATTCAATTGGCCTACAATATTGTAACTATTAAGGCTGCTACACACAGTGCCGGCAGCACGAGCCGCGCGACAAAAGCCGGTGGCTCGTGCTGCCGGCTTTTCGCGGGCGTCTGTGCTGTCGGCATCGGCCGCATGAAGCCGCGCATCATTCCAGTTATGACAGTCGTGTAGAACGCTAGTGAGGTGACACTTTGTGATTGGTTATCGATTACGATGAATAACGAAGTGGTCAACATTGCCATAGCAGCTGTAGCTTTCATTTTATTATGTAAAAAAATTAAAAGAAGAAGAACAACAAAGAACCATACAAACATACAATTAACAGACACAAAATTCACATCAATTTCTGTTTTGTGTGGGGATCCAATCCATAACACTCGGCGCAATGTCAGGCGGTCGTTTAAGCCACTAGGCCAACCATACAGTTGAAATATAAAGAATCTCTCCTACATTAATTCCAAATCGAACAAAATGATTGTAAATGTTTTCTTTGGTGGTTGATTCTGTTAAATGCAACTTGGAATGAATTTGATCTGGAGCATGGTCACCTCTTATTTTCCGCACCACAATTGATTCATTTTATGGCAGAATTTAATGCAAGTTTCTTTTGTACGTCGTTTCAAATAAAAAAAATAAATTTTGTTTATTAACCTTGAAGCTGAAAGGGATTGTTTACTTGTATTTGATACGATACCGGATCGATCCACTGGATCGTATCAAATGGAACGGATTGATACTTGGGTCGATACATTGTGTCCAAATTTTTGTAGTTTAATGCAAGTTTCTTTTGTACGTCGTTTCAAATAAAAAAAAAAATAATTTTGTTTATTAACCTTGAAGCTGAAAGGGATTGTTTACTTGTATTTGATACGATACCGGATCGATCCACTGGATCGTATCAAATGGAGCGGATTGATACTTGGGTCGATCCATTGCGATCCAAAATATCAATACAAAGCACTTGGATCGACTTACAAAAATAAAAATATGTACCATAATATTGGCGATTTAAAAGAGTGGCCTCGAGTTTTATTGCCCGTTCTTTCTCGTGGCTTTACCTATTGCTTTGCGAACGAGGCAGTAAATGTAAATGTAGAAGCATTAAGTAATTTAATTTTAAAATTGACGTTCATAAGCGTCACCTTGTGACCTAGATGAATAACGATTTTGACTTTGACTTTGACATCCCTAAGTCGCAACCTGCGCGGCCCACCGGCCTACCCGGGCGGCCAGGCCAGCGGCTCTTTTGTGCGGCCAGGCCGGCGGCTCCGCATGCCGCCGGCCATGCCGTCGGCACTGTGTGTAGCAGCCTTTACACCAATATTAATAGAATTAGACCTCGTGATTGTGGGGCTGTTTATATGCCGCATGGACAAGCCATTAAATTAAGAAAAAAAAAGACAAGAAATACATTCTGAGAGACTACGAGCCTACTACTGCAATACTAAATCTATTCTTGTAGATATTCAAGCCAAACACATTCCATATTTATATTTTGTCTAAAGTCAATGACCTTGCATAATAGGATGACCTGGGAGCCACATATCAATCAAGTTTTGTACTAAAACTTATAATCTTGGGTCTTATTCAAAGCAGTTTATCGCTTGAGATTATTGCCAATAGCAATAATCAATACATTACTTGGAATTTGAGACCTTATCAGTCAAATAGATGCCAGACTATGATTGATATCGACTTCATCAAATAGTTCTAGTTCGATTTATATTTTGAGTCGTTAACGTTAATGGCCAAATTAATTAACTAGCTCGAATTCAAATTCAAATTCAAATTGTTTATTTGCTTTAAACAGGGTAATACATAATGTGGTGTAAAACAATTCAGGAGAACAAGCCCATTTAGCTATAAAAACAGCATGCAAATATTAACAAACGTTAAAGAGGAAAAGCATAATTATATAAGTACATCATCACAATATTTATAATCGGAATTCTGTATATGGATTAATTCTGATAAATGTCTCTTCTGTTATGATTTAAAAACTTTTGAACCGAATAAAACGCATTTTCTATCAGCCATTTTTTCAACACTTGGTTAAATTTATGGAACGGCAATGTTTTGAAACATTCCGGAATTTTGTTAAAAACTTTAACGCACATCGAAAGACTATTTTTCTGTAGCCGCCTTGTTCTAGGTATTAAGCCCAATACTAATCTATTAGGATTTCTGATGTTATTTCTCTTAGTACCGTCTTTCCTTGTTTAAATGTGTTTGGGTGTTGCTTTACGAAACAAACCTCTAGGATGTACAAACTCGGTAAAGTGAGTACTTTTAATTTTTTAAAGTATGGACTGCATCATACATCCGGGGCAATGTCGCATATGAATCGTATGCATCTTTTTTGTGCAATAAAGGTCCTTTCAATATCCGTACCGTTTCCCCAGAATAACAACCCAAATCGAAGTATGGATTCTACGTACGCATAGTAGGCTGTGCGTGCCGTATTTCGGTCGGAAATTTTTGATAGTTGGTACAGGGCAAAAGCAAACCCATTTATTTTATTTGTAACCTTTTCTATTTGCTCTTTCCAGTTTAGTTTATTGTTAATTATTATACCTAGAAATGTACTATTATCCGCCGACAATAGATTTTGTCCGTTATAATTTATATGTATGTCATTATTTTTTAAATAATTGAAATTAATGATATGTGTCTTAGATAAATTTACCTGTAAGTTATTATAATTCATCCACTGTATTATTATTGTCAAGGTATTGTTTATGTCAGTTTCGTGCTGTTTGATTGTATTATTTTTGTTTGTAGTCACAACGACAGATACATCGTCCGCAAATAGTATAGACTATAGTGTTGTGATGAGTAGCATCTGGTAAATCATTGATATATACTAAGAAGAGAAGCGGGCCCAATATACTGCCTTGGGGGACGCCGAATTAATTCGTAGCATAATTGGACCTATATCCTCAATAAAATAAACTCAAAAAATTGTGTTGAAATAAATATATTTCAACACAATTTTTTGAGTTTAGTTGTGATACATCAACACACTGATACCTATTTTCTAAGTAAGTTTTGAGCCAATTTAAGGCTGGTCCCCTTATACGATAGTGCTCGAGCTTCATAAGGAGCTGTTTATGTGACACAAAGTTAAATGCCTTTGACATATCGAGAAATATTACTGTTGTATACTTTTCTCATTTACACTCTGAAGTATATCGTTCACTAGAGAAAAAGCTGCATCACTAGTAGATTTATTTTTCTGAAAACCATATTGATTTCTTACAATGGTATCATTGACGTTAAAAAAGGAAGTCAGCTTATCGTGCATGATTTTTTCTAAAATTTTTGGAAATATCGGTATTATTGTATTAGGTCGATAATTGCTGATGGTCTTTTTGTCTCCTTTCTTATACAGAGGTTTTACCACAGATATTTTGAGTTTGTCGGTAAAGGTACCCATTTCTAGTGAGAGGTTTACCAGAAATGTAAATACCGGAGTTAACTCTTTACTGCACATTTTTACAATTTTTGTACATATACCGTCGTTGGTTCGGCGTTGCACTGAGACCGTATGTGATAGGCGATTGGGAAAAATATATTAATATTGTGGACTGTATAGGGATGGTTTCTGATCGCCTAGAGTAGGAAAAGGGAGTGGGAGTTATAGATACTGGGAGGAATGGGATTTGCAGCACACCTACCCCCGTTCTCTCGGCTTGACAAGATGGCTGTCGTCGGCTTCTTGCAGAATCGGGCTGTAAGCTGATCACTTCGTCTGGATCCAACCCAGAGCTACACAAATCACTCCACCGGTTTTGTTTCCGTTTATATTATAGTAGCGGTAAAATATTGCGGTGCTGCATGTATTCGTCGCGGCGCGGAGATGTACCGGGACACAGCCGGTCAGCGGGACCGTTGATTCTTGACTGTCTCGCGCGTCGTTGAACTCGGCGACGAATCAGCGATAGGCGTGCCTTTTGGGAGAAAGGGAAGGAATAAAAAGGATCGCTCGTATTGAACAAGCAAGCGAGGAACGATTGACGTTGATGTAGTTAATTATCAATAGAAAGGTAGATGACGCTACCATATCCCCCCGGCCTTAAAAGATTGCCTTAAAATAAAATGAACTTAGCTATGTTAGATGTACTACCGCATAACCCATCAATAGGCTAAGACAGCGATATGATATTAAAATTAATCTAAATTAACTTTAGCAAAAACTACAAACGCAATAACAGCGATAACTACAAACTAAATACTTAAACTAAGAGGTAGATCCAACTTCAGGCTAGATGTCGGCCATGAAAGCGGCGGAGCATAATCATGTATTATAACGACCAACGTACCCTCCTGTATAGGGGATGCAGGACTATTCCATTTGGATCTAGCCTGAAGCTGGTGGAGATATTCCGCACGCCAGCGCCCACAGAACGACTGAACGAGTTTATCCAGCAGAGTATGTCTCTGGCGCAAGCTTGAAGAGTCTGCTTCAGGAGCCGGAAATGACGATAATGGCACTGTGTTCAGAAAATGTGCAGGGCTTAACGCGGATGGTTCTGCAGGGTCACTACTCAATGCCGTGAGCGGACGCGAGTTGATCAGCGCCTCGACTTGTGCAAGGACAGTTAAAAGCTCTTCGTAAGAGAGGATCTGTTGACCTATAACTTTAAAGAGATGCGTTTTAATTACTTTGACCATGCTTTCCCAACATCCACCGAAATGTGGTGATGCTGGCGGAATAAACTTCCAGTCAATATGATTTATGGAAAGTTCTTCCTGAAGACGAGTACGATATTCTTCCCTGAGAAACTTATAAAGGTCGCGTAAATAAGAGCTTGCGCCCACAAAACAAGTGCCGTTATCCTATACAAATACTGTATAGGGCCGCGCCGTGAAAGAAATCGTTTAAGGGCTGCAAGGAATGACACCTTCTCTCTCATCTGTCGCAACTTGAATATCCGCAGCGCGCGTCGTTAAGCATGTAAAAATACATAGCCAAGCTTTACGGCTTTTAACATCTCGACCACGCACTGGCGTATACTGCAGTGGTCCTGCGTAATCACAACCGGTATGTGTAAACGCTTTATCAACTTGATTGATGCGTTGGCTAGGAAGATCTGCCATGGGAGGGAAAGTCGGACGCGGACGAAATTTGAAACAGACGTTACATTTATGTATTCTGTGACGAATTATTCGTCGAGCGGCTAAAACCCAATATTTATGCCTAAGTTAGGACATAAGCAACTCTTGACCAGCATGGAGATGCTTCTTGTGATAAAAATCAACAAGAAGGTCGACAACATGATCATGACGCGGTAGCATGCAAGGATGCTTGTAGTTATAAGGTTCATCCGAATTTGCCAGACGACCACCAACGCGTATGACGCGGTGTTAATCGAGAAACGGCTTGAGCCTAAGAATAGCGGGAGAACAAGGTACATTGTTTTTCAAATTTTGAATGTCGTTACTAAAATAAACAGCCTGTACAGCTCGTAGTAACTTACATTCTGCAATTTCAAGATCAGTACTTGAAACAAAAGTCCCATTAGGTAGGTGCCTAAGAAACCTACAGATATAAACGATGGCGCGGAGTAACTTAGACCACGACGACATGCGTAGTGCGAGTGCATAGATCGGAGATTCCCCAACCTCAGCAATCACGGGATGAGAAACAGACTTCCGTTCGGGTACATCTTTGTCTTCTGCACTGTGGTCAAAGGGTTGCATGGGCCACTCTGACGGATCATGGGAAATCCAAGAAGGTCCATGATGCCACAATGGATGATGCAGAAGATTAAGTGGAGTAACACCACGAGACAGGCAATCACGGGGTTCTCAATACCCGCGACGTGATTGAAACAAGTAGTGAGAACAAGTTCAATCAATTTACTAACGCGGTTGGCGACAAAAGTCTGCCAGCGGTGAGGAGATGAATAAATCCAAGCGAGCACTACTTTGGAGTCAGAAAATGCGTATATTTTATTAATAGGGTAGTTGGGCAAAACTGTGTCTTGAACCTTGCGGAGCAACTGAGACAGCAGAAGGGCCGCGCACAAGTCCAGTCTCGCAACCGAAATGGTTTTAATAGGCGAGACCTTGGACTTGGCACAAACTAACTGCACCGAGTAGTTAGAACCAATGCGGACTTGCAGATATACGACTCCGCCGTAAGCACGCTCGGTGGCGTCAGCGAAACCTATTAAGTTGATGGTACATCCATATACCAACCCAAGATGACGCGGAATAGTAATTTGATTGAGCGCGGTAAGCTCAATACAAAACTGGCCCCAAGCGGCGACAATATGGTCAGGGGGTGTTTCATCCCACTCACACTTTGATAGCCAAAGCTCTTTGATCAAGAACTTGGCGTACAAAATTGTGGGAGCCACAAAACCCATTATGTCCCATAGTCGAACCACTGTGGACAGCATAGTGCGTTTGGTGCACTTATCATCTGGCGGTGAGACGTCAAACCGAAAACTATCGCAGGATTTGTCCCAGCGTAAACCGAGAACTTTATGCGGTACAGACTTCTCAAATTCAATGTCTGGAGAAGCTTTATGAGAATCAGGTATGTGTGCAAGAACCTCCTTAGAGTTGCTTGTCCATTTGACAAGATCAAACTGGCCTCGCTTGAAAAGCTGAATAAGCTCTTCACAAAGCGAAATTGCTAGCGGAACGGATATGACACTACAGGCAATGTCATCCATATACAAAGCGGAAGTAGCAACAGCTGCTGCGGCGGGAAAATGATCGCCTTTATCAGCGATCAACTGGCGAACAACTCGTAACGCGTGATATGGGCTAGACTTGAGTCCAAAAGAAACACGATGGAACTGATACTCGAATAAAGGTTCCTTATTGTTAAAACGATAAAAAATCCTTTGAAATCTACGGTCAGATTCTCAAACGCTGATATTGAGGAACATTTGGCGGCAATCAGCTGACAGAGCGATTTGGAAAAGACGAAACTTTATAATGATGTTAAATAAATCATCCTGTAGATTAGGGCCGGCATGCAAAATGTCATTAATCAACTGACCCAATGTAGTCCTACAACAAGCATCTAAGACCACACGAAGTTTAGTAGAGGTTTTATCTTCGCGAACTACGCCGTGATGCGGGATATAATATGAGGGAAGAGAGTTGCCCTCGTTGTTTACAACTACACTCAAAAAATCTTTATTTAGGTAGTCACAAAATACGTCATTATAGGCGCTGCGTAACTTAAGTGATGCATCAAGATTACGTTCTAAACAATGGAAACGTCTAAGCGCAGCAGCGTACGAGTCGCCTAACGAATAAGGGTCACCATAGAATGGCAACGCCACTACGTATCGGCCACTGTCGTCACGAACAGTGGTAGCGCGGAAATGTTGTTCACACTCGAGATCCTTACGGCTCATCGAGGGAAGTGCGGTAATCTCTTCGAGCTCCCAAAATCGCTTGGGAAGAGAATCAATATTATTTTCTTGAAGAACAGAACAACAACAAGACGTAATATAATGAGAAGTATGTAACGTAGGTACGTTACCCATAATCACATACCCAAATACCGTCTCAATAGCGGGCGGTAAATCATATCGCTCACTACGCACTACTTTAGTTAGTAGCAAGTGCGGAAATATTGAAGCTCCGATCAAAACATCAATGTCTGTCGGATTCGCAAACTCCGCGTTTGCCAGCGGCAGTGTCTCGAGGTGGGTGAGTAATGATACGTCCACATTATCGTCCGGCAATGTGTCTGTAATACGCTCCACGATAAGCGAAGAAATGATAAAATTAATTATTCCTATCAAAACGCGAATGTATTTTATCATTCTCGGAACCCTTGCAATGTTTTTCTGAACCCCCGATCCTTTTGACTAGTAAGTTAGTATTTTTAAAGTTATTCCACAGTCCGAGGCGTTTGAAACAATCCGAAGTAATAAAATTACTCTGTGACGCACTATCTAGCAGACTTCGTACCATGTGAGGCGCTCCATTAATATCATTAACGATAACTTGCGCTGTCGCTAACAGAACCGTCTTGGACGCCGTACACCGCGGCTTAGCACTGCGCTGATCACTACAAGCGCGCGAGGGCCGTCCGCGCGTGCACGCCGCCCGCGCAATGGACGTCGTACACAACTATACTTCGCCCTGAGACGCGGTGGGTGGAGCCATCGCGGCCTGCACCTGCGACGTAAGCGTGTCAATGTTATCGGATTGGCTCGACAACGGATAACTTTTATCAAAGTGTAATAATGAGTGATGTCGTTGATTACATGAACGACACCTCGTCTTACTAGAACAATCACTCGTTTTATGTTTTATACTTAAGCAATTAATGCAAGCTTTGTTATCCTTCACACATTTGAAATGAGCAGTCGGATTTAAATTATTAAAGGCGGGACATTTATAGAAATGGTCGTGTACTATATAACTGCACAGACACTTCTGTGAATTATTATTATTAGATTCTGAGCATGCTAGGTAAGATTGCGGATTAGGGACCGAGTTATTATTGCTTTTTCGCGATTTATTCGACTTTTGTTTACTATTATTATTATTAGACGAGCTAGATGAACTAGGCTGCGTATTATGAAATATTCGACACTGATCTTTGATGAACGAAATAAAACTATCTAGTGTAGGTATTTTATGATTGCGTTCCGTCATCTCGAATGCGCGAATTGTTTCAGTGTCAAACTTTTTTAAAGCGAGTTGAAGAAACATAAATTTGGAAAGATCTTCTAATTTTACGTTTTTAAGGAAATTAACTGCGGTAACAAAGTTGTCTTTAAACAGCTGGAAATTCGAAACAGACGCGGCACCGGACAATTTAAGATTTAAAGCTTGATCAAAGTAAGTAGACGCTAAAACACGAGTATCTTGATACCTATCAAGTAGTGACTGAAATATGACCTGATAATTCTCAGCACTGGGCCTTCGGTGACAGCTTACCTATTAAATAGTACAACCTGTCAGCATCTGTCAGAGAACCATTATCGTGCACTGTAGACTTAAAACTCGCATAGAATAACGGCCAATTTCGTATATCGCCATCGAATGACATGAGCTCAATTGGCGGTAATCTCGGCGCTCGAACCGCAGAAACGGGCTGTGCTATATTATTATAATATTTACCCTCCAATTGTGATTGTATGCGCTTGATGATACAATAAAGATCTTCAAATGAGGTGTACGCCTGATAATTCGGCTGTTCATCAGGATTAATAGAAAGCAATCTTGCGTTATAATCGTCTAACAACTTAGGAAAATCTGTTCGAATACTATCTACTGTCATACAATAACTAAGAAATGATTCGCTATTAATATTGGAAGTAGCGGCAGTTTTTGAGCGCTCGTAAATGTTTTGAATACGCTCAAATAAAATATTGCGTTTAGCTTCTAAGATTGTCAGGTCTTTTTCTTCCGACATGCGTGGCTTCTTTTGTTGTGCCATGTTAACGCAAATACAAGCTAATGAGACCGAATCAAAATAAGAATACCTAAAGTACCTATTATTTTACCTAAGTAGGCAACACTTTAAGGCGGTGGAATTAAAAGGTATTTGAAATATGTAATTTACAAGACAACTATGATAATTCCAGTAATAATAATTGGGTTAATAGGTAGCTACATGAAAGTATATTACCTACGGATGCGTGCGAAAATAACCCTGTAATGGGTATTTAAATGGATTAGGACTATAGCTAGGTGCTATAACTACCTAGGTAGGTACTTCCAGAAGATACCTACGCGAGCGAGGTAAACGAGAGTTTACGTATAAACGCAAATAAATCCGGCTTCCTACGGATCAAAAAATGGTTCGGCGTTGCACTCGGTGCAATATGTGATAGGCGATTGGGAAAAATATATTAATATTGTGGACTGTATAGGGATGGGTTCTGATCGCCTAGAGTAGGAAAAGGGAGTGGGAGTTGTAGATACTGGGAGGAATGGGCTTTGCAGCACACCTACCTCCGTTCTCTCGGCTCGACAAGATGGCTGTCGTCGGCTTCTTGCAGAATCGGGCTGTAAGCTGATCATTCCGTCTGGATCCAACCCAGAACTACACAAATCACTCCACTTCACCCGCGGGCGGTTTTGTTCCCGTTTATATTATAGTAGCGGTAAAATATTGCGGTGCTGCATGTATTCGTCGCGGCACGGAGATGTACCGGGACACAGCCGGTCAGCGGGACCGTTGATTCTTGACTGTCTCGCGCGTCGTTGAACTCGGCGACGAATCAGCGATAGGCGTGCCTTTTGGGAGAAAGGGAAGGAATAAAAAGGATCGCTCGTATTGGACACGCAAGCGAGGAACGATTGACGTTGATGTAATTAATTATCAATAGAAAGGTAAATGGCGCTACCAGTCGTAACCCTCAGATTTCGTGTTTTTTAGGGACCCGATTAGTTTTATTATGTATGACTCATCTATGGGGGATATAAATATAGAGTTTTCCTGTTTATTTTTTTTACATGTTTCACGAGTGTTATTTTTTAATATGTCAATTGTTGATGTAAAATATTCATTGAAATTATTAGCAATTTTTAAGGGATCTGTGATTATGTTACTGTTTTCAACTATTTCATTAATTTAATTTCCACTACTTGCGGGACAAGTTTCACTTTTTATGACGGACCAGGTCGCTTTACATTTATTTTTGCTATTGATGACGTAGTTTCTATTACTAGTCCCTTTAGCCGTATGAATACATTTATTTAATAAACTGTCATACCTCAGATACGTCTGCTTAGCTGTTTCAGATTTAGTACAATAATATTTTGTGGCAATTTTCTTTTATAGTTACAGCTATTTCGTAGTCCTTTCGTCATCCAATTGTTTTTTTTTGAAATATTATTTTTACTGTATTAATCGGAAAACAAAGATAGTACAGCAGGCAGAAATAGTCATAAAAAGTGTTGAATGCTAAATTTGTATCAGTTTCATTGTAGTACTTTAAATATTGAATACTAGATAGATATTGGCGAAACTTAGTTATATTTTCAATAGAATAGCATCTTTTAAAGTTGTATACATACTCGGGTATTTTAGTTTCGTATTTTATAGGCCATGATAGAATTTGTGCAGTGTTGTGATCAGATAACCACAAAGGCAAAAGTGACCCTGATGCAACGATAATATTACTAACTAGAGGACGCCAGCAGCTAAGCCTGCATTTTTTTTAATTTACCCGTTTTGGCCGATCCCGAAAGAATTTCGAGAAATCCCTTCTTAGTGCACCCCTACGGTCCCCAAGAAACATTCATGCCAAATTTCAGCTTCCTGCGCCCAATAGTTTCGGCTGTAGCGTGTCTGTCAGTCAGTCAGTAACGCAAGGATTTTATATATTAAGATAATTAAATCAATACAGGATTTTCTATCCATGTGTACCTATTGGTACACATGGATAGCTTTATTGCTTTTTTAATATTTTAGTTGTAAGTCCTTATTATGGTTTAGTATAAGGCATGATGGGTTGGCATATCCACATGGATAAAAACCTCAATTCAAATAAAGAATAAATAAAAAAAGGTACATGCCTGGGAATATGGAAATTTGTAGTTGTTATTGTTGTTGTTTTAGTACATGGAGACATTTTGTATATATCTGTAAATAATAGCAATTATGTATGTATTACGTGTTCGTACGCATATTTTCCAAAAAATATTTTGCTTATAGTCACCGTCGGTTAACTATCGTAGTAGCGATCACGATCACGTTATTATAAAATACGGATGAAAACAAGGTCAACGTCCGCTAATTACCAACCATATTAGAGAGAGTCTCATTCATTTAACTAAGTATATTTGTTGCTTAGTACCGTATCCTTATAACAATTCTAAACCAGCGGTGGATGTGGTTTAATTAAAATAATTTGAATTTAATCTAAAATAGTGCCTAGACTTGTAACATTATTTCGCTCTAGGGGTGTGTTCTGGGTTGAGCGTTAATACAGATGAAAGAACGAATACTGTATTATTTTGTATTAAAATTTAATTTCTTCAAGGATATATTCAAATTATGTGAACAAAATACACAAAGGTGTGAACAAGAGGATTACGTAGTCAAAGTCTTCATAACATAAGAATAATATATTTCTCATCTTTGCAAGCCGGGTGCAAAAAATGAGGTTAACACTTTTGAACATAGCCTTTGTACCTACTAAATAAATTTAATATACTTTTTGAACACGTGTAAATTGCGGTTATTTTGGTGGCCAGCTAGAGAATTTTTGCGACTCATTAGGATCTGGTCCTCACTGTCCTCACGCACAGGTATCAGAGGACATTACAGATTCATATTCATACAAAAACAGCACGTTTTACGACGGTAAGGCCTGACCGTCTTCCAAATGAGTAGGATAAGATCTTTGATTCACAATAGTTTGTACTTGGTATACGTGTCTAAATGCCCAGTATTACCCGCTAGTCTCGCTACTCTCAACACTCTACTATCAGTCCTACATCATAGACCAGATGTGTACAATACCGGTGTTGCAATAAGATCGCCCACGATCTTCATGTAGGCAAGTTTGTAAATATTTACGTTTGCATCATCAACATTTGTGCTTGTGTTAGTGTATTATAGTTACTAGAGTACGTTAAAACAGAATCAAATACACTATAAAATGGGGGAGGCGCTTCTTTGTAATATTTTGAACTATCGCACCACGCTATTTATGCTGCACACTACGCTATTCTGTGCACTACGCTACGCCAAGCTACGTTCCACACTACACGTTATAGGACGCACTACTCTACGCGTCGCTTTACGCTACGTTTAGGCCTCCACTTTGCCACGCGACGTTCCACGCTACGCGTCGGTACGCGCTACGTTACGCTGCTCAACTCACTAAGGTCTTAGTCCACTTACACGACTCACTATGTGCTAATTGTTGCCAATGTAAAGAATACCTAAGGAGTAATACTTTAAGCCATATTTGAATGATATTCTTTTAGTTCTGTAGGAGCAGAGTCGTGTAAATGGGCTAAGACCTCTACATTACGCGACACACTAAGCTACGAAACGCGCCATGGAACTCAAAGCGCAACTTTGGCAACGCGACTGACACAGATCCGGCCGCATAAACAATCTCTAAATCAAACATTATATTCCGTGCCACTGCGTACGTATAATATTAAATGTGACAAATGGCGATCGTACTGATTAGCCAGCAATTAATTATTTTAAGTACTGGTAGATAGCAAATTAGGTCTATCGTTTAGATATTAACGAATAGATAAGTTGAAATGGGTACGAAGTTTACTTTAGCAAAATGTTAGCATTAGTGACCCAAAACCTTTTTGATTTAGTGCTTGTATATATGCAGTTATCACTTATTTTATTTTAAAAAGTTTGCAACTATTGTTTGCTTTAGCCTGCAATACATGTTGGTTGAGCTTAGGCCAACGCGAGCGTAGGCAAATTAAAACAAGGCAAGTGTTACTGCCTACACGTTCGGCAAGTATATCGAAAGCCAATGTAAATGGCCAATACAGACGAATTTTGAAGAGATGCCCACACGTTAGGCTCCGTCAGTTTGTATTGTGAATTGAAACAAGATGGATGACGACGTAGAAGTTATTGCAGCTGCTGCTATTTATTTTATGAGCGCTTATAATTATTATTATGTCATGTTATGTATACCGCACTAAAGTTGTGAAAAAAAAAGATGAAAAAGGAGATGGTGGATGTTGAGTATTCACAAAAATAGAACAAAGGCGTAATGGCGCGCTGACAACTATGTGGACACTATTGGCCGAGTGCGCGCGAGCGCGTTTGATTTGTGCAGAAAAACCGACAGCGCTCCGAAGTGCGGCAAGTGGTCGCGTGCGACCGCGAGTTGTAACAAGCTACACCAAATGAGTTCTATACACGTTGGCGCTTGACTGAACTCGGCTAACTAGGCGAGCGACACCGAGCGATGGCAAGACAATGCAAATATACTGTCTAAACGTTGGTATTGGCGTTCACTCGGCGACGCTCGGCCAACATGTATTACTTTATATTACAAACGCAGCAGTCTGCTACACTTATAAGGCGAAAGGCAGACCGTTCTGATTAAACCCGATCCAAAAACGACGAACCCAACGAAAAAGCAATATTTGCTTCATCACCCTTAGTACAAGCTAAGGGAATCAATTTAAGTCAAAGCATTGCAGTGCAAATTATCGACATAGCGCGACAGAGGAATGTTGATGAAGTGAGAGAGCACATCATCAAACTTGTTTAGCATGTCACAACAATTCAGTGAATATAGTTCTTCTAGACCTTACTGCAAAATTGTCTCTCCGTTTTTTGTCTGAGAGGACTTGCCTGGGATCAAAAAGCTCCGATTTAGATTAAGTAAAATTATTACAGTCTATTTACTGAACAATGCTGTCACTAACACAAGAATTACTTGGAAAGCCTTAGTTAAATTAAAATATTTCTTAAAATGTTTCATTCAGTTTTACAGTTGATATAGAGCTGTAATTATTTTCTTTCTTAAAAACGTCTCGAGTTTCAGCGCTAGAGTAAGTATGCTTCATTCGTTGTGTTACGCGGTGGGGTAGGCAGAGACTACGGAACGCCATTTGCAACGATCCTGACATCTCTCTTGCTTCATTCACTCCCATCAGATTCCTCATGCAAGCTCTTCTGTTCAGGCTACTTCTAACCTGTCCTGTTTTTAGAATGTCTCCAATCTGGTCAGAAAACGATATAATGTGTAATGTAATTTCGGAAACTGAGTAGCTTTTCCTTCGTTCACAGACTTTCTTTACAAGCGGCCACTTGGCAAGTTTTGACGTAATCGACTTATCACCAGAAATACCGAGGAACGGGGGAAGTGGAAATGAATAGGAATAGCGGTTCCCGGGTTCTTAAAGAGCGACCGAGATAGCGCTAGGGTGATGATGATGATGGCAAGTTTTGATAGTAACAGACTTTTTTACTCTCTTCCTAAAATACAAGTTTTCCATTTTACTCATATAATTTAAACTGGAATGTAATAAACGTCCTTATAATCTAATATTTGAGGCAGTTCTCAGTACCAAATCTACTTAGAACTTATGTATATTTGCATGAACTTTGTATTTAAATCAACAAAGTTTCTTTGCTTTGGGTTGTAGTACAGTTGTCAATATAGTTTTCACAGGAACACGGTCTTTATTCTCTTTGCATCAAAGGATATTTCGGATCACAATGATAATAGCTCACGTGGCATTAACTGTAGCTCATTCGATCGTTTTAAGGGATGTCTACAAGGAGCGTTCATACAAAAGAAGTTTTATTTACATCCGTTCATGCTTAACGGTGAAACAGACCACTTATATCGACATAGTAGACACGTCTCTTTTACCATAATTTTAACAAATCTGGACCTCAAAGAAGGAAGCAGCCGGTAACCTGCTTTATATTTAACTAGAGGATGCCCGCAGCTCATGCACACTATATTTTAATTTTTTTTCGAATTTAGGGTTTCCTTCTTAGTGAAACCGTACGGTCCCGCAGCGTCAGCTTCAAACGACGATGTTCCTCAAAATCAAAACCTTTATTGTAAATATGGTTGCCGAGTACGACTGGTAGGTATATCCAAATTGACTGTATACACATAGCCATGTAAAGCCCCCGACAAATTTAGTATCTATTTGCATAATGTGTGTTTTAATATAAAGTTACAGAGGTCACCGATCTATTTACAAGCTACACAATATTGAGTTTTGAGAATTCCTGACTCAGCCAGTTATGAGCTGAACAAGATAGTCATCGGGTTCACCTTTTGTGAGCCTACACTGTTAAAACAATTTCATAATATCTAACAAGGCTGTCTTAACCATATACAGTTCATTATAAAAAGCAAACAATCCCAGCGCTTTACAGATTCAAAAGATATTTTTCTTTGTAACCAAGTTTGGTATCTTTAGTTAGCAAAAAATTAAAATCTGACAAGAAGTTCATGCTTTAAATGATATAACAGACAAGATGCATAGTTCCTACAAAAGGTAGAACAAATCGTTTTTTTTTTAATAGTAATAGGCGGCAAACGAGTAGACAAATCTCTTGATGGTAAACAATTACCGCCGCCCATCGACACAAACAACACCACAGGAGTCACAAGTGCGTTGCCGCTACTTGTGGTTGGGAAAAAGGATAGGATGAGGAGTGGGATGAGGGAGAAGGAATAGGGGATAGGGCCTCCGGCGCCCTCACTCACCGAAAGAAACGCAAAATTTTTAGTACTGTTACTTTACGTCGATTTTCTGTGAGAGGGTAGTACTTCCCCGGTTGAACCGGCTCATTTATGCTGAAATCAGCAAGGCTTTACTACCTTTAATAATTACTTAAGTACTACTACGTTAGTAATCAATAATTTATCTTTAAGGCGCTGTGCTAAGCGACTGTTTTGGTAAATGAGGGGGTGAAGCAGGGGAGGTGAAGGGAGCTTAGCTCCGTCTACTGCGGGGCGCCCCCCTTCATTCTCGTCGCGTGCGGCCGTATTCTGGCGACATCCGGATTCCAATATTTCAAAATCGCGAGCAAAACGTTTTAGCATATTGAATTGAGATACTGATATTCAAATTTATATTACATACATCAATCTGTTTGTACAATATAGGCATAGCGTAATTTTTGTTCTCAGTGCAGCCATGAGCAAAACTGGTTTACATTAGACGTTATAGGTATTAAATGTTGACGAAAGTAGGTAAATACCTACGTGCCGTAAGATGATAAAAATAATTAAGTCAGTTCCATGTATGGAGAGGCCATTATTATGTTTGTTTTGTTTTTGTATAAAAATAGTAAAGCAGTTCATAGAATACCTACCTACATCTAATTCCATTCCTGCCAGTTTTCAAATCTGTTTTGCAATAAATTGGCTGTGACATACGGGCGGACAGACAGACAGACATTGCGAATCTATAAAGGTTCCGTTTTTACAATTTTTGGCTACGGTACCCTAAAAAACACAAAACTGCTCTACTAAGCGCAAAAGCCGTATCTCAACTAAAGCGAGTTACCAGATAATTGAAGTTAAGTAAAAGTTGATTTCTTTTATTTACTTATGGATGTTCATTGTTATTATACGTATAATTATTATGGCAAAGGTTTCGAAATACGTCGCCGTTTTTAGGGGTTGTGAGTGATTGGAGAGGGAGCAGGGGAGGTCTTGAAACCCCCCTCACCATTTTCACTTGCCGGAAATACTTGGTTTCCTCTGAAAAAAAAATCTCCAAACATCGGTGTGTATGGCACTGCTAACTTCCACATTCATCACACTAGTTTAATAAACTAAGGTTGTCGGAGCCCTGCGAAGGGCTCCTATTTTCGGATTAAGGGTCAAAAGAGAACCTAACATAACCTATTTATTTACTTATTACAGTCGCACCTAACCCAAGGCACTCGAAAGCAATGACGCACAAATTTGACATTAGCTGTCAATATGATCATTCCAAGATGGCAGTTTTGCGTTTCGTTTCACGTTTTTCACATAAAACCTAAAAATTACATTTGTAAAACTGTACTAAAGTATAAAAACTATGTTCCGTTTTGCATAATTGCCGAAGTATTTATGAAATTTTGGAAATTGTTTAAAAATACTTAGACGCAACTCCGGCAGCCAAAATAACTTTTAGGGGATTAAAACGAACTACCTTAACACTACCAATACCCTCAAATTCAGGCGACTCGTTTCGAAACCCAACCCATTATTATTTTTCAAAATAGATGAAACACCATAAATATAATTATGTGGATATACGTTATTCATGAGATACTGCTATGTCGCTTAGAAAATTATAGAATTATAATTTGAGTTACTGCTTTTTCGTTAGCTCTCGTCATACATGTTTATATGGGAAAATATAAAAAAATTCTTTCGCTTCAAATATGTGTTGTTTCAAAGAAAATAAATATTAAAATATATTTATTTATATTCATTTATAACTTATGGAGTGCATAGGGTTCCCACCAAGAACTTAGGGTCCCAAGTCAACCTCACCTGCAAGTGGTGCACCTGCCGATTAACGGACGAGGCTCTGGCAAACAATATATCCCGATAAGCGGCAATAGGCTCGCCACCTATTACGTGGGATCAAAACACTGGCGAAATGTGGGCGTTATATATGCCTCTGCCTACCCCTACGGGGAAACAGGCGTGAGTCTATGTATGTATGTATTTATAACTTATTAACGACATACAGAGCTTACAGCTCATCAAAAGTTAGCTGTCTGCTGCAACCCGGCAGGTTTTCTTTATTCTCATCGAATGTTAAAGGCAGTGTGTGAGGTGATAAGGCTTCAATACTTATTATTTGCTGTTGTTCACGAGGCACAGTTTCATTTACTTTCCTTTTACGGCTTGGTATTGTAGAAATTTCAAGCACTTATGAAACATTTTCCTCTCCGTGATCTCGCAATGTCATCCCTTGAGCTTGACGAGAATCAACAATTTCAGGCAACTGCCAATTCATATAAAACGCCACAAGCTTCTCCCAGAAAACATCATCTCTTTCTATAATTTCTATTTTTAGTGGTATACTTTTGCCACTCCACACAGCAAATAAACACTTTTGTTTGCGTGTAACGTGGCGTTGCCCCTGAATTTGGTAATAACAATTACAATATTTGTTTAGACTAGTCAGTTCACTTTTTTATCATGTTTCCATATTTGTATTTTATTTGCTCTTATACTATTCTCCAGGCCATTCTTATAGGCAACTTTAGAACATTAAATTTCCACAATCGTGTTTGGACCTATTAATCCATCTGGCGTGACACCAATAATCGAATAATCCACAAGGCTCGATCGTTACATTTTCTTGCTTCGCCAGTTGTTGCAAAGCCAGTTGTTCATTTTAGATTCCTTGCGCAACTGATTTTACATTGCAAATATTTTATTTGTACAAAATATTTTTTACTAAGTTGGCTTTACTGCTGTTATCTCTTCTTTTTACCACTATACAAAAATTTCAATCTGTCAACATATTCTTACGCAATTCGAACCAGTCACTGCTATCCCTCTTGTAATTTTTGCTTATCACTACGGAATTTGAGTCAAATTTGTAAAAAAAAATTGTTTGGAATTTCTTGGCTAGCTCTTGAACAGATCGTGTTAGGAATGACTGAAGTCAAATGTGTGTAAGACGTTGCAGAACTTTATCTTTAACTTCACTGTAATTACAATAATGATAATTAGTTACGTACTTTATTATTAAAAAAATACTATATCTTGTGTTATAGCAAACAGAGAAGTTACCTTCTTACTTATAAATGATTGATTTTAGAAATTAAAAAGATATTAGATGTACTGAGACATACCTAATAGTTTATGAATAACCAAAGTTTTACCCGATGTACCTAAAAAGGTTTATGTTCAAAACACAATAATACAACATTCGTTACCGCTTGTGTGCGGATTGCGGAGCGCCATTTTAGCGCTGTCATCATTATTGTTCGCCGTGGCGGTATCTTAGCGCTCCAGGCGCTCTGACAAGCTAATGAATTTGAAATATAGGTACATAAAATGATTCGATTTTATGTTATTACTTTTTCAAAAATTGAAAACTGTGGCAGCTATGTATTGTGAGAATAATTTATATAATAATATTATGCATAATCGATAATATATAAGTAACATAGTTAGTCATAAAAGACTCTTATGAAAATAATTTGTGTAAAAATGTTACATATTTCATAATCACTTGGCCATGGATGAATTTTTATTTTATTACGACGCTTTCTTGTACAAATCCTTCGTAGAACTTCATTTCTCTAATTGTCCATATTTTATTCTTCTAATTATATATTTATAAGCACAGAAACAATAACACATTAAACGCAACAAGAGTATAAACTTAGGTCCTAATTATATGTGCCCATAGTTACATGAAAAGCCTATTTGATTCAAAGTATTCAGTCTATAACATAAAACATGAAATTACGAACTCAAATCGGCGTATTATAATAACAAACAGGTTTACGTAAAATTTCGTGCAGCGGAGACGCAAGCGACATGACCTATCTCTCACAGGGCTCATAGCCGAATGATGAGGTCTGGGCGGGGTGTAAACTAGTAACTGACACTCAGTACACCGCTTATGCTAATAAGGTTTAAATTGCTGAAGCGTTTGATATTGATGGGATCTACCGAGCGTCAAAATCATAGACGTTTGGCAGATTTTATTTAATTTTACGAAATATACACGTATAATATGAAAATAAATAGGGTAATTCTTTAGTTCATTAAATTTCCTACAATATTATCAAAAAAAATATGACAGCTTACGATCAAAATATTGCAAACAGTGAGACGAAAGATTATTTTCTGCCTCGATTTTGTGATTTTTTTACCGTGATTCTATTTTACGTACATGAAAAATTCTTTCAGAAGTCTTTTGTTCAGACTTTTGACTTTAAGCTCTAATTTTTGCTAGTTTGAAATATGTACCGTTATGGCTAGATGCGCGACGAAAAAGTAGGTGTTTCACGGCTTCTGAGGTATAACAGCGCCTTAAGAATTAATTAGCAGTAGTGACTTGGTGTCAGGTAAACTACTATTTATGGATCCAGTTCTAAGTAGGCATTCTATGTAAATACTAATCGTTTCTTTCTGGCGGTTGCACAGGCGAGTATCTAATGAGTATCGAACCATGCAATAATAACTTGACTATTATAAAAAGAAACCATTAAAAACCATCGCATATTCTAGGAGGTGTCAAAGCTCTGTGTCCAAAAATGTAATTAGTAGAGTGATTCGTTCCTTTATTATATGTTAAACCGAAATAACTAATATTTTCTTCAAAAATCGTTCACTATAATTGCTGTAAATGCTTTTTAAAAACCCATTTGAATTTGACGCAAAAACGCTGTAAACTATCATAGCTGTTGTGTGACGACGCGCGACGTGAAAGTAATATTAACTTTTATAATTGATAAATAACATAGTATAAAACAAAGTCGGTCTTCTGTCTTCTGTCTCTTTGACTGCTCGGTTGGCGTAGTGGTCTTAGCGGCCGCCTTGCCGCTTGACACTGCACCGAGTGTTGTTTGTTCGATTCACACACGAGACAACATTTTGTGTCATCCATAAATTGTTGTTTCGAGTCTATGTGTTCATTGTGTCCGTTGGTTGTAAAAATCAATATCAAAATCATTTATTCATTTAGGCCACAAAGTGACGCTTATGAACGTCAAAAATTTAAGTTAATTACTAGATGATTCTCCATTTATATTTACTGCCACGTTCGTAATGCAATAGGTAGAACCACGAGAAAGAACGGGCAATAAAACTCGTGGCCACTCTTTTTAACTGCCAGTATAATGTTTTTACATGTTATCTTTGTAAGGAGCTGCAACTGTTTCACATTGTGAGTTATCTACAAATGCAAAATTTTAATAGTTATCGATATCGTACTCAAGCAATAAATGATGTTCATTTGGTCAGCCTCCCAAAGTAAATGTGGTGAAACAGGAGCATCAACTTACGTCTTTTGATGTTGGCAACTCGTGAACATGACTGCTCAGAGCTATGGTGGAACAGTATGTCCCGAAAAGTAATAACGGTATATAAACCTGTATGTTTGTAAAGCCCCTCACAACACAGGATTTATTCCTAGTGCGGGAGTTGTCTTTTAAAACAAAAGTTGTCTTTTAAAACAAATGTCTGTCGGTCCCTATGTATGCTTAAATCTTTAAAACTACGCAACGGATTTTAATGCGGTTTTTAAATAAATATAATGATTCAAGAGGAAGGTTTATATGTATTATTGACGCGGGCAAAGCCGCTGGCGACGTCTAGTTGATAAATAATTGACATCTAAAAATAATAATGAATCTATAGATACTACAATCAAACCAATTTATTCTTAGTAGACAACAAGCCTATTACTATCCCAAATTATTTTCTCTTCACCTATGGAGTTGTTTTTCCCATCAGGGTGAAATATGCAACAACGATTGGTATATGTAGCGACAATATGATAAGTACTACATTACTATGACGTTATTACGATATTCGTCTCACTCACGAGTTAGTCGTTCCGTACCCTTCATAAGGCAACGTTGCTATTGTCGTGTTATACAAAAATATATTGTACTACTGAGTATGTGAGGAACATTAATAAATTGTGCAGTCAAATACCATCTTTGATTTACCACCCTATAGTGAGAACTCACATCTCCACAGTATATATCAATGTTCCTTAATTCACTGTATTCTGTCAGAAAGTAATTGGTGGGATTCCTAGAAATATTAGCGTGAAAGTATAATAACCATTTTGCTTGTAATTCATTAATTATATGTTGCGAAAGCCATGTGTGTAGGCGAGAAAGAGTCGGAATGTCGGGGTAGAATTTTTCATTTTTATTCTATGCTGTGGCTATGGCATTACAAAGAATGTCAGTTATTTAAGATTTCAGAGAAAAATACAGCCATATTAAATTATAATTTTAGTGTCGTAACTAGGTAGATATTATATTTTTTATTGTGTATGTATGTTTATTATTTGGTATATAATTTTAATCCATATTATAATATGATTACTAAAATGCATGAGAATATGCTTCTGTTAAAATTACGAAAAATAATAATATTTAATCGTGTTAAATTATTAGGTGTTGAAGAACTATTCAAATCAAACAAATAGCCTTTGCAAAATAAATGTTACGGTAGACGAGATCACAAATTCTTTTCGATAATAAAACGATGAATAATACACTCAATCAATCTCTGATGATTTAAAACTAGTCCGGTTCGCAAAACCTAGCTCTATCAAAAAGAAATTAGTGTTTCGCCGTCATCAATTCTTGCCTTTTCCAATATAGCTGGTCACAATAAACTAACTTTTATTTACCGTACCTATAAAGTGTTTTATAGCCTCTATTTGTTTGGACACAAATTTATTGGTTGTAATACCATCCCCACTTATCAAACGAGAGTAATCGGTGAACGTCGTCATTGGATACGTTATAAGAAAATACCGACTTGGAATCTGATACCTTGATTTGATGATAGGATGGTGAGAGATAAGATATTTCTGGCAGCTGAGCCGTTTCTTGTAATTCGATCAAAGTCTTCTGTTCAGATTTTCGTGTCGTTCTGTTTGATTTTAAGATTAAAGTCGTTTAATTATTTTAGGCTGTATGATTAAGATCTAGGAAACCACAGAATATGTACTGTTAATGCACGATCATGTAATTTTTTGAATGTCAGTAATTTAGCTATGCAGTAGGTACTTTTAAATTTTTCTGGCAGTACAAAATGTATATAATTGGCAGATGTTTTTTAAATTATATCTACATACAAAACTATTAGAGAAAGATAAAATGGTTTGATAGATGAATAAAAATAACTAATTAAAAAAATGGTATAATCATTTCAGGGTTGTAGAATAAGAATGTGTTAGTGTAAATTGTAAAAATAATTATGATAAAGATATGAAGACATAGCCTTTTATAACCATATTTGTATTTAATAAGTATCTTATATTCAAAACCAAAGTATAAATTTTATATATGTAAATAAATCGTAAATTACACAAAATCACCTCGTATAAAGTTTAAAACGGGTAAACGTATCCCTACGGCCTTATAACAACCGTTGCATTGTAGACAGCATTTATCCTTCGGTAAGCAATACAGTTCTGCGAACAGTTCCATTGCGAATGAAACATATAAAGGACAATAGCAGATCTCCATACATCAAAATGTCTGAATTTAAATTGAAACGTACAATAATAAAAAATAAAAAATATATCAAAAAATCGGCGTAAGTAACGGAGTCTATAAATGATTCTATTTTCACTCGGGAAACCTGGAAAAAGAAGATATCGGTGTTTTAATTTTTAGTTAAGAATGAATGATGTAGGTTCTGTAGCATTTAACTGTCACAGCCAAAGACAAAAGCAGAGCTGCACATTTTAAATCGATTTTATGTGAAATTGATACAACATTAAAACGATGCTGAGACGTTTTTATTTGATTTAAAAGTTGTTTTGCTTCAAAAATGTTAGCTTATTGATATAATATTGATTAAAGATTAAATTACTGCATTTTAATAATTATATTTTAACCAACTAACCCCATAAACGTCGATCTTATCGATTACTTATTTAATAATCGATACGGATCAATGTCAAACGTCTATTCGTGTCACACCATTGCCTATTGCAACAATCAAATAATAAAGTAGGAACCTAGTTTGTAATCAATTGAAATGCTTTTTATCATCATAAAATACGCCGGCTTTAACGAGACAAAGTGAAAATATAAAAAACCGTAGAAAAAATAACAATTTGTTTTGTTCATATGAATTTTAAGATCGCCACAACAAACACAGACCAAATTCTGCCATTGTCCTTTATTTACTCATTAAACCGCATATCACCTTTTTCCTGAACCAGTGAGTACGGTCAGCAATTAAATAAACCGTAAAACAGATAACGACTACCTTTTGTATCTTCATTTACCAGTAATACTTTATTTATTTACTGTTGTTTGTAAAGCAGTTCCTATGTAAATGTGCATGGTAAAATTCAAATTTCCGCAAAAAGAATTCTCCAACAATAATTGAGTTTAAGATGATAACGGTCCTCCTCAGAACTTGAATACAAATTGGCAGTTCATACAAAAGTCACTTTTGATCAAATAACCTTTTCTCGATCTTTTCTTTTTCTTCCCTAAATGAGTTTTTCTTCACTGCTATTAAGAAAATATACAATCATAAAGTACCATAAGGAACAATAAAAATTCTGGACATTATTTTGTGTACAGCGTTTATTCTAAAGGTCCTCTCAAGTTAGACATTGATCGATTTCACTTCTAAATACTTTCTTCGGATAAAAATATGCATTGAAAAGCGCTAGCGGGCGGCTATAAACAGTCCCTATAACTACAGTTTATCGATATAGTAAAAAACTCTATTTGAAAACAATATACAAAGGAGAAAAATATTTGATTTCTTTTATGTTTACACCAAAACTTTGTCTATAAGACGCCAATACCTATACCTAATATAAGTGTTATTAATTAAAATTTACTTTCGTTGACGGTTATTAGCATACGAATTTGTAGCATAACAATAAAAGGGGTTGTTCCGTATTCAACCTATGATGTTTCATCCTAAACCGATTTTTTTCCTTGCTTATTCGATTTGAGTTCCTTACTCAACCGACGGCAGTTTATTACATTTTTAGTTCTTAATTGATCCTATAAGAATTCCTTACTCAACCGATTACAAAATCTCCCAAAAACTCTTAGGTGTGTGTGTACGGTCTGAACAAAAAATACTGTTTCAAGAAAAGGTAATAAAATAGTTTTAAGCTTGGTTATCGTTTTCTAATATATTGTTTTATAAAATAAAACTACATCAATTTGTACAAATCATATATTTAAAAGTCAAAACAAGAAAATTAAGATATAAGAGATCTCACAAAACATATCACCTACAAATGATATATTTAAAAAGTTAACAGAAGAATAAAAAATATACATTCTTTGACGTCACAAAACATATCAAGAATACTGAAAAACTAATTAGGATCTTTATAAAATCAACAATGTTTGGTTAACAAATGATAACCATTCATAGATTTGCGAGCAAAGTCAACAAGCAAAAATAAAAGTTTTAATTTTCTGATTTCACATAACATAGCAAGTATCCTCAAAAACTAAAAAGTATCATTATAAAATCGACAATCTTTTGAGAACATTAGATGACTATTTATAAATCATTTTAAATCACGGATGAGACATGTACAAAAATCACAGATTTACGAGCAAAGTCATCAAGCAAAAAGTAAAATATACATTTTTTGATTTTACAAAACATATCGAGCATCCTTAAAAACTAAAAAGTAGCTTTATAAAATCATCATCTTTGAAAAACAAATGATAACTATTTATATATCATTTAAAATCACAAATTAAACATGTAAAAAAATCACAGACCTACAAGCAAAATCAACACAAGGATTATAGGAAGATAAAAAATATAAATTTTCTGATTTACATTAAGTATTGTATGAGTGCCTAGCTCCAGATGTGATGATGGTGGTCTAGGCTAATGAAAAGGCTTCGATATCTGGTAGAAAGACTATATTTCTATAGGTCGTGGTACAATATAATGTATATGGCCGTAGCGTGTGTGCGGTGCGATGTACGACGAGTGAGTGAAGCGCGGCGCGCAGGCGGGGTCGACCGAAGAACCGGTCCTCACCAGTAGGCGGCGGCCCGGCGCGATGGAACGCAGTAATAAATATACTCAAAACTAAAAAGTATATCTCTATAAAATCAACAATATTTAGCGGAAAAGATTTACAATTCATTAATTATTTAAAATCACAGATCAGACATGTACAAAAAAATGACAGATTTGCGAGCAACGATTTCAATAAGACTTAGTATAAAGCTTAAAATTTACAAAAGGAACTTTCAAACACTCGCGTTGCATGTTTAAGAATATATATATTTAGACGGGAATTAACGCGAACATGCCGGGGGTAGAAATTGAATCTTCTACCTCGCACTCGGAGACGTGACATCGCCACACCAGTCAGCTTGCGACCACGGGACGTGCAACCGTCTCGAAACGTCAAGCAAAATAAGGTATGTAAATATCTAATTTGCATGTTCGCGTTAATTCCCGTCTATATATATATTCTTATTAACAAAAGGATTAATAAAAAAATATCAATTGTCTGATTTCACTTAACACATTAAGTATCCTTAAAACTAAAAAGTATATCTCTATAAAATCAACAATATTGAGCGAATTTTTTTTACTATTCATTAATTATTTAAAATTACAGATCAAATATGTACAAAAAAATCACAGATTTGAGAGCAACGATTTGAATAAGACTAGTATAAAGCTTAAAATTTACCTTTTTTTATAAACATGTACAACAAGAAATATTTTTTGATTAAGATTATGAACTAATTAGTCATGTGTTAGTCACGCTAAAACTCACAGTTTGCAAAAAAAAATCGCATTCGATATAAAATTGGTTTTATAACTACTAATTTACACCAATATCATTATTTTTCTTTAAAATAAACAAATGGAGCCAATTTTCGCATCCAAGCCAAGAATGGTTTTCCATCGTCTAAATCAAAGTCAAAAATCATCCTCAATAAGTCAAAAACTCTATAACTCGAATTTTTTGACGTTTCCCTTCAAATTCGACTGGAGTTATTCTACTGTATTTGTTATTAAGTCTAATATTCTGACAATATATTTAAGATTGTTTTGCTATCCATACTTTTTCGGTAATATTTACTATAGGTAGAGTAAGGAACACATTTTGGTTGAATAAGGAAACTTTATTAAAATACTGTCATCGGTTGAGTTAGGCATTCAAATTTAGGATGGGTAAGGAAATCGGATGAGACGTTATAGGTTGAATACGGAACAACCCAATAAAAGGCGACAGCTATTACGACTTGAATAATAGTTTATTTTATTACTTTCATATTAGGCCATTAATTTTCACGACTTGTGCCTGATATTTGTCTGAAGATTAGACTTTCTTGGAGTACCTACATAAATTTCGATGCTGTAGCGAATATTAAAGTTACTTATACAGATAAGAATAAAATCAAGTGTCGTATTTATTCATACAATTAATAATTGATTACTTTAGATGTACAAATTATGTTTCAATCTTAGGAGTAACGTGCGCACTCATTTAATTTGACTAGGCTTTTTTTTTATTAAAAAAAAAACCTGTCCAATTGACTTCACGCTGCCTGATGGTAAGCTGACAGTGAAGTCCTATTGGGAAGGCCACCTTCCCCAATTGCTGGTTAAGCAATGTGACATGACGGCCCTCACTTTGATGGCCTTGAGAGATGCTTTTTCACGCCCCGCTTAAAGGACCCAGGATCAAGGGAGGAAGGAAACACGTGAGCTGGCAGTGAGTTCCACATATTTATGGTACGGCAAAGATAAGACGTACCGAACCTTTTCGTACGTGACCGTATCTGATCTACCGTATAAGGGTGGCACCTTAACCCGGCACGTGTTGTTCGGGATAGGAAAGGAGAGGGTGGGATGAGTTGAAAGAGTTCTTCTGAACACTCACCGTGATAAAATCGGTAAAAGACAGCCATTGAGGCTACGTCCCTGCGTAACTGCAGATATTCAAGGGTCTTAGTAGCCTCAAAGTCACCAATGATACGGACAGCACGCCGCTGCAACCTGTCAAGGGCATCTAGCAGGTACTGAGTGGAGCCGTTCCAGAGATGAGAGCAGTATTCCACGCAGGGGCGAACCTGAGTCTTGTATAATAGACATAGCTGCTCCGGCGCGAAAAACCTCCTCACTCTGTTCAGGACTCCGAGTTTTCGAGATGCCGATTTAATGACACCCTCGATGTAGTTTCTCTGGTTGAGATTGCGGCGTATGTCCATACCGTTATTAATTTACATACACGCAGAGTTGGGCAAAATGTAATCAAATTAATGATTACAGATTATGATTAGAATGTGTAATCTTTAATCATGATTAAAGATTACAAAAAGTAATCAAAAAGTAATCTACATTGGTGATTAATGATTATTAATCTGTAATAGTAATCTTGATTACTATTTTTGATTACTATTTTTGATTGATAAAGGCGAAAACTGAAAAGAAATTTAAAATCAAAACAAATTATATAACAATAAATCATCTTTATTTTTAATCAGTCTCATAAATTGCAATATTTGGATTAATTATTTCACGAAAATACGTACCTGATCTTTGTGATTTATGATCAGTGATCGGATAATCGGATGCATATTTACCTAAAGTTGAGGTGTTGGCTAAAGCACTTTTGAATCGAAAAATTCTGGGATTTCGGCATCAACAAATTTCTTTTTTTCCATAGAATCAAATCGGGTGTGGGTATATTTACTTATTGTAAAGTGCAAATATGGAATACATTTTTATATCGAAAAAGTCTCGGGATTTCGGAATCAACAAATTTAGTGTTTTTATTATAGAATCAAATCGGGTGTATTATTATATTTACTTATTTTAACTTTTGTACAAAAAAAGCTCAAAAAATAATAAAATCCTCTTAATTTTCTTCAAATAAAAAGACATTTATCTCAATCGAATAATAAATAACACTTACAAAGAAAAACGATTTAATCTCTTAATAATTATTAACTTACAACAGCATCACCAACGAACTTCCGCGCTCAACTGAGTCTGACTGACAGTATCGTAAGTTGAAAGTTTAGGATACATATTATATATGTTATTTTTAATTAACACCCACTGCTTACCATTCCTCTTACAATCAACATACTCATAAATTGATGGGGTGCTTAAAATTAACTTCAAGTAAATATACTTTAATAATTATGTAATCCCGGAGACCAGTTTGTTTTTTAAATTAAAACCACATGTTATAGACGTCGTTTCCTCACCATGTTAAAGAGTAGTTTCACTTTCCCGAATTTTCTGGAATCCTGGGATTTGAAATTGTGAATTGTTAAAACCGCAAATTTGTACTTTTTTTGGTTGACATGATACGCAAATTGCAACTTTTTTCGTAATGGTGGACTCAGTTTTACAATAAATAAAAAAAATACCGTCAAGGATGCATGGTAATATCTCTGCTGTACGTTCATTCTGTCCATTCTCTGAGTCAAAACTACTGGTATCACATGAAGATGAAAAAGAACTCGACGTTGACGCCATTGCACATGTGATAATGATAGATCTTCAACAAACTTGCACTCGTTATATATTTTATTTATTACGATAATAATAACGTTTGTCTCCTTGCACTCGATAAGTATGATTGCTGCGCATTGAACAAACTGACGCGTGACGCGACCGCGTGTTGACAAGAAGTACGCAGTGATTGTCTCGCCGGCGGTCATACGATACCCCGTCCTCCGCACTCCACAACGTTACCTACCGTGCATCTTGTCGTCATAACAATGAACTCCTAAATTTTAATTCAAGTCAATATTAATCATGTAATCTTGATTACTAACTACTGTAATCAAGATCAAAGATTACATGTGTAATCTTGATTATATATTATTTCAATCTGATTAAAATTAATCATGATTATTTTTAATCAGATTATTAATCCGATTACAAAAGTAGTTGATTACGCCCGGTGTGCTTATTGATAATAAATTATATAAAACTAAAAGAGTCTTCTGTTTTCAATGTAATTGTATTTTCTACTGGTCCATTATACACGCCAGGGTCGCGAGACACCACCCCATGTGATCTCCACCTTGTCGTGGTGGGCGGGCTCAGTAGCCGTGGTTGAGTCACCCACGGTGAAGCTAAGCGAGATCCCGGGATCGGACGCTCCGCGTGGGCTTGATGGAGGCCTGCGCAGGATGCGTCCAAAGGGGCGGGTGCGAGGGACAGTTCTTCTGTCCCTCGCAGTGGGGCGCGGTCGCGGGAGGAAAGGCGTGTCGGTGTTGCTTGCCCCGCGCCCTATCTCCCGCGACCAAATGGGGCGCACCATTTGTTGCGTTGCGGTGGGGCCGCAGAAGAAGAGGAGATGCGGTGTTGTCAGGTTGCCGTCCTCCCCATCCTCTGCGGCCGCGGGGTGTTTTGGCGGTGGAGCCCAACGCCTTCATCCGCCGCCAAGAGGGTTTTGTTCGGGGCCCGCTTGACCATCTGGCGGGCCAACACCCGTCGGGGGGTAGCGAGAAATGCTTCGGTGATACCCGACCATCCGACACACGGGTACATGAGGAACACGGGTTGGATTTTAGTCAGTAAGAGTCTGACAGTCCCCTTTGCCCTTCCCCGAGGGCGGAGGGACTCCATAAGGATTTTCCAACCCGACACCAAAAAAAAAACATATTTAACAACACAAGTCAGATTTAAGCCCTAATATTTTACATATTATAATCGCTCGAGTTCATCGGCTCATTTCGAAGTGCGATCTTTTTTATGTGTAATCTTAATATATAAAATCCTTGCGTTACTGACTGACTGACAGACACGCTACAGCCGAAACTATTGGGCGCAGGAAGCTGAAATTTGGCATGTATGTTTCTTGGGGACCGTAGGGGTGCACTAAGAAGGGATTTCCCGAAATTCCCACGGGATGGGTCAAAACGGGTAAATTTAAAAAAAGTGCTGGCGTAGCTGCTGGCGTCCTCTAGTTTTCTATATAAATTGGATATTAGTACTTAATAAAATATATTATAATAATATTTTTTGTAAATTATTTGATTCTATACGAATTTCTTCAGTGATTGAACTTAGATAATATCAATGTTGGTAATGCAATCAGTAATTCAATTTGTTCGGTCTTTTAGCTCCTAACTTCGAAATTTATTTCTATTTTTATTAGTGTAGCTATGCTTTTGGCATACTCTGCATAATATTTTTCCTTTAAGGCAGGCAGTTTTCACAGGTTAGGCTTGCAATTCTTGTATCTTGCCAATAGACTATAATGTTTATAAGCAAGTAGAAAACATCACTACGTAGCTAGCCTAACAATACTCTTTAAAGCGGATTTATGTTCTTCTTCTTTCATTTTTAAGAAACTGGCTCTTGTCGGTGGAGTAATTGCCATTGCTTTCGATTTTCTGCCCGTTCTTTGACTTTTTGATACTATCTATCCCTTCAAATAATAAATAGGGTTTCTGTCATGCACTACACCTTAGTCAGTTAAGCCCCAAATCAGAACTTCAATATATTTTAAGCTTCACTTTAACAAATTTTGTTATTCTGTAGTAAAACACGTACACATACCTACCACGGCCAAATAAAAAAATAAGATAAATAAATAAACAAGTTCAAGAAAAATAAACTCGACAAACAAACTTCTCATTACCAAGAACTTTACAAGAAATAACTAGAACACTCAAAAGTTAGCCCTTTAGTTTCCAAGAAAGTCTTTTGTAAATAAAACAATCGGATGCCAAGACATTATCAAGAAATAAAGTGACGAATAGGCTTGTAAAAATAAGAAGAAATATTTTACGCTGCCTGTTTTTATTTATACTTGGAAAAGCGAGACGGAGCATAATATCTTTATAGATTTATTCTCTGTGGTATGATAGCCACTAAGTTCATTGCTTAGTACTTATGTATAAGGATAGCATTCTCTCTGACATCTCTCCATAATCCATAAAATATCGGGTCCTTTCCAAATGGGAGATAAGGCTTTTCTTAATCTATGGTGATGTCTTAAATAAACCATATCACCGACTTTGTAAGTTTTAGAACTGGCATTTGCATCATAATATTTCTTAGAGGTTTCTTTACTTTTAATTATATTTTCTAACGCTCTTTCGCGAGAAAAACGCATCCTATACTGTAAAGCGCGAATATAGTCATGATAAGTTGTGCTATCGTTTGTTTCATATAAGCTACTGGGTATGGAAGGCTTATGGCCAAATAATAACTCGAAGGGAGTAAATTCTGTTGTGCAATGGGGAGTTGTATTATATGTTAAGATTGCAGTTGCTAGATAGCAATGCCAATCGTCGTGATTTTCGTTCACGAACGACTTGAGATACTCCTTGAGAGTGGCGTGACTCCTTTCCAGAGCACCATTGGTTTGAGGATGATACGGGGTTGAAAATAGGTTTTTGATTTTCAGGATATCAGTTAGTTGCTTGAAGAGATCGGAGGTGAAGCAGGTACCTTGATCGGTAAGAATCATTTTAGGAAATCCGAATAAAGAAAAGAAATGAATTAAGTTTCGAGCAACTTCATCAGTTGAACATGTGATCATAGGGTAAGCGGAAGAAAACTTTGTCAGATCATCCTGGAGGGTAAGTATGTATTTGAACTTTTGAAGGCAGAGTACCAACGATATCCAAGGCTAATCTTTCAAAGGGCTTGGTACTCGAGGAGGTAATTACCATAGGGGCTTTATTCGAAGAGCGTAAGGGTTTATTTATTTGACATAATCTACAGTCTTTAACAAATCGTTCGATATCGGAACGCATCGATTTCCAATAGTAAGCTGCTTTTATCCTATTATACATTCCTTTAACACCTGGGTGACCAGCAATAGTGGTACCGTGATTTTCTTTTAGAATATTAGGGACCTCAGCGGGAGTTGGATATATTATTTGATTTTTATATATATGTATTTTGATTTGGGTGCCGTGAAAAATGTAAGATATCATATTATAGATCTTAATGTAAACTAATTTAGTAAATGGCTCCGAAAAATCCGATATAGCTAATTCTTTTTCGTAGTTTTCGTTAGATAAGATTTTGTTTAAGTAATTTATAAATAATTCTATAACTAGTTTCATCGTAATGATGTGTTTTCGTAAAAAGAAAATAAAATGTTCTATTATTAGAATCTACAATGTGAACAGTTTCAAGTTCACGTTCACGGGCTTTTAACTCGTCAGCATTTTTGATGAGTGATAACAATTGCTCGCAATGCGGCATAGAGTAGTCGAAGTCCAGAGACATCGGACATGCTATATATTTTTGTTTGGCTAAATGAAGTGATCGACTATGCTCTTCTATGATTGTATCGTTATAAGATGTAGTTTTTAAGAATTGCTTTTTAAAATATTGTTCATAAGTTGATTTATTTAAATTAGAATTAGAGGTTAACGCATTTACGGTACCTGGATAAGGTATCGACATTAGAGTTTAATCTGCCTTGTTTGTACACTATTTTATAATTATATTCTTCTAGTTTCAGGCGCCATCGTATAAGACGACTACCTGGATCTTTAACGTTGAACAACCAAACTAAGGGTCTGTGATCGGTAACGATTTTGAATTGGTAGCCATATAAATAGGGACGGAACGTCTTAACGCCAAAAAGAAAAGCTAGAAGTTCTTTTTCCGTAGTGGAATAGTTTCCTTCTGCTTTGTTTAGGGTACGTGATGCATAGGCTATCGGCTTATCTTTGCCGATTTCACCCTGGGAAAGAATAGCTCCAACGGCATAATTAGATGCGTCAGTGGTAAGTATGAAAGGTTTTGAATAATCAGGATATTGAAGAAGAGGTGCTGAAACTAATTTATGTTTTAAGGTTTGGAATGCAAGTTCTTGTTCTTGCGTCCAATGGAAGGCGACATCTTTCTTTAAAAGGGAGGTGAGTGGTTTGGTAATTTTAGAGAAGTTTTCTATGAATCTGCGGTAATAACCGACTAGACCTAGGAATGATTTTATGTCCTTGGGGTTTTTAGGAGTTGGAAGACCTTCGATGGCCTTCACCTTGTCTGGGTTGGGTGAAACACCTTTGTCGATGATGACATGACCTAGATAAGCAACATCGCGGCGTAAGAACTCGCACTTATCTGGTTGCAATTTTAGATTATGTTGACGGAACCTTTCAAGGACTAATTTTAGCTTTTCAATGTGACTAGGGAGATCTGGCGAGTACAAAATACAATCGTCTAAATAAATATAGCAGTGTAATCCTTGGAGACCAGATAGAACCGTATTCATGAGGCGTTGGAAGGTGCTAGGTGCATTTTTTAAGCCAAAAGGCATTCGGGTAAATTCGTAATGATCAGACGTTTCATTTGTGCCTACAATCGTGAATCCTGTTTTTGCTGCATCAGCAGGATTTAAAGAAATTTGGTGGAAACCACTTACAAGATCTAAGGTCGTAAAGTACTTAGAATGCCCTAGTTGGTCAAGAATATATGTTATTAACGGTATAGGGTAAATCTCGGACACCGTGACGTCGTTAAGGCGACGATAATCGATAACTATACGCCATTTTCGTTTCCCCGAGGCGTCTGCCTTCTTCGAGACAACCCATACAGGGGCGCTCCATGGTGACTGAGACGGGCGTATGATATTTTGTTCGAGCATTTTGGTTATTTGACTGTCTACTTCTTCTTTGTGGCACTCTGGAAAACGGTAAGACTTTACGTGGATTGGGGCGGCATTCCCTGTGTTTATAGAGTGATTGATTGTGCTAGTACAGGTGAGAAGTTCACCTTCAAGATGAAAAACGTCTGTAAATTGAGAACAACAGTCTAACAGAGTTGCTTTTTCTTCTGGATTTAGGTGAGAGGTTCGAATTTGATTTAGAACTTGATTGTCTATCAATGACCGGAAGTAAAGCTTTATTTAAAGTCTCAATGTCTGAAGTTGTCAGACACTCTGTGAAGTTATTTTCCATACGTGTAAGATTAACGGAATAGTTATTTATTTCGATCTCGGATTCAGTAGTATTTAGAATAGAAATATTAACTCTACGATTTGGCTTTAAGGTGACGACGCAATTCGCGACATAAACGCCTTCAGAAATCTTATGGTCGAGAACTAAGGCTTCTTTAAGAAAAGGTAACTCATCACTATTGTTTGACACTCCACATTCGATTACAGCTTCAGAACGAGCTGGGATTTTGTAAATTGGCAACTTGAAACGTAAAGGTAAAGTATGATTTTGAATTATTAAACATTCCTTATCATAGTCTATAACTGCTTTAAGATGACCTAGAAGATCTGTGCCTATTATGCCATCATAATCGAGGCTAACATCGTTCTTTACGACGTGAAATTTATAAGAATGAACTTCCGAAGATAAGTAAAATTGCATCTGGAAGGTGCCTAATGTTTGACAATACGTGCCACTATCATTGATTCCTTTAAGTCGCACTATTTCTGAGGATAGTTGAGGCTTTTTATAAAGACTTTCTTCTTTAACTAAAGAAATGCTAGATCCAGTGTCGATTAATAGAACAAGTGACCTGGTAGTATGCTTAGTAAAAAAGAAAACATGTGGAAGTGTTACCTTTTTAATAAACGAATTCATTTCGTAAATTGGTATATCATTCTGATGAGATTTAGAACATTTCAGGCGTGACGGTGACAAATCATCTGGCGGATAAGAGGTAAGTTTGCTTTCCGAGTTACCATCACTATTCTTAAAAGGTAAGTTACGATTACTACAGGGTTCCGTGCAAGATTTAGAAATAGTATAAGATTTGGTATCATTATGAGATTTAGTACAATCATAAGACTTAGTATAAGATTTAGTGATGTCATAAGATTTAGGATTATCATAAGATTTAGCATAAAATTTAGGATTATCATAAGATTTAGCATAAGATATAGAATTATCGTAAGATTTAGTATACGATTTCGTATTATCATAAGATTTAGTATAAGATTTAGCATAAGATTTAGCATTATCGTATGATTTAGCATAAGATTTAGAATTATCGTAAGATTTAGCATAAGATTTAGTATTATCATAAGATTTAGCATTATCATAAGATTTAGTATAAGATTTAGCATACGATTTGGGGTAAGATATAGTATTATCATAAGATTTGGTATGACTCAGATTCCTGTTTTGGAACTGAGGTGAATAAGATTTAGAAAGAATCGTGTCATTTTTAAATCCTGTGGATTCCGATAGACACGCACTCAGAATCCGATTTGGTTTAAAGGTTCAGAAACTAATGCTTCATTAGCGTCTGAGTGGTTCACGGCCATATCATTCGTATGGCAAAAGTTTACATTAGCGTTGCCTCTGCGCGTATCACTACTCTGTGCCTGAGTATCAGGTTGTTGTATATTACGGCGTTGATTATTGTACTGTCGTTTGCGACACTCGGTTATCAAATGACCGGGATTTTTTTAATATGCGCAGATTTTCCGTGGGAAATTATTAGGATTTTGGGACGATTGAGTTTGCATGGGAAAACGATTTTGATAAGTATTAGGATTAGTAAAATTCGTATTATAAGATTTCACGTTTTTGTTTTTATTCCGAAAACATTCAGAAGACAAGTGACCTTGTTTGTTACAGGTCGAACATGTTTTTGGCGATTTTAAGGAAAATTTGGAAGCGTTAAATAATTTTTCTTCCTCGATAGCATGTGTGACGGCCTCGTTTAGCGTTTGAGGGTTACGACAACGAACTATATGTGAAAAACTTGGATTTAGGCCCATTAGGAAAGTGTTGACTGCCAAGTCTTCGATACCGGCGACTCTACCAACTAATTCATCCTTTTTATCACAGGAGAAATGCACATCTGATAACAAACGCGTTAAGCATGATTCAATTCGCAAAGAGTATTGTGAGACAGTTTCCGACGGCAAGTTTTGCTTGCAATTTTGAAGGTCGGATAAGAGATGTGTAGAATGTTTCTTCTCGCCAAAGTTTTGTTTTAGAAAATCTTTAAGTTCTGACCAGTTACTAAAAGTTTTTAAAGAACACGCTACTTGTGCCTTACCTTCCAATTGGGAAATGATAAATTTACATAAAATAGTCTGCTGTTCGGCAGAGGCGAGTGAAATGGCATTGTCACAGTTTGTGAGGAATGCGGGGAGAGTCTCTCTTTTACCATCATATGGTTTAATAAATTTAGTTAGGAAATTCAGCGTTGTAGCATTGGACATTTTTGTAGGTTTTTTAATATCCTTTTCAGATTTTACTGAATATTCGGAATCCGTCATAAATGGTGAGTAGTTTAACAAATATTTAGATAACTTAAAGATTTAGTAGATATGACCTTAGGATAGATTGATTACTAATACAATAATTAGGATATAAGATTTAGTTTATAAGATATAGAAAATAATATTTGTTACAAGGTCAATTTAAAATATGTGCTTATAATTCGATTTTCCTTTTAGAAGTTACGAAATGACGCACACGCTTTTTAGAATGCTCTGCTTTTATCACAAAACACTGCACAAACACAACACAACACAAAGAGTTTGGAAATAAGTATAAGACTTACGTTGATGTTGATTTCGTGTTCCACATGAAGACGAAGAGAATAAGGTGAGTCAGCTGCATCATAGGGTGTGGATATCACCCTGTAATTGAAGACGTCGAGCTGCTTTACACCCAGAGGGTTTTCAAAGCTCAGTAAAAGTTTTGGGAACTGTCTCGATCGGTGCGGCGCCGGCTCACGCTTAATAGCGGAGGCTGATGGTCGGCTACACTCTAGTCAAGGTCAAGGCTGCAAAGGTAAGCGCTGGCTCACGCTATATAGCGGAGGCTGACAGTCGGCTAAGGGGGTGTACTTGCGTGTATCGATGGGGGCTCACGCTGCGAGGGGCGGAGACTTATCCGCTATCTGGTGTGGTGCGGGCTCACGCTATGAGAGCGGAGACTGATCGTCGACCTTGCGCTGCTAGTACACTTTCACTACGCACTGTTCAGATGCTGCGGTCTGAATACGGATCCAGAAAGCCAACAGCATCCCACTTCTGACACCAATGTTTTGCGCGTAGTACGTAGCGAGTTTTAAAAAAAACTGTTTTTCACTGCTGGAAAAACGTTTATTAATTACACCCGAAAATTACATTGACTAAATCTAGACCGAACTCAAGCTTTCGCGACCGCGAGATGTAGGATGTTGGCGCGGTAGATGAAAGATGCGAACTGGATGATAACTGTATGCTAACTGTGTGCTAACTAACTGGCCGCATGGCGGTAATGGCTTATATATTAATTATAACATGCTTACATTGCATTTCCCTTTAACTAAATTCGGTTATAACACGCAACATAGCTTTTAAAGTAGCACTGACAAACTGTTTACCATTGTCCAATATAATTGTAAATGGTATACCATGAACTAAAAATATTTTTTCTTCCAAAATATTAGTTATTATTTCAGCAGTTGCGCGCCTGATAGGAAAAAGTAAACAGTATTTACTAAAACAGCAAGTTACTACAAAGATGTAGGCGTTTTGTTTTCTTGTGACGGGTAGTGGCCCCACCAAATCTACACTAATGGTTTGGAAAGGTCGTGAACACACTTTGAGTCGTCCCATGGTTCCCAATGGTGCATGGTTCTGATGTTTGTGCGCGATACAAGTGTCGCAAGAATTTATGAACTTAACTACGTCATCACGCATTTTGGGCCAATAGTAACGCAGTGCTAAGCGCTTGTAAGTTTTAAATATACCGAAATGCCCCGAAGTGGGTTCGGCATGGTTCTCTAATATGGCATTATTTCGATCAGAAGAAGGTAGTACTTCTTTCCATTCGAACTCCTTACGTAGCATACACCTAGATTTAATCAAACGATACAATTTATTATTTTTAATAGAATAGTCTGGATATTCATTAGGTGAAGATAAACAACCATTGTAGGTGGCTGAATACCATTGATCAGTGTCAACATTAGGGTCATTCACGTTATTATTATTCGCGTTAATTATATTTACAGGTAGGGATCGTGATAACGCAGCGACTATAATTATCTGCGCCGCGCCGATGCTTTATTTCGAAGTTAAAGGCTGACAGACGAACCGACCACCGAGCTAATCTACCAGTCGGGTTGCTCAAGTTTAGGAACCATTTCAGTGCAGAATGGTCAGTATACACCACGAACTTTAACCCGTAATCTAAATAACAGCGCCAATATTCGAGGGCTGTTAGAACTGCTAATGTCTCTCGTTCTGTTATACTGTAGTTTTGTTCCTGTGCATTTAGTAACCTACTCATGTAAGCGATAGGTAGTTCCACGCCATCTATTTCTTGTGTAAGTAACCCACCGATGCCGCTCGCACTCGCATCTGTGTGAACTTGAAAAGGTTTCTCGTAATCGGGACACGATAATATTGGTGCGGAGCTTAACAATTGTTTTAGTTTACAAAACAAGTCATCAGCTTTCACCGACCACTGGAATGGTGCAGCTTTCTTACCGGTAGAAGTAAGTTTATTCAAAGGACCGGCAATAGTACTAAAATTAGGTATAAATCGCCGATACCATGATGCAATGCCTAAGAACCTTTTGACTTCTTTTTTATTCTTAGGCGTAGCATATTGAAGGATGGCTTCCACCTTACATGGGTCTACTAGTAATCCTTTAGAGTTTACTACGTAGCCCAAGTACTTCAATTCATCATGGAAGAATTTAGATTTTTCTAAGTTTATTGTAAGGTTGGCCGATTTTAATTTTTCGTATACATTAAAAGATGGCGATATAAGCACGATATCATCTAAAAAAACGAATACAGAGTTTTCGATCTCAGGACTGTTCGTAAACAAGTGATCCACCAAACGCTGTTGTGTCACAGGCGCATTCGTTAAACCAAACGGCATAGTCACAAATCTAAATGTTCCTCTAGTAGGCACATAGAACGCAGTCTTATCACGATCACATTCGCGAAGAGGCGTCTGCCAAAAGGACTTAGATAAGTCTATACTACATAGATATCTAGCGTTCCTAAAGTTGTCTAAAATTTCGGATTTGTAAGGTAGTTTGTACGCGTCTTTTTTAGTAATAGAATTAAGTTTCCGACTATCTAAACAAAACCTTAGTTTACCGTCCTTCTTAGGCGTTAGTAAAATTGGTGACGACCACGGACTTTCGCATTTTTCTACCACTCCCAATGCAAGCATTTCGTCTAATTCGTCAATAATTATTTTTAATTGCGCCGGCGGTAACCTATAATATCTTTGGCGTATCGGCGCAGAATCGCCAGTGTCTATTACATGTTCTATTAAGTGAGTTCGTCCTAAACCGGTTTTTTCAGTAGAAATCGACTCGTATTGCTTTATAATTAACTTAGCCGTTCTTTGTTGTGACTCACTCAACTCACTAAAAGATTGCAATACGTTCGTGTTACTCGGCTTATTTTCACTTAACACACTACACGGCAATGTTTTAGACATGCATACGGATTCGATATGGTTAGGCAGTAATTTAAATAGTTTCCAGAAATCGATGCCTAAAATTAAATTACTTGTAACTTCTGGAATAATATAAGCTTTCAATAAGTGGGTTTGATTATTAAAAGTAGTGGGTAAGTTGATAAGACCGCGCGGCAGCAAGATATTTCCATTCGCGGTCCGAATGGAATTAGTGTTGTGACACTGCTGTATTTCTAACCCGGTTTTAGTAATTATCCCCAGATGGGAGTTGTTGCCTAAAATTGTAATGGCTGAACCGGAATCGAGCAATCCACAAATAGGTAAACTGTTAATCGTTACGTTGACATAGGGCCGTAGGTCATTTTTAGGTTTATTATCCAGGATCGAGGCGACGGAATAACTAGAGAAATACACTTTTAGAGTGTTTAGCCAATTTCTCCAATCATCTTTGTCAAAATTGGTTGAATAGGTTGTAGAACCTAATTTAGATTTTGACACGCCCCGACCCTGACCAACTAGTTTTTTGGTTTCGTCGATTTACAGTTCGGGCAGTTAGGGAATGTCACATCCCTACGGCCCCCCTCGAAGCAAATTGCGAATCGATCGCGTTTGCATTCATTCAAACTGTGATCATTGATACGGCAGTGCGGGCAGTACTTGGACGTGACTAGAGCGCCAGAGCTAGGTTTAGACTTAGGTTTGCTAGGTTCGTTGTTCTCAGTGTATTCGGGTTTTCCGGACATACCCTCTATAGTAGCAACGGAATAATTATTGTAGGAATTATTACGCGCTCGGTTATTAGGTTTGTGACTGTAAGCTAGGTCTGGTGCCAACGTGTCGTTACTGTAATACGGTTCGCGGAATTGAGAGTTCAAACATTTCATCCGTTCCTAGTTTAAACATAACGTCTGCAGTGTTGCTATACTGTCTATTGAAGATATTGACGGAGCTAGCACTAGCGAGTAGCATGGACGTATGTTATACAATAGAATGTCTAACTTTTCGCGTTCGGACAATCGCTTTGACGGTGACAGCCTAGCGAACAGCTGATTCATTATCGAGAGATAAATAATTATAGTTTCGGTAGCACCTTGAGTACGTCGGCGGATTTCATTTAATAACCGGTAGTCATAATCGTACGGTGTGAAATCGTCTATTAATTTAGTGGTGAGTTCTTCCCATGTATTGAAATATTCTTTTAAGCCGCGATACCAGTGAAGTGCGTTACCGGTGAATATTTCGGAGGCACATGATAAAATTTTAGTGGAAGGTAGATTACGCGCGGTTTGGAATTCGGTTACGCGTTGTAGGAACGCTCGGACGCATCCCGTACCGTCGTATTTTAGCTTAGACAGTTCGCTAACTCTCAAATGCTCGCAATGCAATACTGGGGCTAACCCTGCCTGCGTCGAGGTAGACGGCGCAGGGTGGGCCTCAGCCACAGCATCAGCTGAGCGAACACCTGATTGTTCAATGGCGGACAGCTCCGCCGAGAGCTTGTCGAACTGGCTGCACAATTCGGTTATTCGTTTTGAATACGCCGTAGGACGTTCCATCCTACGGAGTCTATGGAAAATGTGGTTGTGCAGTGCGGTAGACCTCCTAGCTAGGTTCGCGTCGTAAGAAATGGTTAATAAATTCACTCGCTTGGCCAGCTCAGAGACGGCCTCGCTAGCGCCCTCGAAGTCCAACGCTATGGCTAGACCCGACTCCAAAATGTCATCATTTGGAATGGCTTCCAGTAATTTAGGGAGCTGCTTCCGCAGACCTAGGACAGAGGTAGCCGGCTCCTCACCTCTAATCGCGACCTCGTAAGCTAACTCGTTCTTGTTTAGCAGGAAGTATTTTATGGGGTGTGAGCCCATGGTGTATGAATAAACCGCGTAAGTATAAACTACACACTACACTTAGTGCGCAAGCGTTCCGCCCTTACAAATGGCCTACTTTACGATTAGGCGTAAGAGTTCGACCGTTAGGACTAATTAGAAAGAAAAGTTAGATTCAAATTTGCGAACTATTACGTAGTAGGTAGTTACACTAAAAGGTAGACAATTAGTACAACAATACGTACCGGTTCGCTGTAGCCGCACCTCCTCGCTTACAATGATGGAGACCTGCTAGAAGAGAACTCGAGCACGGAAAGCGAGACAATAACCCACGTAGGCGCCACTGTAACGGGTTCTGGTAGTAAAACGCAGAAAAGATTCTATGCGTTTATTTGCCGAGTATTGGCTCGCTTCCTTTGCCGAGTATGACCGACCAACAACACGACACTGGCCTGAACACTAAGGGCTGTAGTCTCCCACGCTGTTCCCTCCGGTAGTGTGTAGGCAGGCTGCTCGAAGGCTGTGCGTAGCGGTGCAGGCCCTCGTTGACGTTGGCTCAGCTGGCAGACGCCGGCGGTGTGTGTACGATGAGCAGGGCAGGCCAGACTCTTCGGCAGAGGTGACGCCGAAGGCGGTGCAGCAGGTGTAGCGGTCTAGGTAGCGTAGCCCGGAGCTTAAGGTAAACCTGGAACCTGAAGGAAAGCAGCATTAGGAGAGCCACAACCAATAGAGTCAGGCAGGCGGCGTCAGCCGGCCTCAGCTAGCAGGTAGAGAGATGGGCACTTCGCTAACGCAGTAAATGTAGTGCTTACCCGTAGCTGGGACCAGGATACACGTAGATACGACGTAGGGCCAGTAGGTACGCTTAGTTATAGTAGGTAGGTAGTAGAAGCGACGTTAGAGTAGCGGTGCCGGCCTCTCTGTCGGCCCCTTTATATACCGGGCCCTCCATCAGGGTTAGAGTCCGTTTATGACCATATTTGGTCAGGCTTTGCGAGCGCGGACGATGGCTTTCTCTGATTGGCCGAGCGTATGGGCGGTACTGTGACGCAAACGCGGTAAGTACCGGACATACGTTGAAGCTCTTTACCAACGCACTCGAAGACGTCTTTAAGACGCTGGACTGGACTGGACGGGGCATAAACATTAATGGCGTGTGCATAACCCACCTTCGGTTTGCCGACGATATCGTTATCGTGGCAGAGAGCCTGGACGAGCTGAGCGAGATGCTGCACAGCCTAAATGGAGCATCTCGACGGGTCGGTCTCGGCATGAACTTGAATAAAACCAAGATTATGTTCAACGAACACATTGTGCCGGGACCGGTTTATGTCGACGGATTGATGCTCGAAGTTGTTCAAGAGTATGTCTACCTTGGGCAAGTAGTTCAGCTTAGTAGAAACAACTTCGAGAAAGAAATCGACCGCAGGATGCAGTTGGGTTGGGCAGCGTTTGGCAAGCTACGTCGAGTTTTCTCTTCGCCCCTACCGCAATGCCTGAAGACCAAAGTCTTCAACCAATGCGTCCTACCTGTTATGACGTACGGTGCCGAGAGGTGGACACTCACAGTGGGACTAGTCCACAAACTAAAAGTCACGCAGCGAGCTATGGAACGGGCTATGCTTGGCGTCTCTTTGAAGGATAAAAGCCGAAACGAAGTTATCCTTTAAAGAACCAAAGTTACCGACATAGCTTACAGAATCAGTAGGCTCAATTGGCAGTGGGCTGGCCATATCTGTAGAAGGACTGATGGCCGATGGAGCAAGCGTATCCTAGAGTGGAGACCACGCCTCGGCAAGCGTAAGGTAGGGCAGCCCCCGGCTAGGTGGACCGACGACCTGAAAAAGGTGGCTGGGACAGACTGGATGCGGAAGGCTGAGGACCGTGTACTGTGGCGCGTGTTGGGAGAGGCCTATGTCCAGCAGTGGACTGCGATAGGCTGATTGACAGTTGCTTTTATAGTATAGCTAGTCATCAATTTTATATAGTCTTTGATTGTCAGACTTCGTATCTGTGCTTATGTTGCTTTTCCTAGAATGTTCTGTTGTTAAATTAGTTATTCAATTTAATTCAATCAATTTATTTTCAGACAGAGTCCGTAGTAGGTTAGTAACAATTTGAAACTTAAAATATAGTGTTAGTAAACATACAATACAAAAACATATTACACTGCAGTGGGGAGCTGCATCCATCGCTGCATCGTTGGTGACTGCCACCGATCTGCAAACACTCTCAGTATACTGTTGGAGTTACCGTGGAGACACCCCATCAGAGAAGCACAACGTTTTCTCATAATGGGGGTGAAGCCATCTATACGTAACTCCGCGAACATTCCTGAAGCACTGCACCTCCACGGCAGCCCCAGCAGCATCCTGAGTGCGTTATTATATTGGACACGTAAGTCGCTGTATGGCCGACGACCATAACCGACCCACAGGCTACACGTGTAAAAGGACTGGAAATATGCCTTGAAAAGTGTAACCTTACTGGTTTTGTACACCATGCAAACCTGCGGGCCAGTATGTTACATCGGACAGCCAGTGACCTACGCTCCCTATCTATATCCAAACTATCCTTTAAGTCTTCGGTGACCCAATGTCCCAAGTACTTGAATTTGTTAACCCTACATAAAACAGTTCCATCAATTTTAACGTTTGGTACACTGGAGTAGTTAATGTTCTTTGGCTTAAAAACCAATAACTCGTTTTTCTTAACATTGTACTTCAGCCCATGAGTCGACGCATAAGTCTCGCATATGGATAGGAGTCGCCTTAATGCACCAATGGACGGGCTCAACAAGACCATGTCAGCTGCGTAACTGATGTTGTTAATACACATCCCATCAACATGACAGCCGATGTTGGTCTTGCTGAGCTCAACCAACAGCTGGTTCATGTACAGGTAGAACAATCGAGGAGAACTCAACCCCACCTGTCTCACTCCACAGTCCAGCCCGTACACTCTAGAGAAACAGTTGTGCCATTTCACGCTATTTTGTTGACTACCAGTATAAGTACTGCCACCCGAAATTATATCAATATTTAAGAATATTGATATAATTTCGGGTGGTACAGTAGTTTCATGTCTAAGTTTTTACCACAGAATGTCATAGGACACCAGATCAAAAGCCGAGGGCTTTTGATCTGGAGTCCTATGACATTCATCCACAGATCCACAAAAACAGGCAAACACAGGCGTTTTTCGGTCTGTATAGTATTGCACAGTCTGCTTGAGACACAAAATAGCGCTCTCAGTGGATAAACTAGGCCTAAACCCGAATTGCGCGTTATGAAGTTCAATGTGTTTAGCTATTTGTTTGTCAAGCAGACTGTCCAACACCTTAGCTATAGCAGTAGCCAGAGATATGGGCCTGTAATTGAAAATGTCGCTTTTATCTACCGTTTTATTTTTCACTATAGGTACTACCATTGAAAACATCAAATCATCCGGTAAGTAGCTATGGCTAATACATAGGTTAAAAAACATAGCGAGCACTCGGGGCAGGTGCACTCCCGCGTGTTGAGACACGATGACCTCAGCATCGAACACCTGAGGGTGTTCGATGCTGAGGTCATCGTAGCCTGGAGACTTACCTCTCTTCATTATGGTCGGTCGGTTATGTGGTTCATAAATAATTATTCCGGGACTGTTTATTTAGTGTACTTTGTTACGATGTTTTAATGATAGCCACCGTGGCGAGACTAACGAACTGCTCCGCATTGCCGTGGCCGTGGTTTTCACCAATGATTTTTCAATTAAGTATATAATATAATAAAGTATAATATAATTATAATAATTAGTATAATAATATCGTATAATAGTATAGTATAATAATATCGTATAATAGTATAGTATAATAATATAGTATAATTTTTTATTCGTATCCAATTGTTATTCATCGCTAGTCGTGAAGCAAAATACATCTTGAGGAAACTTGCATATCTGGTAGTTTTGTGAGACATGTGAAGTCTGCCAGCCCGCAATTCGCCAACGTGGTAGACAATTAAAATCGGCACAGTTTATAAAAATAGGGCGGCTGTTATGATATATGAATGTCTTTCTCATAGATGCAGTTGGAAGTAAGATTCAATATTTAGTCAGTCTTTAATTACGTTAAAAAACTAATTTAGTCTATCATCTCAGCTCAAAGACGTATCCACTACAGGACATAGACTTCCCCGAAGGCTCTCCACACTGTCGGTTCTTGATCTGCCCGCTACTAACCATTTCCAGCGATATATACTCTATACTCTTTTTAAAACCATGTACCTATGTCAGATTGAAGAATATGGTATTCAGTAGCTACGCGATAAAAATATAAGGATTTAATATCGGTGCAATATGAATGAGAAGTACGTTTATGCCTCACTCTAGATTCTCTGCGCCGGGGGTAAATAAAACGAAGAGACACTAACTTCAGAGTCAAGTGTTAGAAGTCACGTAGGACAATAACTGTTATAGCTATAACCTAGGCGTCATAGCCAATATATATCGCAATATTCTGCGCCAACAGGTTGTGGCACAGCGTGACACTTTTAAATCGTAATGAAGAATTATAGATACGTTAATTGTTTGTGTGTAGGCACATTTTTTGGTTTATACGTAGATCTATACTATGTACTTGCGTTATGTTCTTAAATCTAGGTATACGGTATAGACCTTTGTAAGATATTTGCAGTCTATATGCATAAGGTCCTGCACTTTTTAAATGTAGGCACAATCAATTACAAAAGTAGCTACACAGCTCAAAATATATAAAAACTATAACAATAAACACCATTATAAGTTCAAAGAAGTTTATTGTTGATGATTTGTTACACACAATTATTCAGTTCCAGCAATCAACACTTATAGTAATACAGTTAGTGCACATATAACGGTCGCGCGGTAATAGCGACAATACATGCGCGTCACCGGTGACGTCGTGCGCCGGACTGGTGAGCGAGCGCACCCCGCTCGAGAGGCCGGGCACGCAGTACCCGCCACCTCGTACCCTTCTCCTAGCGAGCCACGCCTTTGTGCGCGCGATTACCCTATATGGTAACGAATCACGGCCACGTAAAATAGGTACGCGTTACAAAACTCTTTTATGAATTATAATCTTCTCGATCATGACAACTTCATAACTTCACGCCTTTTTCCCCAAACCCCTCGCCAGTTATGTTTCGGTCCTAATGTAATAGGTGGCGAGCCTATTGCCATCTACCGAGCACATTATTATGCGAGCGACAATTAACATTGTTAATACACACATAACTTTGAAAAGTCAGAGGTAAGTTTTCTTTGTCTAAAAATCCTACAAGATATTAATATACTAATTATTTGGGCTTCAAAATCACGTAAATGTGTAAGTATGGACTTGTGTTCCTAACTCTCCATAATCATAAAATCGAGTCACATTTCGGGCGATCGGTAGGATTACTTTCTTTATCCTAGACTCTACAACAAACACTAACGAGGCAGACTAAGATCATTAACTTCGGCGTAAAATAAATAATATTTTAAAACATAAATTGCTATCAGAAACTTACCTCATTAGGCGGCATAACTAAACTCGAAGAAGTATCCAAATTTTTTCGTTAAAAAAAAACATTTGTAATCAAATCTCGTACTTACTTACCTGAAAGAATAAAAAGACATATTTAATAAGATAAAAGAAATAAATCAATAGAAGTCAAAATGAACGTTACGACTATCATGACAAATTCATTAAATAAAAGTTTCTTCAACTTTGGATTCATTCAGTTATGTCATAGAATCTATTTAAATAAGGAATTTGGCTGGCATGTATAGGTTGCCTGCCTTTTCGAAGAAGCCGATGTGGTTCTCAGAAAAAGCGGATAGGTATGTTGCCGACAAGACGCATGTAGCATACTTTTTGTTTAGTCTAGAGGTCATATTATATTTTGACGTATGTATGAATGAAGTTGCGTGTATATATAAATATTTATTCTAGCATTGTGTATGAACAGGAACGTCAGGAACCCAACTCGTCAAAATGCTAAGTCCACATTACTGGCCAAAGCTGACCGGCAATGAATGACTAAAACTGGTAAGATTTTTATTAAGGGTTTACAAAAATAAAGCATATACGATAAGTCAAACGAAGTGTCTTTCAAAAGCTATCTGGGCCACTTAGAGTTTATTGAGAATCTCTCGTTGAGACATTTACATCAGAACGCTACCACCCTGTTTCGGATGGACACGTACTTTTCTTACATTTCTTTTCTCTCACACACAAGAATCGTTAGGCCATGTCGGAGGCTGTCAGGCGGTTTAAAAACTCTAACATAAGAGCCGGCACACTCGAAATAGAAAGATCATAATATATTATGGTCTTTTATCCAAAGTTTTCTCTCGAGAGAAATCTTTGTATCTTATCTTAATATATAAAATGCTTGCGTTACTGACTGACTGACAGACACGCTACAGCCAAAACTATTGGGCGCAGGAAGCTGAAATTTGGCATGTATGTTCTTTGAGGACCGTAGGGGTGCACTAAGAAGGGATTTCCTGAAATTCCCACGGGATCGGCCAAAACGGGTAAATTAAAAAAAATGCAGGCGTAGCTGCTGGCGTCCTCTAGTTTACTAATAAGATTCTAAAGCGAAACCAATTTCATAATTATTAAATTACATTTCACCATTTCATTAGCTAATTACATGATTTGTGTGATAGATCTGAAACTTTATATCTTTAATAACTTAATTAAACGTTGGAGACTCACAAAGATTTCAAACGCCTATTAATTTTAGAAGCATTTCTCGTAAAATAATATCAAGGTTTTTGTCCCGAAAGCTATAGAGTAACAAGAAATATTGTGTATTTATGCACAAATTTACGATAGTTTACCTATTTTAACAATGTCGAGGTCCTTAGTTACTTAAGAGAATAAAAGCAAAAATTGTTTTCGACAAAAGCAATGATACTGCCATGAAGGATGACTATAACTTGTAGAGCTACTTAGTTGTGACAGTTGCAATCCTTGCAATTTCAATATACAAATGCCGCTAGTCATTCTGTTTAAAAAAATCTCACGCCCACGTAAAACCTACCTACAGCCATAGTACAAAACGAATAAAGGTTTGTTCGCATTCATTTACGCGTGGGCTCTAAATTTTTCAACATTTTTATTTTATCGTTTTGTATGCGCGGTAGTACGACAACCGGAAAAAGTTGCGTGTTTGTGTAAACGTACTCACCTACTAGAGCCTAGCAAAATCTACAAAAATTTAATATTTTTCTACCGAGTCTCAAGTTTCAGACGGCCAAGCCATAAGGAACTTTAAAGCAATTTTCCATCACTTTCAAGAAATATGTTATGTACCTACCTGCAGTATACAAATTATATTACAATTATAAACTCTTTAAATCACAAACATAAAAGAGTATATTTTATCATAGTTTATAGATAGATAAAGATTAGATGAATCTATCAGCAAATAAAAATTCGCATTAAGTACCTAAAGTAAATAATTATATACGAATTTAATCTTTCGTGGTAATTATCATACATTTTAAATTGTCTTTTGGCGTGAGTATATATTGCTTAGTACGACCCGAAGAAAACTAGATTCACTTTTTGTTTTAGAAGTGCCAGTAAAAGTATTGGCCGGAAAACTCCACAAAAAATAAAGACTTAAAATGAAATATGATTTTAGCTAAACTATTTTTTTTTTATTATTAGAAAAAGCTTATCAAATTGACTTCACGCTGCCTGATGGTAAGCTGACAGTGAAGTCCTATTGGGAAGGCCACCATCCCCAATTGCTGGTTAAGCAATGTGACATAACAGCCCTCACTTTGACGGCCTTGAAAGATGCTTTTTCACGCCCCGCTTAGAGGACCCAGGTTCGAGGGAGGAAGGAAACACGTAAACTGGCAGTGAGTTCCACATCTTTATGGTACGGCAACGATAAGATGTACCGAACCTTTTCGTACGTGACGGTATCTGCTCAACTGTGTAAGCGTGGCACTTTAACCCGGCACGTGTTGTTCGGGATAGGAAAGGAGAAGGTGGGATGAGTTGGAAGAGTTCTTCTAAACACTCACCGTGATACAGTCAGTAAAAGACAGCCATTGAGGCTACGTCCCTGCGTAATTGCAGAGATTTAAGGGTCTTAGTAGCCTCAAGGTCACCAATGATACGGACAGCACGCCGCTGCAACCTATCAAGGGCATCTAGCAGGTACTGAGCGGAGCCGTTCCAGAGATGAGAGCAGTATTCCACGCAGGAGCGAACCTGAGTCTTGTATAATAGACACAGCTGCTCCGGCGTGAAAAACCTCCTCACTCTGTTCAGGACTCCGAGTTTTCGAGATGCCGATTTAATGACACCTTCGATGTAGTTTCTCTGGTTGAGATTGCGGCGTATGTCCATACCTAGTATATTTAGACTGTCCTGTATCGGTAGTGGAGTGTCCAGAAGAGAAGGTTGGGGAAGGAATGGAGATAGCTTTGCTGAAAATGCGCACACCTGTGTCTTCTTGGCGTTGAACTTGACCATGTTTTCAGCACCCCAATTCGAGATGCTGTTCAAAACCTGGTCAAGCTCAGCGACAAGTTTTCGCCTATTTTCCTCAATGTCGGCCTGCTTAGCCGCAGGATGGCCGAGATACCGCCCATGCACGGTACAGTCATCTGCATAGCAATGTATGCACCCAAAAGTGAGCATATCATTGATATGCAGAAGAAAAAGTGCGGGCGATAAGATGGATCCCTGGGGCACACCAGCATTTACCTGCATAAACTTTGAATTTTGACCTTCGCAAATAACTCGAATACGTCGTTTAAGCAGGAAGCTAGCAACCCAGTTGCACAATCGAGGTGGCAAGCCGTAAGCCGGAAGCTTGGAAAGAAGCGCACTGTTATACCCTGTCTGTGTACCCCTTTATGCCAGATATAAGCTAAGAATGCTGACCTAGCATTTATTGTGTCTCATGTAGTTTGTAAGTACATTTAGCCATTTTGTAAGCCAGTCGAGTCCCGAGAACGTAACCATTCGGTCGGCTGCCAATATAAATCCTTGTATATATTTTCTATGAACAATACATATTGTCTTAACCTTGTAAAATATTATTTTTTTAAAAACCTAAATTCCGGGTCGCGCATAACATTGGTGGCAGCGTTAAAGGACTGCTTAAAAAGCGATCCCGGCACGACTCCGTATACTTACAGTCCAGTGTGAATCCAGTACCAGTGACTCGGTCAACTTTTGTGAAATTCGGTGGTTCCGTGTTGAGTGGTATACGCCGCCCTTCCGTGGTAACCTGCAAGAAAACTGTCCATACTCACCGTGTCGAAGACGAGGGCACGTCCAGCCGTAGATCCATCCAGTTCAACACCGATTGGGCCAGCTTTGTCCAGTATCCTGCAAGAGAAACATCTCCGTGATAGCCCGCCACGCATATCTTCGGGCATTGCATTCGTTGAAATATTCGCCGGCAAATACGTAATACCGCGAGTGAATAAATATATCCAAATAAATCTGTGCGCATAAAAAGTGTTATAGTGCCTTATCAGTGTGCTCAAGAATCCCGAGAAGCGTCTTATCGCTTCCGCTCTGCAGCGACGCTCGAGATGTTGTTTTGACTGGTGCTCGCCCACATCGTACTGTGAGTTACTGTTCTATAAAAAACCCGCCAAGTGCAAGTCTTTCTAAACTTTATAATATTTGTTTTGTTCCTTACCTTGTGTTATTTTATACTAGGTTTATAACATGTCGAAACCAAAGGAAGAATCTATGTACCCTAGCGTAGTTGATCTGAATGTCCTCATCAAATTCATAGGCAGCTTCGATGGTAGCCGAGATAAGTTAAACCCTTTTCTGACCAACTGTCGAAATGCTATTAATCTCGCAACAATAAGCTAACGGGACATTATATTTAAATTTATACTAAGCCGACTAGAGGGCAGAGCCGAAGCGGCTTGCTCAATAAAAGAATTTGAGGATTGGTCAGTATTAGAAGAATTTTTGAAAACTCAATTCGGTGAAAAGAAACACTATACCCATTTATTATCAGATTTATAGGACTGTAAACAAAGTAGCTCACAATCAGTTAACCAATTTTCCTTACGTGTAGAAACGTGTCTAGCCAAGTTGTTAACAGAAATTAACATATCCATCCCTACTAAGAAAAAGGGTGAACTTAGTGGCCGTGTCGGCGCTATGGAAGATCTTGCCCTACACACCTTCCTGATAGGGTTAAACGCGAACCTATCCACAATTATTCGTTGTAGAAATCCGGAATCGCTTAACGAAGCGATTAATTTCGCTGTTGCCGAGGAGAAAATTTTGAATAAAATTCACCAAGGACAACGACATAGCCTTGGTGACCGATCACGTCCCTCAACGAATCCTTCAAATTACCACAGATTTTCCTATGATAATAGTAGACCTTCTACAAGTCGTGACGCCTCGAAAGCTATGGTGTCTAAACCTAACCCGCCAAAACCTTTCACGCCTAAACCGGATTGGCCAAGAAAAACCGTCACTCCTAACCCACCTAAACCCGTCCAAACTAATAGGCAAGAACCGTTTTGTCGCTACTGTAAAACTGCAGGGCACGTGTTAGAACATTGCCAAAAACGAGAATTTAATAATCGTAGATTCCAAGTTAACTTTACGCAATCTGCCAATATCGATGAGGAATCCCAATGTGTAAACAATGTAGAAGATGAGCAGTCTCCTGATTCTGACGTCGATTTAAACGCTTAAGGGACTCACGACGGTGTCACGTGAGACCCGTATCCAAATTCCAAAATGCATCCGACACCCATAAAACTTTGAATCCTTCAATATTAGTTACAACCACACGACAGGGTAACCAGCCCTAAAATGGAGGTATAACTCACGATTCAACATCCTCTAAGACCACACAACAGGGTAACCAGCCCCAAACTGGAGGTCTTACCAACAGCGCCAATCTTGGCAAGATCACACAGCAGGGTAACCAGCCCCAAACCGGAGGTCTTACTAATAGCGTCAAACTTGGCAAGGTCACACAGCAGGGTAACCAGTCCCAAATCGGAGGCCTTACCAACAGTGCCAAGGTCATACGACAGGGTAACCAGCCCCAAAACGGAGACCTTAACATTTCTAAATCCATCAAGGTTCATGAGATCACTTCAAATCCGAATAAGTGCTCATTACCTCACGTTGTAATTCAATCCACAATTTCCGATATTCCCTTATGCCTATTAGTTGATTCAGGATCAACTGTCAGCCTGCTGAAGGATCCTTGTTTGCAAAGAAAACCTAAACTAATCAATGATACAATCAGACTCAAGGGTATCGACCCTGTAGATGAGGCTACCTCGACCTTAGGTCATTTTCCGCTTAAGCTTTATATCTCAGACTCTAAACCTATGAAACATTTGATCCATAAATTCCATGCAGTGAAGAATATTGATTTACCATACGACGGCATAATAGGCAATGACCTATTAAGTTATTTCAATTGCAATATTGATTATACTCACGATATTTTAAAGATAGGAAATTCTAAATTGAAACTATATTTTTCTGATCCTATATATATCATACCGCCTAGAACTGAAACGGTCATTGAATGTTCCGTATCCAACCCTGAAATAAAGGAAGGGTTTATATTAGATCAGAGTTATTCTGAAAATTTATTGATTGCAAATTGCCTAGTTGCGGTGAAGCCTAAGAATAGAGTAAACTTATCAGTGGTAAACACATCGGAACATCCTATTGAATTAAAATCTAACCTTAACTTAGAATTGAAACCTATTCCTGCCAACTTTTCTGAAACCACAAATACCGTACATAATTGTAAAACAAATCCTGCGTCTAAAAATAGCTTTCAAAGAACCAGAGATGTTCTCAGTCAATTACGCGTCTCACATCTGAACGATGAAGAAAAAGAAGCCCTCTACCAATTATGTTCTAATTATTCAGACATATTTCACTTACCTGGAGAGTATCTAACCTGCACAGATGCCCTCGAACACGAGATAAAAACCACAACCGATATCCCCATCCATACAAAATCGTATAGATTTCCTGAAATCCACAAGGCCGAAGTTAGAAAACAGATAGACCAGATGCTGAGCCAGAACATCATTGAACCCTCTGACTCCCCATGGTCGTCCCCTATTTGGGTTGTACCAAAGAAAATGGACGCTTCAAACACTCAAAAGTGGCGAGTCGTTATCGACTATCGGAAACTAAATGATGTCACGATAGGTGACACATACCCAATTCCACAAATAGCAGAGATCCTGGATCAGTTGGGAAGCAGTAAATACTTCTCCACGCTCGATTTAGCCTCAGGGTTCCACCAAATTCCCTTAAAAGAAACCGATAAAGCCAAAACAGCCTTTAATGTGCCCGAAGGACACTTTCAATTTACTCGTATGCCTTTTGGGCTGAAAAATGCCCCTTCAACCTTTCAGAGACTGATGAATACAGCGCTATCTGGCTCGCAGGGCATTCATTGCTACGTGTATCTCGACGACGTCGTTTCGTATGCATTCCATTTGAATTCAGCCATTTCTAACCTAAAATCAGTGTTCCAGAGAATGAGAAAGGAGAATGACCAAATTTGTATGGAAGATGGGCTAAGTTTGCTTCTCGATGATTTGACCAGTAAAATATAGTAAATATACTCCTAATTAAATAAGGAAAAATTAATACGATATTCGGCGGCAGTTTTTAGCTATAGGACATTAAAGATTTCAAATATTTTGAGGTTAAGTATTGTGATAGTTACATGAATGACATCATAGAAATAGTAGTAAATTAGTTAATTATCGCCCGTGCTTCGAAGAGTACTTACGTTAAGCCGGCGTCGGTCCCACTTGTCATGAAGTTCTTTCACCATCGTAAGTCGTTACGGGGAGTCAGTACCCTCCAATAAACCTATACTTACTGGTCTAAACCATACAATATCGCTTTTCCTTTGGATTATGGCGGTCAGACTATGGAAAAGCTAATATTCTGTCATATCTGGTTAGACTAGTATGCGGACTCAGGGCTCCTAGGCGTTGAAGTCTTGGATGCAACCGACATAACTCTAGGACGGTGATGATATGATTTAATCATATTACCGGAATTTATTAGAAGCCTCTATGTATATTATACAATATAGAAAATAGTTGTAAAAAGAAGTGGAGCTACAAAACAAACGCTTGTACATTATATTAGTTTGCGGTTTTTTCAGTCTGATATATTTCTTACTGAGAATTCTCAATACCATGTGGTTCAATTAATGAGAATTTCAGTGAGACTAGTTCGCAAAAGATAAGCTCATTCCATTGGACCTTATTACAAAGATGGCATTAAAACAACACTGTTTTATGCTTAATAGGTAAATGAAACACAGTTCTTATGTTATTCTTCATTTTATTTGTTATTATACCTAAATCTTCTTCAAATAAATCACCTCAAAATGAAGCAGGAGCTTGTATATCGTATACCATAATGTGGTGCAGGTATGATCTCATAAGTTACAACAGCTTCAATTAATGTGTAGCATTCTAAACATAAGACTCCGTTCAATTCCTGAAACAAACAATTAAAGTAGTTTGAATATTCGGCGAGGAGAGCACGAGAGAATTGTAGGAATTGAGAAGAGAAGTAAACAACACTTACATAGAATGGCGCTTTCCATGATGTCAAAATATTGAGCTCCGAATCAGATAGCTTGTCCAAAGAACGGACACGTGTTGCTGCCGAGGTATCGCAAAGGAAGAGTAATCATAACCGCAATGCTCACCACGGCTAGTTGTTCTAAGTCCAGACATACTAATGTTACCAATTAAGACTGTCTCATACTTTAGTCAACCCACGAGTCTTGATAACACGAAATAAACTTGTTTAGTCCACAAAGGATTGTTCAAGTCAATATAAACGACAGTAAATTACTTATTTTCCATAAATAGATATGAGCAGAGGCGAAAAAGCAATTTGTGACTGTTTTCATGTCAAAATAACTGACTACGTGACTACTCTGTGTAACTGACGTAAGATTAGAGAGGTTGGACTAGTAATAAGGTTATATTTTTTTGCGTAAGACATTACAGATGCCAGTATAATAAAAATATGTTCCCATATTTTCGATAAGTACAAAACATTATTTCGTGGGTAATATGTTGCAAAAAGGATAAACATATTATTTACTTATAGAAAATATTTCACCACAACACATTTTTCAAAATATCATAAGATTTTGGTGTTATTTTGCTTATTAAAACTTTTGTTATGTCACCCTGTTTTCACTATGAATGTAAGTTTTCCCTATTAAAAGGGGTTTGCAAGAAACTGTAAACATTTGCTTAAATATGCAAAATGAGTTTTGAATATGAAATGGCGATGTCACGACCGGAAAAACGCAGATACTGAGAAAAGAAAGAAGAAAAAAGAATGTTGAACTAAAAATCCCCGTTTTGCTTAAAATTAAAATTAATGTATATAAAATTATAAAATATAAGAAGATTTTCTAGATATGAATGGTTTAGAAGCAAACGTGCCCCAAAATAACCCAGTTTTGGTCATTCTCCTTTCAATTTGAAACTCTAGCCCGACAAATGCGAATTTTTAAGGCGTGAAGTCGGCTACCTAGGGCAAATTATCACCGAAGAGGGAGTGAAATGAAACCCAATCCCGACAAAATAAAATCCGTGACAGAATTTCCCACTCCTAAATGCCAAAAAGATATAAAATCCTTTCTTGGGTTAGTCTCATACTACAGGCGTTTTATCCCAGATTTTTCCAAGATTGCTAAACCCCTAATGAATTTACTTAAAAAGGATATTCCCTATAATTGGGAAAACCAACAACAGGTTGCATTCGACACATTAAAAAATAGGCTTACTAACGCACCGTTACTTGTATATCCTGATTTCACGCAACCATTCATACTTACCTGCGATGCCTCTAATCATGCCTTAGGGGCCGTACTTTCTCAAGGAACCATTGGGAAAGACAAACCCATAGCCTATGCATCGCGAACTCTCAACAAAAGCGAAACTAACTATAGTACGACTGAAAAGGAGTTGCTTGCTGTATTGTTCGGATGTAAAACGTTCCGCCCCTACCTATACGGTCGCAAATTTCTCATAGTAACAGATCATCGCCCACTTAGGTGGCTTTTCAATCATAAAGACCCAAGTAGCAAACTTCAGCGATGGCGCCTCCGTTTGGAGGAATACGATTACGAAATTGTTTACCGGAAAGGGCAACTAAATTCTGTAGCCGATGCATTATCCCGATACCCGGTAAATCCCATATTTCCAAACCCTGAAAATGCTAGCCTGCCAGATGATCTCATTGACCTCGGACCTTTAGAATTAAGTCCTCATTCTAGTGAATTAAACCTTGACTTTGATAATTTAAGTATTCCTTCCTTCCTGTAGACGACGAGAGACAGAGTCGAGATATTGTCACTGAAGAAAATAATCCTAACACCTGAAGTACTCCTGACTTACCTCAGATAGCGATGAGTCCCTCCTCTACTTCGCCGAGAGCAGTGGATGACTATTCCCAATTTCTGAAATGTAACCTGGAAAAGAACAAAAAATGTAATACATGTATCAAAGAACACAATGAAAGCCTTTCTAAAGCCCAGTGTAGTCACATTTTAGTACCTGCGTCCGTAGATCTTGATGAATCCTGTCCGTATATCCCTGAAATTATTTGAAACCTTGCTAATCCAGACGATTTTCTTAATGCTGAAAGAGAACTTCATACATTTAAAAGATTAACTGTACAAAACAAAACCGTTTGGTTGCTATTTGTTAAAGTCCATCACTTTGACCAAACAGCTTATCCCGATCTCTTCAAGATCCTGAAAGAAATAAAGAATGAATTAGTAAAACACGAAAATGTTACAGAAATAGCAATTCCTGATTTTAAAAACACCTATGAAAGCTTATCTTTTGTTAAAATTTATAATATGCTATCATACATATTCCATGACACTGGAATTATTATAAATATTTACCATAATAGTATAATGTATCCATCCTTAAGTGAAATTAAAAAGATACTTACCGAAAACCATGACTTACCTGTTTGCGGTCATCTAGGCTCTCTTAGAATGTATAACAGAATCAAAGAAAAATATTACTGGAAAGGTATGAGGAAAGACATTGAAAATTATGTAAAAAATTGTTCAGCTTGCCAAGAAAATAAAGCCTTCCGTAAACTTAATCGGGCACCGATGCAAATCACTTCGACATCCACTGTCCCTTTGGAACGCGTCTCACTCGACATCGTCGGCCCCTTACCGGAATCTGGAACTGCAAAACTTAAATATATACTTACTCTGCAAGACGACCTCACAAAGTTTTCAGCTGCATATCCTATGCGCAGTGTATCTGCAGAGGAAACCACAGATTGCCTCATACATTTCATATCACAGTTTGGGATTCCTAAAACGATATTAACAGACCAAGGCACCAACTTCACAGCGGATTTATTTAAGAAAACTTGTCAATTCCTAAAGGTTAAACAGTTGTGGTCGACCCCATATCATCCACAAACACAGGGCGCCCTTGAGAGGAGTCACTCCACGCTCAAGGAATACCTGAAGTCCTTCGCAAATGATAACCAGGATAACTGGCCACGGTACGTTTACACTGCAATGTTGACGTACAACACTTCCGTACATACCACCACAAAATTCACACCCTATGAGTTACTATTTGGTCGAAAGCCATTCATCCCAGATTCCATATATAGCTCTAATGTAGAAACTACTTACCCAGAATATCTGAAGATGTTACAGCATAGATTAACTCATTCGAGAAACAAGGCAATAGAAAACCTTATTGCGTCTAAAGAAAAGTCTAAAAAGTATTATGACGAACACACGCGTCCAGTCACTTACAAAGTAGGAGACTACGTATATTTAAAAAACCATTTGAGGTTGCGCAAAGCCCTTTCGCCTATATGGAAAGGCCCATACAAGGTCATTAAAATAAATGGGAGGTACACCCTGACCTTGCTTATTAATAGGCGACATGTTATACACCATTATGATGAGGTCAAACTTGCCTCTAGGCCAGATGTTCCTGACCAAAGTAACATCGTACAAGAAATAGTAGATGTAATTAGTTACTAAGGATAAAATATAAGACTTAGATATAGCAATTGAATTTTTGTTACAGTAACCCTTCACTGGGGCAACAGTTCGTCGAACAGATTGCAAATAACCCTGGAATCTATTTCGACCCTTTAGGTTCTGTAAGTCTAGTTGATAGTTATCTTAGCGTAGTAATACCGGTAGACGTATCGTATATTTATCCGCATATAAATAATATATATAAATTTCTTAATAACTCTAAACGTCTTTGCGAGAGGAGTGTCACTTTTGATTATGTAGAATGCAATAACCTTTTTCGGCCACTTATTACCCGATACGAAGACATGACTCGCGACAGTGAAGCCATTTCTCATCTTACTTCCCGTAGATCGAGAAGGTCAGCCCTTCTCGGAGTAGTAGGTACTATATCTAAAAAGCTTTTCGGCATTATGGATGAGGATGACGCTATCCGCTACGATAACGCTATCCACGAAGTTCAATCTGATCAGAAAAAACTAGCTACACTTGTAAAAGAAAATATTTTAGTCACCACTTCTATACTAAAATCATTCAACGATACAATCTCTAGAATTAACTCCAATGAACAGGAAATAACAACGGCCATTGCATCATTATATGAAGATATTCAAAATTTGACATATGTCTCCCAAGAATTAGAACTAAGATCACGTGTCTTAGAATTAGTAAATATGATAGAAAATTGCCTATTGACATTATCTTTTAGAATCGAAGACACTGTTAACTCGATTATGTTCAGTAAGTCTAATATATTGTATCCCACAATCTTAACTCCTAAGGAACTCTTTAATGAGTTAGTCAACAATTACAGATTTATACCAAACTCTAAACGACTACCTGTGCTCTTAAGCTTGAATAATGTACATATTATTTTAAACATATCCACTATATCTAGTTACCTAAATGAAAATGAAATAGTTTTCGTTCTTGAAATTCCATTAATAAGTACTACTCAATTCGATTTATATCATAGCTTACCTAGTCCGGCACCTCACGATATCGATAACCCAACTTCCTATTCCACTATTGTCCCCTCTACTAAATACATTGGCATAAGCAAAGACAAATCAACATATTGTAAAGTGGATGACCTGCATACCTGTAAAACAATAGACTGTGATACTTACCTTTGCGATACTCCTATATCATACTCTTCGCTCAACACCCCCATCTGTGAATCGGAAATAATAAGTAAACCACTCACCTCTGTACCGGCAATATGTGTAACCAAATTCTTCCATGGCGACGTTCATATCTGGCAGCCACTACAAAATAACAAGTGGTTATTCATAATATCTGAAAAGTCTAAATTAATTATAGAATACAACGTAACACAATTTTTTGAATTAGATATAATAGGTAACGGTATCTTATACTTACCACAAGGATCAGTAGCTTATTGTAAGGATACGAGATTAGTATCCAAGAATAATGTAAATTTAGTTTTAAAACCTGTAATGACTAAATTAGATATACTTAATGACTCCTGTTGTAACAAAGTTAATTATGTAAACATAGCTCCTGTTTTACCAACGGTAAACTTAAAAAACATTGATTCTGACTCCGTTGCTTTTGACAACCCGGAAATTTTAAAGAGTTTAGAGTCTATTATAGAAAAACCCAATATTATAATGTATACAAACTACTATCTAATATATAAAATTCTCGTGTCACAGTATTCGTTGCCATACTCCTCCGAAACGGCTTGACCGATTTTGATGAAATTTTTTGTGCTTATCCGGTATCTATGAGAATCGGCTAACATCTATTTTTCAAAAAAAAAAAAACAAAAAAAAAAAATTTTGCAAAACAACGTTTGCCGGGTCAGCTAGTACTAATATAGTAATTATATTAATCTTAAGTTTAATTATAATTTTTATTTTATTTAAAGTGTGTAAAAAGTCTGGCATACTCGGGAAACTGTTCCCTCTGAAATCTTCAGAAAATCAAAATTCTGAAACAGATTCTGGCGTTGAAATTCCCCAAATTATCCCATCACCTACTCTTCGAATTGGTTGACTTTTCCTTGAAAACTTTATTAACACATAAACTTCAGTTATTACCTGAAGTTTATTCTTAATCGGGGGGTTGTTATACCCTGTCTGTGTACCCCTTTATGCCAGACATAAGCTAAGAATGCTGACTTAGCATTTATTGTGTATCATGTAGTTTGTAAGTACATTTAGCCATTTTGTAAGCCAGTCGAGTCCCGAGATCGTAACCATTCGGTCGGCTGCCAATATAAATCCTTGTATATATTTTCTATGAACAATAAATATTGTCTTAACCTTGTAAAATATTCTTTTTTTAAAAACCTTAATTCCGGGTCGCGCATAACAGCACGATGCCAGACTCTATCGAAGGCTTTGGAGATGTCGAGGCGGATAGCCAACGACTCCCCGTGCCTGTCCATAGCCTCACCCCAAAGGTGAGTGACATACGCTAGAAGATCGCCCGTTGATCGTTTAGGTCTGAAGCCATATTGTCGATCATTGATAAGAGAGCGATCTTCTAGGTAGCGAACGAGTTGGGTGTTGATAACCCGTTCGAATACCTTGCAGAGAATAGGGGTGATGGCAATGGGTCGATAGTAAGCTGGATCAGAACGATCCCCCTTTTTGGGAATCGGTTGTACGTTCGCCTCCTTCCAAGGCTGCGGCACGACGCCAGAGGAATAAGACAGGCGATACAGGCGTGTGAGCGTATACAAAACGCATCATTTTGAGGCTTTACATTTTCTAGGGATTACCAACGCAAGTTACACCCTTGCCTCGAATTCTATGAGCCCAATAACTTATTTATCAAAGTATCAATAGAAGTGATGTAGTACGGACCAAAAACCCTATGTACCTATATGAATTAGAATTGTATGATATTCGGAGGGCAACCTTAGACATACATAACAAGAGCTCGACAGCTTTCTTATAACGCAACCTTTGTACCTTTCATTGAAATGTATAAGTAATTAGGGTTAGTTCAGAAGGCAATAGAGTTCTATTTCGTGCAAATTCAACTACGATGAAACCAACTACTATTATGAAGATTAGTAGAAACAAGCAAAGAAATGTTTTTGTTTCGGTTTTCGACTCTTTTACGATTTCAGCAATAGATACTGCTTTTAGATGGCAAACGAATATATGTTATTTAATAGTGAATGTAAATTTTATGACGTAGGCACTTACTAAGGAAGCATTCTTTAAATATCCAACCTTTATGGGGGTAAAATAAAGCTTGAATATTCGATCAGTCGAAGCCACAGGCAACTAGCAAAGTAGGAAAATTGTTCATGAAAAAGGGTTTAGTTCTGTTTTCTTGAGCTAAGGCTTAAGCTAAAATCAATCAATTTAAACTATTTTATCCACAAAATAGGGTTTTACTAGCGCACGTTCAACCGCTCTACACAGTAATCAATCAATCGGTTTTAAAAAATATTTGTCTATCAATCGATTGCTTGTTTAGGTACAGACTACAAACTCAACTAATCCACTGATGCGATAATTGATTTAATGAAACATCACTTACTAAGCAACAGATTTTGTTTGATTTTGAAAGTAATTTACGTAGCTGTTTGGTAATTTGAAATAAACGGGTAACTTGCCTGCCTCCGTGGTCCAATGGATACGAGGGTCAAACTGAAAGTTCTTAGAAAATCAAAAACTGATTACATTAGCCAGTTATTAGTTTTATTATATCTTTTCAAAATATTGTCCATTGACGTCAATACACCGCTGCATGCGATGGAACCACTGGGAAAAGCACTTTGCCCACTCGTCCTTAGGGGTCTCTTCAATGGCATCGCGATACGCAGCCACCGCTTCTTCAGCATTCATAAACCGCTTTCCTTTAAGTTTTTCTTTAATTTTTGGAAATAAATAAAAATCACAAGGCGCGAGGTCGGGGCTATACGGCGGGTGTCCCAGTAATTCAACGTTTTATGTCGCCAAATAGTCGATCGTTCGCTTGGCGGTGTGCGACGAGGTGTTGTCGTGGTGAAGGAGGATCCTACTGCGAGGTCGTTTCTCTCGAACTTTTTCCAAGACAAGTGGCAAACAATTGGTAGTGTACCATTCTGCAGAAACTGTTTTTTGATCCTCTAACACAATTGTTGCGAAATGACCTATCCTTCCAAAGAACGAGGCCACCATTTTTTTCCCGCACTTCGATCTCTCTTCACTTTAGTTGGCAACTCCTCGAAAGGAAACACCCACTGAGCAGATTGTCTTTTGGTTTCAGGATCATAACAGTAAATCCAGCTTTCGTCACCTGTTAGTATGTCGAACACAGCATTTGAGTCACCTCCGTTAAATCTTTCAATCATTTTACGGCACCAATCCACACGATGGAGTTTTTGAGCCTTAGTCAAATTATGAGGTATCCACCGGGCGCAAAGCTTCCTGACCGCTAAATGTTCGTGGAGGATTTTGTGCACTTGACTCATACCGATGCCTAAGCTTGTCCGAATCTGCTGATAGGTCACTCTTTTGTCAGTCTCTATCATACGCCGCACAACACAGATGTTATTTTCAGTCGTCGCCGTAGAAGGCCGTCCCTCACGTACATCATCAGTGAGATTAGTGCGACCACGTTTAAACTCATTAAACCAGTTGTAAACAGTCGCACGAGATGGGGCTTCATCGTGAAAGGCCAATCGTAGTCTATCATAACTTTCTTGTTGACTTAAATGACATCGAAAGTCATAAAAAATCATTGCACGAAAATTTTCTCGTGTTAAATTCATGTTGACGTGACACAGACAATTTTCAATTTGCCGCCAAATCGTAAAACAAATGACAAATGAATGAAATATATACTCAGTAATATTGGCAAAGAGTTCTATTTTCAAATTTTAGAATATTTTTTGACGTGACAACGTCTTATAAATTGGTTTGCCGGGTGACACTTCAAGAAACTGCGTTACGCTCCGCTCACGTTATGCGCTCACAATGAGAGCGAGTGAGAGGCACGCGTCCCGCCTAAGAGCGAGAGAGACAGACATAAAAAGTGAAAGGCACGCGTCTTTCATCCTTCTTCCTACTATACGAATGAATGTTCACATTAAAATTATTTTACCACTCAAAGTCGTTGTCACGTATAACTTTCGCCCGTATACCGACTTTACAGGCAACCAATTTTTTTTATTATATTGTTTATAAGTGGCCAGTTCTAAGAACTTTCAGTTTGACCCTCGTAGCGTATGCGACTGCTGATCTGAGGTCCCGGGTTCGATTCCCCGGGTCAGGGAAAAGTGTTACTGGGTTTTTCTGAATACTCAGTAGCAGCCCGGAGTCTGGTAATGTGCCCGGTAACGGCAATAGGCTCGCCCCCTATTACGTGGGGCCTAAAAATTTATGGCGATGTGGGTGTAATAATTACACCTCTGCCTACCCTTTCGGGGATACAGGCGTAAGACTATAAATAAAAAAATAAATGGGTAAATTTTGAGCTTCGTCAAAATTTGTTCGCATATGGCAACATTTACCGCTGAATTCCATATTCGATTTATCCATTTTTATGATATTTCAGATACCTACATATTTGAAGTTAGCTACATGGGAAAAAAATATGTTAAACATGTATCTCGAATCTCGAAATCCTTGGATAGATCGAATATTGAAACCAGCTGTCGCAGCATCGTATCCAGTTCTGTTGCTATTTTTAAAATAACAAAAAAGTATGAAATAGGCAGTGACCACTTTTCTTAATTTAATTTTATTACCTATAATTAACACTAGGCTAAAGCAATGAAACCCTATAACAAAAGCACATGACAAATTATCGAGAAATAGTTCTCATTTGTTTGGTATTTGTTGCCAATTTTTAATTTTATTTAACAAACTACAGGATGCCCGCCGCTATACTCGCACATTTCTTTTGATTTAACAGTTTCTGCCCTATTCCGCGTGAATTTCCTGAAATTTCTCCTTAGTAACCCTACGGTCCCCAATAAACATTAATGGCAAATTTCAGCTACTTGCGCCTAATACTTTTGGCTATGAGTTGTCTGTCGGTCAGTCGGTAACGCATGAATTTTATATAATATATGCAGGTTTGAAAGTTGTTGGTAGGTACTTCATACTCTATTTTAGGAATTTCAAAGAGCAGACCAAAAATTGTCTGTCTCTCTCGAATACTGTGCTGAATACGATGTCACTCCACTGTCCTTTTGACCGGCCTAACACATAATATATTACTTCAAAAAGCCAAAGGCAAAAGTAAAGTAAGTGTTGAAGAATTTCCAGGAATACCGCTTAATACTCGCCGTATCAGACAAACATCGAAACCAAATAAACGAATACATATTTCATACATGGCTATATGTCTACGTACTGTCCGTACCCATCATCATATTTATTTCGAACGAAAAACACTACATGGACGATATCGCTTTTTTAATCCTCATCGGGACCAATATTCATTACCAGCTTTTTTAAATGAAGGCTAATATTGTACCTATTTGGACTTATGTTTCCCAATTTCGTACGTACGCAGTATTTTAAAGCAAATATCTCTCTTTTAGAATATGCCTGTTTCAATACCTGTTATTTGTTTAAACGGTTTTAAACTTTCGCGATTTGGATATATTTTACAAGTATATTTAATGTCGGAAAATATCGAGATATTATTGCCTTTAGTAAAACACGCTAAATACACTTCTATAAAGTTATTTTTTTTGCTTCGGTTTGAAAATTATTTAATTAAACAAGAACAACATAATATGTCTTTTTGTGTTATTTTCAGCATTAGATCGATTAAAAACAATACCCTTCCTTTTGGCTTCGCCGTAGTCGGGTAAAAACGCTGCCTGAATACACATAACGTTACACATTACTTAATAGCAGTATAATAATGGAAAACTTAGGCATTTTTTATGAACAAACAAGTACCAAAGTCTAAGAAAACGCATTATTAAGCGAGCATTAAAAATATCTTTTTTTTTAATATTCTGTTATATTCGCTCAAAGAAGCTTCTCCCCTTTCATTCTATGCAAAATGGGTCGTCACTGTTTACTTATTTTCCAATCTATCTTATTTTGGGTTATCAATATCTGTCACGACACCGAGATTAAGCCAATAGAAACAACAAAATATGGATTAGGATACCCTCAAAAGTTATGCGATATAATAAAGCGGATATATAGTGTGACGGCCGGTGTCATGACAAGCTACCGTTGTCAAGGACTACTGACGTCTACACGACAAACTAGCCAGTTGTCAAGCACAATAATTAGCAAAGAGGTTTGAAGACTATTTTATTATTTGGAAATGAGTTTTTAGTTCGATGACGTATAAACTCTGTCAAGTGTTCGCCAAATTCACCAATCATTGACAACTAGGCCGTGCGGATAACACATCCCGTTCATGTTCTGATGGCGTGGGTTCAAATCCCAGTCATAACAGTTATGTGGATTATGGTTTTTATGAAATTTGTAAAATGTTTATGAATATTTGGCAAATATTTAAGAAAAGATTATTTAAATATTTCGAGTAAAAATTAGAAAATTCTAGAAACTTCAGGAAGTAATGGAAAGGTTAAAAAGAGACAGGAGATGGAAACACAAATTTAAATATTTCGAATAAAGATTAGAAAATTCTAGAAACTTCAGGAAGGAATGGAAAGGTTAAAAAGAGACAGGAGATAGAAAAACAATTGAATTATAAAATGACAATCGAAATTAGTGGATCTAGAACATTCCTAGGGGTATATAAGGCGGTGTAGACGCGCTGAGCGCCAGTTTAAGTTAAGAAGTGGTAAAGTGAAGAAGAAAATGAAGAAGTAAAAGGAAGAAAGAAGTAGTAGTGAAATAAAGTGAAGTGAAAGTAAAGTATAGTGCAGTGAAGTGCAGTGCAAAAGACGCTAGTGCTCGTGCTGTCCGCGTCAAAATTGAACGACGCGTCGTGTGTGTGAAGTCGAATAAAGTGTCATCAGTGCTACTCGGTGTTTCCTTCCAATCCCGTTACCCCGTCCGTAACAATAGTAAACCTCTATTTATACAAAATACTTACTTAAACTACTAGAGTATAGACGATTTTAAAGTTTCGTGACTTGTATAATATATCATTTCCTCACTTTCCAAGCCTATAACGGTGTGTAATGAACATGATGGTTCTCTAGGATTGTACGTGAAACGGCAAAAAGTATGAAATACGTTAGTTTCAACTGACTGGGATCGTAAGTAAACTGGAACGTCGCAATAGACAAGACTTGTCAATGTGGAGACTTTCCGTGCCTACGTATACAAGTTTTTACTCCACAAAGGCGCCTAGTAAAGCCTGAATGTATATTCAAGAGCCAGTTTCGATCACAAGCCCTTGGGCTCAACAACAAGATGAATAATAAACATGTGTTGCTGAAACAATAGAAACTATTACGATCAATAACGTGAAATTGTTCTCCAGTTGTTAGTTCTGTTTTGCTTTCCAGCAAGAACTTTCGTCGATTTTAGCTTTAAGTTTGTAGATATAAGCTAACCTATATAGACTTTACGAATGAGGGTGCCTTTTCAGACTTACTAGCATATTCAACTTCTACCGAAGTTGAAATTGTAGTCAACGAAATACGTAATTGTAGATAAGTATATCGGACTTATAGGTCGTTCGCTGGTCCTGGCCAAATGTTTGTAAAAAATTTAGAAACTAGCTGAGCACGCGCTTACACTCGCGTTCTTTAGGGCTACTGCTTCGCCCCCGTAGCACATAGCGTAATGTTATATAGCATTCCTCGATAAATAGTCGTCCAAAAAAAAATATTCATATCGGCCCAGCAGGTCTTGAGATTAGCGCGTTCAAGCAAACAAACAAAAACCTCTTTGTATCGCTATAATATTATTATAGATTGAGCAAAGCAACATTTTTGTTAAGCACATGTCTCTTGATATGCTTATATTTAGCATACTCTTAAATGTTCAAAACATCTTATTATTTATAAGCTACAAATACATACCTATTACTTAGAGGAAGCGCTAGGGCTTAGTGACGATTATTATTAATACTTATTACAAAGATTAAATAGGAACAGGCAAAGCAAATTAATCTGTAGAGGGGTTATTTATGTGGAACTTTACGGAGGTAATCTTAATTTGTGTATTAATAAACAATGAATGGGTATGTTTGTTGTACTATAATCCCGTATTTGCAGAATATTTATCAGTCCTGATTGTAATGCTGACAGATACCTTGTTTCCGTGATATAGGCTTACCTTTTTGTGAATCGGGAGAGTATATTCAACCAGAATTTAATTATAACAAGTGATAGCAATGACCTAGTATAGTCAGTGGAGAAAAAGGAGCTTGTCCGGTACTGGATCATGTGGAAAATCATTACTCAATCAACAATCAAACAACGGTGTTAATAATGGGTGTAGATAGTGTGACTTGACTTGCAGCTCTTTATAGATCAGCAAAGTTAAGCAACGCCTGCAGACGTTACCTCCGGGATCGGTGACCGCTTTTCATGTTTGTGTGTCAGGACTAGAATCGTTAAGCCAGATTATGTACAATCAAACGGTGAAGAAAGAAGAGCCTTGCTGATTGATTTCAGCATGAATGGGCCGGCTCAACTGGGGAAGTACTACCCTCTTACAGAAAATCGACGTAAAGTAACAGTATCTACCTAAACTGTTGCGTTTCGTTCAGTGAGTGAGAGTGCCGGAGGCCACATCTCCTATTCCATCTTCATCCCACTCCTCCTCCCATTCCTTCTCCTAACCCAAAGGGCGGCAACGCATTTGTGACTCTTCAGGTGTTGTTTGTGTCCACGGGCGACGGTAATTGCTAACCATCAGGAGATCCGTCTGCTCGATTGCCGCTAATGACATAAAAAAATAAAATAAAAAATCTGACTGATTTTGGCACGCCTTTGTCGTGCCAAAATTCATAAAAAATAAACAGATAATTAACAATATTTTAATATCAGGTAGCAAAATACTGCGTATCTGAAATCTGTTAGATTGCAAATTCATTAAAAGTTAATTTATTTTTGAGTTATATATTTGTTATGAATTTGGAGACCTTGTATAGGTCTGTGCATGTTGCACATTGCAGAAGTAAAGTAACAGTATCTACCTAAACTGTTGCGTTTCGTTCAGTGAGTGAGAGTGCCGGAGGCCACATCTCCTATTCCATCTTCATCCCACTCCTCCTCCCATTCCTTCTCCTAACCCAAAGGGCGGCAACGCATGCGTGACTCTTCAGGTGTTGTTTGTGTCCATGGGCGACGGTAATTGCTAACCATCAGGAGATCCGTCTGCTCGATTGCCGCTTATGACATAAAAAAATAAAATAAAAAATCTGACACAAAGGCGTGCCAAAATTCATAAAAAATAAACAGATAATTAACAATATTTTAATATCAGGTAGCAAAATACTGCGTATCTGAAATCTGTTAGATTGCAAATTCATTAAAAGTTAATTTATTTTTGAGTTATATATTTGTTATGAATTTGGAGACCTTATATAGGTCTGTGCATGTTGCACATTGCAGACCTATAGAAACGAGGTCCCGCAGACATGTCTGCATACTTGCCCGTGTGTATGTCCAGCTAGAGAATTCCCGTAAGACTCTTTTGTGTGACGAGTCTTAGGATACAGTTGCTAGAAGTGGCGATTAAGCCCGCCAAGTTGGTGATAAAATCTATGAGCAGAGCATAACAGGGTTATCCTAGTAAACATTTATTTAACGGGTCTTGATCGCGTTGTCTACCTAACCAACTTTGACCAGCTTTTAACATTAGTATTCGCGAAGCGACAGTAGTGCTATCGTAAACTATGATGATGAAACAGTCCAACGCGAAGATGCAGATCAGTTTTAAAAATAATTAGGTATGTGCAAATTATTAAGGAAAAACATATTTCTTACACATTGAGGGTACAATCAAGATGTCAAACGAAACCGCTTTATCTACCTTTTCAACCAGAACAGACCATCAAAGAACGGTAAAACAGCGGTATATACCTACAATAAAAATAAGTAGCAACCCTTCTTCCATTTCAGCAAGGACCCACAAAATGTTCAATGATTATAATTAATAAACGAGGTAACATTTCAATACTAAAAGCTAATTTTAAAAGGGAAAGAGAATAGAACATTCTACTTCCCTTTAAAAATGGTGAACCTTCACCGTTACGTCAAAATGTATTAAAACACGAAGAATAAAAGTAAATTAAACTTGGCCCAAATATTTTCACCCAAAGAGTTTTCTTTTGATGCCAGTAAAGTTTAATTTCGTTTCATGTTTGTGCTTTTTTATCTTTATTTTCCAATCCTTTTATCTATTCTTTCAAGACTTCCGTGACCTATAAGCTTTGGAAGGGTTTCTTTATTACAATTTAAAATACTGCTAACGAGCTTAAAATAACTCGTTAACAGTGTTTTATAAAAGTAATAATAGATGTGTCGTATCTTATCCACGAACAAAACAAAAAATATTTTTGAATCTATACTAACTGAATATGTCTTCATACAATTGTGTATTATATAGTATACACCATGCCAACTATTAACTATTAAATTTTTACAATTTAACGGTACAAACAGTAGTATTGAGTAAATACTACCTGCCTCGACAAACATCCATCCATCCATCCATTCTGTCCATTTCCTAAAGTGACATTTCCACAAAATAACCCATTTTGTGTTTCCAATTTTTCGACTGTTCCTGATCGATTTCAGGTCTTTCGTTTTCAAAACTATCCCAGCAGAGTAGCAAACAAAAGGAATAATTCAAATCAGCTCAGGCATTTTCGGATTTCTGGGTGACTTGCGAACAGTAATTTGGTTTTTAACACATATATGTCGTCATACGAATTCTTCAAATATTGGGAAGTCTAACCTAAATAATCAGATAGCAATTCACTAGACATAGTAATTCTTAATAACTTCCCGGAAAGGTTGACTACCAGATTACCATAATTTCAGTACTAAAGAATATAAAGTGTAGGACGCAATCGTAAGCATGGAGGTTTTACGAACTTTGGTCGTAAGCCAAGACCTAAATTTTGCAACTTACGGAACCACCCACGGTTTAGTACTTTAGCATGGATTGGTGACGTCCCTCTGTTGCCTCCGCTTACCAAGTCTGACGTTCCCGGGATTTAGTATGTCATAAATATTTTTTTTTATTTAATTTATTAATTTAGAGCTAGGTCACACGAGTAAGTGACTGAAATACAAAGCCGAACAAGTATAGTATAGTATAGTAGGTCACAGTGCTATATATTTTAGGACATGGATTCCACGCTTTGGGTTAAAACTTAAAATACTCGAGATCTATAAGTACCTATTTAAATAAGTGATGCGACAAAATATTGAAGTAAATAAAAAATTATCAAGTACATTGAATACAATACAATATCTTTTATTTTCAAGAATATGGTATTACATAGATGTTATCAATTTGAGGTACAGCATATTCTGCCATTATGGCATGTAAATATTACAGTCATTACCTAATCAAAGGAAAGTTTAAATCAATGGTATTAATAATTATAATATAATGAATAATAATGTATCCTTATACAAATAATTCTCATGTTATGTCAGTGTTTATACAGTGCAATAATTAGGAATGTCAATTTATAGTTAATTCATAATTCTGGTATTCACTATAACTTTTCTTTTGGAAGATAATACTTATATACTAATAATAAATTATCATAATATGTCAGTGTTTTTAAAGTACTATAATTTGGAATGTCACATTGTAATTATTTTAACATTGAGGTATTCATTAATATCATAATAATGTTTTTCTAATTATAATTTTAAAAGTGCAGTACGGAAATGTCTTAATGGTAAATTGATAATGGATTCTGGAAGATGGTTGTATACTTTAATGTACATGCAATATGCGTTTATTTTAAACAGTTCTAATCGAATTTGCGGTATTTTGAGTCTGTTTTATGTCTTGTTCGACTATTTTCTATATCTCCAAGTCTACAGAATAGTTCTGGATTCCTTTTACAAATTAACAAGTTTCATATATGTATAAACATGGTAATGGCAAAATTATGTGATTTTTAACAAATGATTTACAACTTGTTATATAGTCGATATTAAAAATTGCTCTAATGCATTTCTTCTGGGCTATAAATAATTTACTTTAGTCTACAGAGTTGCCCCAAACAGTGATGCCATAGCGGAGTATAGAGGCAACATAGGCACGATATGTCATTATTGCAGTCCTAACATTTACTATTTCCCGTATTCTTTTCAATACAAATATAAAGCGATCAATCTTACTGAGATTTTTTTGGATATATTATGTAGCTTCCAGTTACAATACTTGTCAACCGTGATACCTAAAAATACACATTCACTCACATTATACAATGGCTGGTTATTAAAGCTTACTTGTATTTCCGGTGTGTTTGCTTTGTATGTCAGGAATTGAATTACATTCGTTTTTGCGATATTATTTTTGAGGTTATTCCTCCTTAGCCAATTTACTGAGTTTCTCATGGCATTATTGACTTCTGTCTCTAGTTCTTTTATGCTATTACTTTTTACTATGAGTGTCGTATCATCAGCGAAAAGGATACATTTTTGATGAATCGCATCTGGGAGGTTATTTATATAAAGGAGAAATAGAGTCGGTGCGAGAAGGCTGCCTTGAGGCACCCCGTATTTATTTTCTACATATGTGGATCGATAGACATTTTGTAGATTTTTATCGGTTTTTACTATTTCCACACACTTCACTCTATTATTCTAGTAACTTTTGATCCAGTCACATGCCTTGCCGCGTAGTCCATCTACGCGGCAAGGCATGTGAATTGACTAGTTTTGAAATTAGGATATCATGATATACAAAGTCAATACAGTATATACAAGCTAACTTTTCTTGTTTATTTACTGCTTGTGTCATCATCATCATCATATCAGCCAAACGACGTCCACTGCTGGACATAGGCCTCCCCCAAGTTTCTCCACACAGACCGGGTCTTGAGCCGCTCGCATCCAACCGCCTCCCGCGATCTTGACGAGATCGTCGGTCCACCTTGCGGGGGGCCTACCTCTGCTGCGTAACTGCTTGTGTTATTTGTTTAAATAGGTCAAAACATGCTAAAGTGGTGGAGCTTTGATTTTTGAAACCATATTGTTAAGTTTTTAAAATGTTATAAGCAGATATAAATTTCTCTATTTTATTGCACATTACTTTTTAATTATTTTTTTTTGGTTGGTTGTTAATCCATCTATATTTTTCATTACAATTTTACGCGGCCCAAAGCCGAATTTTATCTGGTTTATTAGTGACTGCACGGATAACGTAGTGAAATCCATGCTACGCAGGCTTTATTCCTAGTGTGGTAGTTGTCTTTAATAGTCAATAAAAACTAATAACGAGGGACAATAGAGAAATTCTAAACAAAATAAAGGTTTCGATTCCCTAAATTATTATCACAGAAGTGCTCTATTTCAGGACTTTGTAAATTATAAACGGTTTAAATATCTTAGCCAGTTGTGTGAACTCTCTTACAAACAAACAAGACAATCTTTTACAATATTAGCTCAATGAAACTAAAACTTTTTTTCATTTGCTCTGAACATAATTTACAAAGTTTTCACCTTACTACCTTTATGGTGGAATTATTTTCTTAGTCTCCATGTAATGGACGGTTCTTACAAACACACATTCTTGAATTTAACATGGGACGGAAATATTGGGTTCCCATAACTTCGGATCAATATTGAGTAGCCATATGTAAGGGGTACGAGTATGGTAGTTCATCTTTGCCACAATCGTTGATTCTCAACCATTTTGGTGGTAAGATGGGGCAAGGTAACCCTTTCTCTCATCTGAATGAGTCTATTTATATGGGTACTATAGATGTTGGTGTTGATCCTCTTTCCTACCCTGTTCATACGTTTTTGCGACCGCCACGTTGAGGACCGGTGACATAATGTTTGCGACATTTCTGTGGAATGCACCGGGAAGAAGACTGGCGAAGTCTAAATACTTTCGAATAGGAAGATATGCGTGCTTAAGTTTATTTGTTTGATTCTTTCAGTCCCTACAGTTTACTGCGCTTCAATGCATATAGATTGAAACCTACAATTTACGAATTTTATCGCGATATATATTGGTTTTACTGACATAACCTTTAACTGAATTATGTTGAAACTACATTATTTATTATGTATCCCAAGGTTCGGCTACTTTACAGGAACCGTGGTCACGGAAGAAAGACTGAGTTGAAATTTGTGTTTGTCTTGAATGTGGAAGTTACTTCAATATACCTGAACATTGTTCAACTACACTAGTGTTACTAAATAGTAACACTAGTGTAGTTGGTGGCAAAAGGCACTAGGAAATCCTAGTGCCTTTTGCCACCATTAATTAACGTATGAATCATGTGACATTCGCGTAAACCAAGAAAATATCTAATATATAAAATTCTCATGTCACAGTTTTCGTTCCCATACTCCTCCGAAACGGCTTGACCGATTTTGATGAAATTTTTTGTGCTTATCCGGTATCTATGAGAATAGGCCAACATCTATTTTTCAAAAAAAAAAAGAAAAAAAACATTTTGCAAAACAACGTTTGCTGGGTCAGCTAGTTAATCATATAGAATTGTATCAATAAATAATTAACGAATGAAGCTCTTCATAAATGCTGGGTTTAATTAATCTAGGTTTAGCTCCCTGCTTGTAATGTGTACTAAGCCATATGTAACGCAACGTAGACGTGGACGTATTTGCAGTCCGAATCACGGCCATCAAGTTTATTTCATCTAAGTAAAGTCAAAGCCGATGTTTGGTGACAGGCTCTCTATACAGCAAATATGATGTTCGGTCATACATCAATTCACTTCTGAATCTACAAAGTGGACAACAGAGATTACCTTTAGAGATCCTAGTGAACCTTTAGGCGTCTACCGGTTAGATACACTGCCAGACTGTCGGCTACTTCCGAGAACTGTGTTCTTCCATTGTTATAGCACAAACGTAGACGAAAGCTATGTACATTTTGTCAGCCTATAGATGCTGGAAATGGAACTCCCACGAGGTACCCCGTTTTCGTGTGTCCTTATCGATACCTTATTGCGTTTCAACTTCCCTATGCTTTGTTTCAAGAGTTCAGTAATTGCTCGGATGTTACCAGACGCTCTATAACCTGCACTCTAATTAGCGCCTGAAGCGAAAAGTACTTTGGGCGTACTAGCACACTTTTGACCTATGAGACAAAAAACAATGACGTCATGGTCGTGTCAGTAACGATGAATGAGCTAACTTGGCTCAAGCTGACATTACTGACAGAGAGTGAATGTATTCATATGATGCGTATGCGTGCGTTGAACTGAAATGCATTGTTTTTATTACAAACAAAATTTATACGTTGTTACCATGTAACGTATTGCCAAGCTTTGCCATGCTTTTATATTGATCAAAACACTGTTGACAATAGCATTGTATATTAAACCTGTGCTATTTTAAATTAATTTTAGTAGAAAATATTTTAGCCGTTCCATGCAGAGTGAATATTTGGTACGTTTTAATTAAATATTTTTATATTTTTACTATACAGTAGCGGTGGAAAATTAAGCTCTAACGTAAAATCTATATTGTTTTCGTTTGTCGTTTTTTATGATATATGAATATAGTTACTTTAGGCAAAAAATGCTACTACGGAACGCCCACAAATTAACCGCACAAAATTCGCTGCCAATCTTCATAACGACAGTTTTTTTCTTCCTGCTTACGACGGTTAAGCATCACATAACATCAGATTGTTAGGCAGGCTAGTTTCCCCCCCGTGGGATCTCCACCTTGTTGTGGTGGGGGGGCTCAGTAACCGTGGATTGGTCACCCGCGGTGAATCTAAGAGGGATCCAAGAGGGGACGCTCCGCGTGGGCTTGACGGAGGCCTGCGCAGGATGCGTCCTAAGGGGCGGGTGCGAGGGACAGTTCTTCTGTCCCTCGCAGTCGGGTGCGGTCGCGGGAGGAGAGATGTGTCGGTGTTGCGTTGCCGCGCGCCCTATCTCCCGCGACCAAATGGGGGCGCACCATCGTTGCGTCGCGGTGGGGCCGCAGAGGAAGAGGAGATGCGGTGTTGCGTTGCCGTCCTCCCTATCCTCTGCGGCCGCTGAGTGTTTTGGCGGCGGAGCCCAACACCTTCATCCGCCGCCAAGGGGGTTTTATTCGGGGCCCGCCTGACTATCTGGCGGGCCAATACCCGTCGGGGGGTAGCGAGGAATGCTTCAGCGATACCCGACCCTCCGACACACGGGTACGTGAGGAACACGGGTTGGTTTTTAGTCAGTAAGAGTCTGACAGTCCCCTTCGTCCTTCCCCCAGGGCGGAGGGACTCCATGAGGATTTTCCAACCCAACACCAAAAAAAAGAAAAAAAAGGCTGGCTAGTTTACAGTGGATAGTATCATTACCATTGAGTAGTTCTTATCATCATCTTAAACGCCCTAGCATAGTCCCAGCTGCATCCAAAGCTTTGGCCTTAGAGACCTTGGTCGACGTCCGCATTTTAGTCTAACCAGATTTGAGAGACTATAGATAAAATCTAAAATAGAACACAATATGCATCTTATTATGTGTAATACATCGGTGATTCGAGAGACTTGCCCAAAAGAAAGGATTTTCCCCAATCCAAGGTATGTGAGTGGCAAAAAGGTAAAGTTTTATATTCAAATGTGATTGTGCAATGATATCAAAAAACATGCATAACGAGATAAATCTTCAACGCCACAAACACTTATTAACATACCTTATCTGTGTCGTAACACATGACCTGTAATTACATATTTCATCAGGACTTTATCTTGGCATCGACAATCTTATCTGACTTCTTTAGAGCGTGAACAACTGTTCCGGTATTTCTATCACGTTATCAAATGAATGCGTTTTTTACTGCACCCGTATACTTGTAGTCATTCGTATTCGGAATAAATAATCTTAGGATATTTCGATACCCGGGGTGTAGTAAATTGACTTCCATGACTAAAGGAATTTTTAGTGGTCGTTTATTTCGAATTCTATTTTAGAATTGCAAAACTTAGCTTGCTGGTTCACCACAGTTTAAAATTAAACTACGTTGGGTATAGTCTAATATCAAAAAGGAAAAAAAGAATGATCAATGAGATTAATGATAAAAGTTATTAGTAAAAGTTATTAGTATATAATAATTATGATAAAAGTTATTGTATTTGGAAAATTAATAAACCTTAACCTTGAGAACCTCTACAAAACTTGAAGTATAAACAAAGTATACAACATATTTTGAAGTGTGGATTTCTGGTAAAGCATTCATCCACTTAAATTTTGCGATGTTTGACCAACTTCTACTATTAAATTCAAGTAGCCGCGACCGTGTCAAATTAATGGTGCCTATATCTCGCTTTATTTTAGCGCCGTGAAATGCTCACTGAAGCTTCGGTCAAGACCTAAGCTAAGGTAATAGTAATGAATCTGTATTCATTTACGCCAACACGAGAATTAAGCCTCTTGTGATTTATTATGTACGACGTTCTACCTATCTAGGTAGCGTAAAACTGGTTTAGTATTTATGTTTAACAACCAGATGTTGTTATACTGCAACCCTGGCTTCTCAAGCGTGGAAGTTTCCCTATGTTTATACGCTTTTCTTTAACTCCTGACAACGTCCAGGCAAAATAAGCCAAAGGATGATCGATCTGAGAAGACTTAAAATAATAACAAAGAAACTGACATCACTCATCGATCCCCATGCAGGACAACCGTTTTGTGCCCCACAGATTGTTTTCTTCGAGTATGGGTGTATCTTGTTTACTTTATAAAGAGATAGATACTTAAAAAAATATGGCATTTGTAAAGAGTAACTTAGTATTTTACTCGCCTCAGAAGCAACAAAAGCATTACATTTTACTGAATTAAACGCAAATCTATTAAGCCTGCACATAATTATGTTATGTAGCGATAATAAAATATTTTGTAATACCATGAACGATGGCTTACTAAATAGCGCTATAAAGTAACTCAACATTAGTCGGGTAAACAAAGCTTTATGATAGTAATATACGTAACAGTTCACCGGTATTAGTGCCACATATTAATGTCAGAAAGAAATGTAACAGATTATTTTGTTGATGATACTCCTTTGCGCTAATGTTGATGAACTCAGTGATGTGAATGAATAATATCCGTACAGAGTCAATATCAATAATTCATTGAATGAAATTGTAACCACACAAGCAGACGTTATAAATAATGCCCGATTGATGCTGTTAGCTAGTCTAAATTATGAGATAAAGCCATATGTCCATACTTATGAAGCCTATGATAAAAAGGGATTCGTGACCAAATGGAGTTGATAGGAAACGTTATGTAAAGCTTTGCACTGATGTAAAGCTTTGCAAGCAAGGCCGTCTTAAGACGTGCGTGAACATTTTACACCAAGAAATTGGGGGGGACATGGGTACACAAGGATCCCTCCTCCCTAAAATCGAGTGATCCAAACAGTTAATTAATACGAATTATTTTCGAGTCTAACCTGTTAATAAATGTCATGTAGGAAATTATTTCGTTACTGACAGAACGGAGCAAAGCTTACTGGGCGCAAGAAGCTGAACTAAGAAAGAATTTCCTAAATTTTCAGGAGGTCAGGCAGAGACGGCTATATTAGAACCACATATGTGCCAGCGTAGCTGCATCCTCTAGTTTACTAATAATTGAAGACACACATCAAATAATAATGGTAGACATAGTAAAGACGGTACCCAATAGGCTAAAAGCAAATCCAGTAAACTAAGCCGGCAGTGGTATAGTTCACATACATATGATGTGATTGTTATAAACGCATATATTGTCTATTCTATTGTCAACAGCCGACCAAAACACCGACGAACCAATTTCTCTAGAAAATAATATATGAGAACAAGAATTTTAACAAGCTTGTACGCTGTCTGACGTATCCAGACCCTTTTGGCTTTCAATGCACAATTATTCGTAAACCTAAAGAATTTAACAAAGACTTTGGACTGGATGGTATACCTACATAAAAGTTTCTGGGTTCTGGAAAAAGTCTAAGTTAACAAGTGAACATTAGGCATTAGTCTCACTGTGAATTTGCTTTCGTAGGTTAGTGACCTCAGGGTCTATTATTGTCATTGGAAGTAATGCACATAAATGAAGTCATGAATTCTTCAGAGAATTTCATACAAACTCATAGAAATAAACGAATCGATTATATAAATGGGTTTTATATTTTATTCATTTCATACATTTTGTGTGGAAGATTTTAAGTGTTTTAATGACACGTAGTTCATAAACTACCGCAGTCATAAATGTTATACAAACATAATATGAACGTCATTTAGATCGAATGCCTATCACGGCGGTCAGTTTCAAAGGAGATTAGCTAACTGCGCTGGGCATATTAAATGCATAAGTTTGTGCGCAATCACACGTGCTGTGTTTATTCTCTCACTCATGTTTATGTAACCAGGCACCACATAACGCCTCCCAAGCGACATACTTAGTTATACTATTGATCAGAATCGGAGTGTTTCGTGATGTATGAGAAAATCGCCAATTTTCGATCTTATGTTCTAAGCTGCCTCCATGTTCCAGTGGATAGCGTATGCGACTGCTGGTCGGAGGTCCCAGGTTTGATTCCCGGGCCGGGCAAAACTGTTACTGGGTTTTTCCGAATTCTCAGTAGCAGCTCGGAGCTTGGCGATGTGCCCGGTAACGGCAATAGGCTCGAATTGAATTTTTAGCGAAATTTTTAAAAATTCATGGTTAAATGTGGGTGTAATATTTACACTGCTACTACATCTGCCTACCCCTTCGGAGATACAGGCGCGAGTCTATAAACATAAATAAAAAAAATGTTCTAAGCTGGATGAATACTTTATTTGAAATAGAATGAAGAAGCTATGTTAGAACCAACACATCTATACAGCAGAAGAAAAATAATTCCAAGTTGTGTATTTTATCATAGCACTAATAATAATAATGTTAATAAATCCACCCAGCGCGCTCTGCATTCTAACAAAGTACCAAAATTGGCCATTTCTAATCCACACGAACCAATTCTGTCCAATTTGATTTTGCACGATTAAACCATGCGTTCCCGGCCACCCAATGACTTTGAAGTGTACAGTTTACATCTACTGGAACCGAACTTACAATGGATCCAGTCAAATTGGACTTGAAATTGTGATTGTATGCGAAGAAACCATTTAACGTGTGTTTTGAGACTCAGGGATATTGTGATGACTGTGGTCTCCATCGGAGTCACATATGGATAAATCTTAATCAAAAAGTGCAATCTTACTTTTCCCTTCTTTCGAATGAACCTTATACTCCAGTAACTTATACTATAATTGGACCACCAAAGTGTCTTCAAGTTTTCAAGCTAAGTTGACGGCTTTAATGCTATTAGTGGCAGACTTGTCGTAGCTGGTCTGACGACTAGCAGCAACTACGGAAAAATGCTAGTACATTTGCTTTGTTTACATTACAACTTTCCACGTAGGCCACCCTCACATTAAGGATGATTCTCGTTACACCGTGCCGGGGCCGGGCTGGGCCAGGCCACGGCCAGTACACGGTTAGGATGATTCACGTTACACCGTGTCTTGCCCGGGCCGGGCCCCGTCCGGGGCACGGCCGTGGCACGGTCAGATATTCACTGTATTGATTTGTATGAAGTAATTCACGTTAGGCCGAGGGCCGGCCGTGCCACGGCCGGGCCACGGCGTCGTAATGTCGGTGGGTATTGTTCCTCTTTCGTCTGTCGCAATCCCTATTTGAACAGACAGACATGGCCGTGCAATCAATGTTCGATGATTCACGTTACACCGGGCCGGGGCCAGGCCGGGGCCCGGCCGTGTCGAATCCACGCCTAAAGGATGATTCACGTTACACCGGGCCGTGTCCGGGCCGGGCTCCGGCCGAGGCACGGCCGTGGCACGGTCAAATATTCATAGTATTGATTTGTATGAAGTAATTCGCGTTAGGCCCTGGCACACCCGTGCCACGGCCGGAGCATGGCCCGGACACGGCCCGGTGTAACGTGAATCATCCTTTAGGCGTGGATTCGACACGGCCGGGCCCCGGCCTGGCCCCGGCCCGGTGTAACGTGAATCATCGAACATTGATTGCACGGCCATGTCTGTCTGTTCAAATAGGGATTGCGACAGACGAAAGAGGAACAATACCCACCGACATTACAACGCCGTGGCCCGGCCGTGGCACGGCCGTGGCACGGCCGGCCCTCGGCCTAACGTGAATTACTTCATACAAATCAATACAGTGAATATCTGACCGTGCCACGGCCGTGCCCCGGACGGGGCCCGGCCCGGGCAAGACACGGTGTAACGTGAATCATCCTAACCGTGTACCGGCCGTGGCCTGGCCCAGCCCGGCCCCGGCACGGTGTAACGAGAATCATCCTTAATGTGAGGGCGGCCTACGTGGAAAGTTGTAATGTTAACAAAGCAAATGTACTAGCATTTTTCCGTAGTTGCTGCTAGTCGTCAGACCAGCTACGACAAGTCTGCCACTAATAGCATTAAAGCCGTCAACTTAGCTTGAAAACTTGAAGACACTTTGGTGGTCCAATTATTGTATAAGTTACTGGAGTATAAGGTTCATTCGAAAGAAGGGAAAAGTAAGATTGCACTTTTTGATTAAGATTTATCCAGATGTAACTCCGATGGAGACCACAGTCATCACCCTGAGTCTCAAAACACACGTTAAATGGTTTCTTCGCATACAATCACAATTTCAAGTCCAATTTGACTGGATCGATTTTAAGTTCGGTTCCAGTAGATGTAAACTGTACACTTCAAAGTCATTGGGTGGCCGGGAACGCTTGGTTTAATCGTGCAAAATCAAATTGGACAGAATTGGTTCGTGTGGATTAGAAATGGCCAATTTTGGTACTTTGTTAGAATGCAGAGCGCGCTGGGTGGATTTATTAACATTATTATTCTTAGTGCTATGATAAAATACACAACTTGGAATTATTTTTCTTCTGCTGTATAGATGTGTTGGTTCTAACATAGCTTCTTCATTCTATTTCAAATAAAGTATTCATCCAGCTTAGAACATTTTTTTTATTTAGGTTTATAGACTCGCGCCTGTATCTCCGAAGGGGTAGGCAGATGTAGTAGCAGTGTTAATATTACACCCACATTTCACCATGAATTTTTAAAAATTTCGTTAAAAATTCAATTCGAGCCTATTGCCGTTACCGGGCACATCGCCAAGCTCCGTGCTGCTACTGAGAATTCGGAAAAACCCAGTAACAGTTTTGCCCGGCCCGGGAATCGAACCTGGGACCTCCGACCAGCAGTCCCATACGCTATCCACTGGAACATGGAGGCAGCTTAGAACATAAGATCGAAAATTGGCGATTTTCTCATACATCACGAAACACTCCGATTCTGATCAATAGTATAACTAAGTATGTCGCTTGGGAGGCGTTATGTGGTGCCTGGTAACATAAACATGAGTGAGAGAATAAACACAGCACGTGTGATTGCGCACAAACTTATGCATTTAATATGCCCAGCGCAGTTAGCTAATCTCCTTTGAAACTGACCGCCGTGATAGGCATTCGATCTAAATGACGTTCATATTATGTTTGTATAACATTTATGACTGCGGTAGTTTATGAACTACGTGTCATTAAAACACTTAAAATCTTCCACACAAAATGTATGAAATGAATAAAATATAAAACCCATTTATATAATCGATTCGTTTATTTCTATGAGTTTGTATGAAATTCTCTGAAGAATTCATGACTTCATTTATGGGCATTACTTCCAATAACAATAATAGACCCTGAGGTCACTAACCTACGAAAACAAATTCACAGTGAGACTAATGCCTAATGTTCACTTGTTAACTTAGACTTTTTCCAGAACCCAGAAACTTTTATGTAGGTATACCATCCAGTCCAAAGTCTTTGTTAAATTCTTTAGGTTTACGAATAATTGTGCATTGAAAGCCAAAAGGGTCTGGAGACGTCAGACAGCGTACAAGCTTGTTAAAATTCTTGTTCTCATATATTATTTTCTAGAGGCCATGGCCGTGCAATCAATGTTCGATGATTCACGTTACACCGGGCCGGGGCCAGGCCGGGGCCCGGCCGTGTCGAATCCACGCCTAAAGGATGATTCACGTTACACCGGGCCGTGTCCGGGCCGGGCTCCGGCCGAGGCACGGCCGTGGCACGGTCAAATATTCATAGTTTTGATTTGTATGAAGTAATTCGCGTTAGGCCCTGGCACACCCGTGCCACGGCCGGAGCATGGCCCGGACACGGCCCGGTGTAACGTGAATCATCCTTTAGACGTCAGCGTCAACGCAGCGGCACTTCGGCGTCGACGCCGCGTCTACGTCGCGTCAGCTGAGCGTTAACGCTGGGTTGATGTTGAAACCAATGTGAGTGCGGCTTAAATTTCCTTTCACATTATAAGGCTCTACATACAACACAAACTCCTTCAAAACAAATACAACAATCAATAATTTTGCTACATTATATGTGGTTTTTCCGTATACCAATTCCACTAGCAGGGATTAATAATCCTTAATTAGAACGCCAGTAAAATACTTGCCGAACACATCATAAAACTCTTAATCTTCTTTGAGAGATGTAATAAAAAGCATGATAGTTCATGAAACGAGGAATATAATAAAATATACGATAGTTTTATTAGGGATATTTTCTTGTGTCTTGACGAACAATTCACTGGTTATTGGTTTCAAGTGATCGACATTGGAGCCGGCAATTGAGATCTATGACGTAGACTGTGCAGATCGTAAATTTTCCAACATGGAATTAGTTCTTGAGTCGCCCTTCGACTATATCTATATACTGTAACTGAAGGTGTATGTTTCAAGTTTTGGACGCCCTTTTGTCAAGGATATACCGGATCCCACTCGATATAACTGCTTCTAACGCGTAACGTCACTAAATAACGTATTTGAGTTGAGCGCATTATTACGGTATAGAAGTTGTTTTCATGAAAGTTTATGTGGCCTTGTTTTGATTTCTTTTTGTCATGATAGCAGATTATAAGTATCCTAACAATTGTATTTTTTATGTCTAGTTTTTTAAAATATTATTAATCTATGTAGCACTTTGAGTAAAATTTCTTCAAATACAATTGGTCCGTTTTAGCGTACTTATTCAAGTTACCATATAACTTCACATTAATACTATCATGTCAGAAAACAGGGGTGGCAAAAATAATACCAATAGGAAAATGATCTTTTTTTTTTGACTCATTGTGGAAACCAAACAATTTACGGGCTGACGCCCCCAGGCTGGGCCCCTAAAGGGGCTCAGTCTTGATAGAGTGTGGTGACTCCCCGAAGAGAAGCGCCGGGACTACCCACTAAAACCACCATGGTGTTCCTCTATCCGATCCCATTGAATGGCGGGGTCACGGGATCTACGTTAGCATTACTACCGCGACCCCACCTGAGCTGGCCCACCTAGGCGGGCCCCGTCCCTCGCATGCATCCATCTGCATCCATCATTTTTGCCCTCATGCATCCTCTTTCATAGAGGGCGGAAGTAGATCTAACTCACACTTTTATTTATCAATGACTTAGACATACTTCTACTCTCTGCATCTGCGTCCGATGCAGAGTTTGGCGAATGGTCATAGGTGTAGCGCAGGACGTGCAGATCCCTAGGACAAGGCTGGTGGACTATCCTTCCCTAGGTTGCCGCCCGTTGTTGGTCTGGTTCCATAAGAAACAGACGTAACCAAAACCTCCAGCCGCCACACACATACAGCGTGCAGACACACACAAAAACACGCGCGCAAGCAGACACATTCACCTATACCCACACACTTATACACGCACAATAACACACATACACACACCTACACACTCTTACATGGACGCACACACGCACGCATCTAAACACCACTTCAAACACTCACACACATACACAAACACATACTCAACACAGACTCATACCAACAAAAATAAACATGGAGGTGAAACAAAATAGTATCGTACCCCAGGAGGGTACCAGCGTCCGTGACGCTGGAGAATCCCTCTCTGCACATTCTGGGGGGGGGCAATGTTTCACAATGTCGAGACACATTAAATTTGCACGACCTGGCCAACGCCATGCCTCGTGCAACCCACACTTCATCCACTACCTGGAACATCGCTCCGCGTCGAGCAAACGCACGCCAAAAGGCGGACGTTGACTCCGCGTCGACTGCGAATCCAGGTAGTCGTAGACGAGGCGGTAAACGCTACCGCCGTTACAAACGCTCACGTGAGCAAACAACACAGTCGGGTGTTAGCGCATCGAATAAATCGGCTAGCGCACTCCCGACTACGACCACGACGGCTGGTAAAAACAACCAGCGCGGCGACCATACCTCGACCGGTGGAGCGGAAGCTCCGCCCCGGACGACGCAGCCGGACGGTTGTGTTGCGCCGCTGACGGCGGGAGGCGCGACTGTAATAACAGACAGCGCACTCCCGCCTGCGCGCGGCGCACCAACTGCAGCTGCTCCTGGGGCGCCCCGTCGCGCTCCTCCGGTGGGGATTGGTAACGCAGCGCAGCCGTCGTGTAGAAACAAGGAGCCGCGCCGCAAACGCGGCCCAAAAAGACGCGATCCGGAGCCACCAGGACAGCCCACTCCGACACCAAGCGAAGAGGGATCGCCCTGAGGACTCTACACCACCCAGCGCCGGGTCGAAACGGGCGAAAACAGACGCCACACCTAAGAGCGGTAAGAGTTACGCAGACGCGATAAACTCGCAGCTGATGGTAGCCATCGCTACCACCCCCGCCACGGACCTGACGGTGGAACAGGCGAAGCAGCTTGAACTCTCGATTGAAGAGAGTATAGTTGAAACTGCCTTCGCCACACCGCCGAATAACGGGCCGGCACTCGCACCTTCCTTTAGCGGCAAACCTCTCGCAGTGGAGGGTGTCCTGAAGTTATGGTGCGAGAACGAACACTCACTGACGTGGCTCAAAAACACAGTAGCCAAATTAAGATCGCCGATTGAGGGGACCAGGCTGGTCGTCATCAGGCAGTCAGACATAGCGAAGCGCGTACGCGCAGCGCTGTGGCTGCCGAGGACGATCACCATGGAGCTACCTAAAATCCACCATCTCCTCATTGCCCAAAACCCCTGGTACGCCGTACAAACGTGGCAATTGTACGGCGCATCCTTGCAGGAGCACGGCGTGTAGCTTACCTTGGGCATCCCGGAACCCGAGATACCCAAGATCACGGGACGCGGCCGTCGGGTTTCCTTCTTCGCTGGCAGCGTGTACGTAATGTTCCACGCTTCCAGCGGGGGGGGGGGGGGGGGAGAGCTCGGCGGCGCGTGAGCTGTAGAGCCCAAGGAGACGCCGAGTGAAGGTAAGGACACAGAGGGACGAGCTGTACCAGCCATCCCAAGCACCTCGGGCATAGCCCGTATTACACCGGCGCCCGCAGCGACTACACAACAACCCACCGCTACGACGGACGCAAAAGACGAGCACGACTCGTCTGACGGGGAGTCTATGGACAGCAATGTCCTCGACTCTTCGTCAGACTAGACTCATACAAACTAACCTCCAGCATAAACAAATTGCAACGGCTACCCTAGGTTAGGCAGGCTGCTGGAGGTTAATCAGCAGACAATAGGAGCCGTGGATAAGAGGCGACAACATATGTGGTCTAAACAACATCGGAGGTAAGCTACTGCACAACTGCTCGGTCACTAAACCGAGAACATGCATATACATTCCCCGAACAATACCAGCACTGTTGCTAACCAACTTCTGTTCTAGAGACCTCACTGCCGAAGGACTCCAAACAGGGCCCAACAAACAGATGTTAGTACTAGCTTCGGTCTACAAGCCTGGCGATGAGGACATCCCATCAAAAGAGCTGGCCGAGCTGGTGCAGCACTGTGAGGACCACGGCTGGTAGGTAATCATCTCGGCGGACGCAAACGCGCACCATCCGCTGTGGGGAAGCCCCGACGCAAACAGACGAGGTGAGATCTTGACTGAATACATATTTTCAACAAATCTATCTGTAGTTAACAACGGTTCGAAGCCCACCTTTGTTAGCTCCAGATATCAAACCATAGTAGACATAACGCTAGCATCTGATGGGGCCGCGGAACTTGTCACAAACTGGCATGTGACCGCTGAGCCATCCTTTGCAGACCATAGACGAATCTGCTATGACATACGTGTGCAAGAGAACGTCCAACAACCTAGGCGCAACCCTCGCAGAACCAACATCGCGAAATACAAGACGCTTCTCGTATCACAGGTAGACATATCCTATTTTAAGGACATGTCAACCAGCACTGACAACATAGAACATAACACCAACTTACTAACAGAATGTATAGAAACAAGTTATCAGCAAGCCTGTGCACCCACACTCCCAAAGTTGTCTAGCAAAACCTAGTGGTGGGGAAGAGAACTAGAGGGACTCAGGCATAACCTGAGGAAACTCTTTAACAGGGCTAAAAACACGAGAATGGAGAATGGAAAACTAATTAATGCGTCGATTCCACAAGGTAGCGTAATTGGGTGTCTTTTGTTTCTCATTTATATCAATGATTTGCCCAAAACAATAGATGGACCGTGTGTTCTATTTGCAGACGACATCTCACTCCTAACAACCTGTCAAAATAATAATAAATTAAATGAAAAATTAACAGTAACGCTTGACAAAGCAGTAACTTGGATGGACGAACACAATCTGGAAATTAACTTCTCAAAAACCAAAATAATGTCCTTCCATCCCTACCAAAAACCTCCACTAGAAATAAATTTTATTTACAATAATATAAAAATAGAAACCGTACCAGAATTTACATTACTAGGATTATCCATGGACACTAACATAAACTGGAAATCACACATTAAGAAAATGAGAGCAAAGATTTCAAAATTTACATACGCCCTTGGTGAAGTTAAAAAGACAACAGACCTGCAAACTGCCCTTGCTACATACTATGCATATGCTTATGCATGCTTTAGCTACGGCATAATATTGTGGGGCAATAGCACAGATGCACCAACTCTCTTTACACTTCAAAAAAAGCTGGTTAGAATTTTAGTGAACATCGACGATACAGATAGTTGCAAACCCCATTTTAAAGAACTCAATATCTTAACTTTACCCTCCATATATATCTTGGAAATGTGCAAATTCGTAAGAAAAAATCTAAACATGTTTACCAAGAGAGAAGACACCCAATGTAGGTGCGCACTACGCCATAGGGATAGACTTAAACTGCCCACCTCACGTTTAAAACAACACACAGACAGCACATATGTGATGTCTATAAAAATTTATAATAAATTGTCTGAAGAAATTAAAAACCAACCTAAATTTAACCTATTTATAAAAAAATTCAAAACACTACTATTAAACAAATGTTATTACAATTTAAATGAATACTTAACTGACAAAATACAATAATATAAATTACAATAATATAAATAATAATAATAATACTTGCAAAAACAATAATAAAATCACTGACATAACTGACAAATTACATTAATATTAGCAATATAAATAAAGATAAACATATAATAATTGACATAACTCGCAAATTATATTAATATAATAAACGTATCTTTAAAAATATTATTAAAACTACAAACATAACCAATAAGTTGCAGACATATTATATACACTTGTACTATCAATCTATAAAATTAATATTATATCCTGTAGCGTAGTTATAAGTTTGTATGTACTCATTAGCCCTAAAAACTATATATATTTGGTTACTATTGAATAAACAGTCAGTATGATGTCGTAATTGTTGCGTTTCATTACTCTCATCCCTACATGGCGACCCTGCCATAGCGGATCCGCGCGTCGAATTTCACGCTAAGTTCGTGATACGCGGTTAAAACAGTTGAAGTAATTTTTGTAGTTTTCAAGATATTCGTAGTTTTATATTCTCGTTTACGCGATGTGTCAGTCATATCAAACGAAAGAAGAGGTTTTTCTCGCCCAAAACGCTGCTGGAGCTGGTGGAAACAATGCTCATTTGCAAGACATTGGGGCACATATGAGTATCCAAACAATTTTGACCGCTATTATTGTTTGTGTGATGGGATTGCTGTTCCTGTATTTTGCGTACAGAGCTTACAGAAGATGCCATGCGCAGTGGATGCGCCAGGAGATAAATCAGCAGGCCTTCAGAGGCTTGAGATGGTCAGGCCGTCAACGGAGCCCGGTTCAACGACAACCAAATTCGGCTGAGTGTGCGTGTCGAAGTAATAAAGTGTAAATGAGTAACAAAAAAAAAAAAAAAAAAAGTGTTCGTAGAGTGTGTATGCGTAACAAGTGTTTTAAATAAAAGCGTATATTCTACTTCGGTTCGGTTGCGTTCCAAATGTGTAAGTGATGGTGTCATATGGCTAGCGAACTAGATAAAATATACAATGACTTACGTAATATAAGACAATATTTGGTAAAAGTTGGTCCTAGGCGTAGACGTGAATCTAAGACGTGTTCTAATAAGTTTAGTGAAAGTAGTTCCATATATAGATCCTTTGAAAAGTTAATGAATGGTATAGAAAGTAAAATTAAAGAATTTAAATGTGACGAGCTAAAGGTAATTAATGAATACTGTGTTAAGATAAAGGAATTATATTTAGAAATAAAAGATTTATGTACCACTGTGAGTAGTAACAGAAGTAGTGGTTCTGATTTTGAGAGCGCTAGCGAAGACGAAGGAAAATTTACAAAAATGGCAAAGTTTGAGATAAAGGTAGCATTAAACTTAGTGCCTTTAATGACCAATCATGATGAATCTAGTATTAAGCATATAATCGATAGTATAGATTATTATAGTACATTGTTAGACTCACAGGCGCAAAAAGAATTAATTACATTTGTGCTAAAAAATCGCTTGTCTCGGACGGCAAAATTGAAACTTTGTAAGGACTATGATTCTGTTGAAAATTTATTGCAAGATATGCGATCCCAATTATTGCCAACTAAGTCTTCTGCAGCTATACAAAACAAATTACATTCTTTCTCCCAAAATAATATGTCAATTGATGATTACGGTAAAGCTATTACCGAAATGTTTGTGGATTTGACTATTTCACAATCCGAAGGCAACCGCGATAATTATACTATTTTAAAGAAAGTTAATGAAAAACAAGCTATCAAGCGGTTTGCTAACGGATTGCGAAACCGTCGAATAAGCACCATTATTGCAGCCCAGAAATTTGATTCCTTGAAGGACGCCATTCAAGCTGCCGTGAACGAGGAGACTTCAATTCCTTCGACTTCTCAAGGTGATATCAGAATGTTTAATAGAAATAATTATAATTACAGGCGAGCTACAAACAATACTTTCAGGAGTCATCATAGTCGAATCTTTAGGGGACAATCGAGCAGAGGTCAGACGCGTGATGTGCAGATGAATCATCCAGCCACACGGCGAGGTGGAACGTCACGAGGTACGCGGTATACGCGCCCAAACAGACCACAAAGAGGTAGGTCTTCTTTTAATTATGGTAATCGAAACCAGTGGACATGTAATCCGGAATCTATGCATGTTATGACGAAAAATGTGAGCAAAAATGACGTCAAAGACAATATCAATCAGTTTTTTCGTGAATAAAGAACACATTTTTTCATGCGATAATAACTCGATTATAACACTTTCTTTATATGGTAAGCCATATCGATGGTTACTTGATTCGGGTGCATCGATCTCGGCCATCAAACATAAACATTTAGTAGAGCAAAATATTCCATTCACTTATAAGAACACGGAGATCAATGGACTCGGAGGCAAAGTGCAATCCATAGGATATGTTTATTTAGATTTAGTAGTGAACGACGCAACTTTCACGCATATGTTCTATGTTTTTAAAACATTGCCATGTTCGATGCATGGAATAATAGGTGATGACTTCTTACGAAAACATAAATCATTATTAGATTACAATAATAATACCTTGACACTACATAATTTAGATGGTAACATTATAACATTAGGTATTAGTAACAATAACAATTATTATACAAACTGTTTTGTTATACCACCTAGGTCTGAGTCGATTCATTTTATACCTACAAATAGATTAGAAAAGTGCGTTGTTTGTGCATCCCAGTTAAGCGAAGGTGTATATATAGCTAGCACATTGGCGAAGCCAGTAGATGGGAAAATACCTATACAGATTTTAAATGTCACTGATAAGGAGTTAACTATTAATAAATTACAACCTACTATACATAGCGCCTCGGTTTACAACGTTTGCAGTTTTGATAAGTGTGACAAAACTACAGATCGAGTAAAAAGGATATTGTCTTTGTTAAATTTAAATCATTTAAATGGTGAGGAGCAGATTTCTATTGAAAGTATATGCACAAAGTATCCCGATATTTTCTTTTTAGCCGGGGATAAATTAACAACTACGCACATATATCAACATTCTATTCGATTAAAGCCTAATTCAGAGCCGGTATTCATGAAACCATATAGGTTGCCTCACTCACAGAAGGCAGAAGTACAAAGGCAACTAGATAGTATGTTATCAGATGGTATAATAGAACCATGCAAAAGCGATTGGTCGAGCCCGATTTTATTGGTTCCTAAGAAATTAGACTCAACTGGTGAGAAAAAATGGAGGCTAGTTATAGATTACAGAAAATTAAATAATGTCATAGAAAACGATAAATTCCCATTGCCAAATATAACCGAAATTTTAGATTCGCTATCCGGATGCATCTATTTTAGTCATTTAGATCTTCACCAAGCTTTTTATAATGTAGAACTAGACCCGAATAGTAGAAAATATACAGCTTTCTGTTCCGGATCACTCCAAATGACTAGGATGCCCATGGGTCTCAAGACCAGTCCTAGTTCATTTTCCAGAATGATGACCATAGCAATGGCAGGTCTTAATTATGAAAAATGTCTGGTCTATCAAGATGATCTAGTAGTATATGGAAATTCACTATCAAACCATAATAAAAATTTAATTTCAATTTTTGAACGATTACGTCAGGTAAATCTAAAGTTAAATGCAGCAAAATGTGTATTTTTGAAGAAGGAAATGTTATATTTGGGTCATATTATTTCTGATAACGGTGTTCTCCCAGATCCTGAGAAAATTAATATTATAAATAGCTACCCAGTTCCTAAAACAGTCGAGGAGATTAAACGGTTTGTGGCGTTTGCAAACTACTACAGAAAATTTATCAAAAATTTTGCAGATATAGCCTATCCTCTAAATAATCTATGTAGAAAGAATGTCAATTTTATATGGGATAAGGAATGTCAGTCTAGTTTTGAAAAATTGAAGCAAAGTTTAATATCTTCTCCAATATTACAATATCCCGATTTTTCTGATGAAAATATGTTCACCCTACAAACTGATGCATCGGGATATGCGTTAGGTGCCGTATTGTCTAACAAAGACGGGCGACCAGTTGCTTATGCTAGCCGTAGTCTAAACAAAGCCGAGAGAAATTATCCCACTATAGAAAAGGAGTTACTTGCTATAGTGTGGGGAGTTAAGCATTTTCGACCGTACTTATATGGCCGTAAGTTTAAAATATACACGGATCACAAGCCATTAATATATTTATTTAATTTAAGAGATCCGTCAAGTAGGTTATTGAAGTTTAGATTGATTTTGGATGAGTACGATTATGAGGTTCATTATGTGCCAGGGAAATGCAATGCGGCTGTAGACGCATTGTCAAGGGTATGTTTGTCTTCGAAAGAACTGAAAGTGATGCACGAATGTGTTATAAATGTGATGACGAGAGGACAAAAAAGGAAATTATTAGGAAGCCATTCTTCGGATGATATGGTTATCTCTGACGATTGGTCTGATCAGCCAAAAGTCGTGGAAACCCATAGTAAGCCGAAAGAATCTGTTGAGATGAAGTATATTACAATAGCTAACTGGAATAAAATGATGTCACAAGTTAGTAGTGATAACGTACGATTAAGTAGTAGAGGTACATTTTATTACGTGCCGTCTCAATTTACATTGTTTATAAACCCGACAGCCCGATCGCAATTGACGCCAGCCGCATTTGTGAGGGAGCTCGGAGAATATTGTGCACAAAATAATATAGATGAGATATATTTTATTAAAAATGATACTAATAATATATTTATTGCCAAGTTGGTGGCGGAAATTAAAAATAATATAAATTGGTCCGGACCGAGATTATGTGTTTTAAAAGATGTGAAAAGGATAGTTGATAAAGACGATATAAGAGTTATTATTAATGACTTTCACCTATTACCTACGAGTGGCCACGCGGGTATTAGGCGAATGTTAAATACAATTAAGAAATATTATTTTTGGCCCAATATGGAGCGAGACATAATTAATTTTGTTAAGAAATGTCATAAGTGTCAGACACAAAAACATACTACTTATACAAAAGAGCCGATGGTCGTGACTACTACAGCACATACAGCGTTTGAAAAAATATACCTAGATATCGTAGGACCGTTAGATAAAGATATACATAATTATTCTTATATATTAAGTATGCAGTGCGAATTATCAAAATATATAATAACATGTCCACTTGTTTCGAAAAGTACCAATGAAGTTGCAAAAGCTTTCGTTGAAAATTTAATTCTTAAGCATGGAGTCCCTACTAGCATAGCGACGGACAGAGGAACCGAATTCATCAGTACAACAATGTCAGAGGTTTGTAAGTTATTAAATATTAATAAATTAAGTTCCACATCCTACCATCATGAGAGTATTGGTGCGTTGGAGAATACTCACAAACATTTAGGGGCATTTCTAAGGATACAGTCCAATAATTATCCCGAAACTTGGAGCACATGGTTACCCTACTGGTGCTTCTCGTATAACACGTCGGTACATAGCTCTACTAATTATACTCCATTTGAATTGGTATATGGAAAGAAATGTAATTTACTCTCATCCCTACAATCCACTATACCTACAAATACACATAGAATAATTATAAAGCAATGATCATTATAATAAAATGGAAAGATGCTAAAAATTAATTAAAATACAGTATATATACATTGCTATAAGTAATACAACTGTCATGCTATATTAGAAATAATGCAAAATTAATATAATTATAATTAAATATGAAACAGAATAAATCCAGAACAATTCAGCTAAAGGCCGCTTCCTCCCCTCTGCATTTGCTGTGCTTGACAGGGTCCATGATGATACCATGTATTATTATAGTAGTAGTATTATAACACCAAATTAACATTGTGGAATGCAAATAAAGTATATAGTATATTGAGTATTGAGTATTGGTGTGGACGATCTGTTACGGAACTTAAACGACAGAGAATTCTTCACGGTCGGCTATGCAGACGACATTACCATCCTTATCAAAGGTGACTCAGAAGACACGATCCGCAATCGGATGCAAGCAGCCATCAGGATCATGGAGGAATGGTGCAACCAATATGAACTGACGGTTAACCCAACAAAACGGAGCTAGTACTTTTCACCAACAAAAGGAAGACCCATATGTGCAAAATACCAAAACTCTTTGGAACGGAGCTTACCCTATCAAATGAAGTCAAGTACTTGGGCGTAATACTTGACCATAAGCTAAACTGGGGCAAGCACATCAGCACAAAAACAACAGAAGCATGCACAATCTTCTGGCAATGTCGGAGAATCATAGGCAAAAAATGGGGTCTCAAACCATCAATTACCTTGTGGATCTACACTGCCATTATACGCCCCATGCTTACATTTGGTGCAGTAGTGTGGTGGCCACGCACACAACTAAGCACAATCACAAAAAAGCTACAGAGCCTTCAACGCCTAGCCTGCTTGGCCACAACAGGCTGCATGAAGAGCACCCCAACAGCCGCCTTGGAGATACTACTGGACCTAAGACCGCTGCACCTAATGATCCAGCAGGAAGCTGGCGCTGCAGTAATCCGTCTAGACAAGCTCGGGCTATGGAGAAAGGATGATCGAATTACTCACGCACGCCTAAAAGGGACCTTAACCAAAGAGATCCCGATGCTAGAGGCCGTTTGCGATCTCATCCCTAAAACTTTTGTTTTGACAAAAAATATCGCATCCAATTGCAGGAGGAACACAAAGACTGCTCTGGTATACACGAAGTCAGAGTATACACAGACGGCTCAAAAACGAAGTATGGGACAGGTGCGGGCGTATTCTCCCATGACTTAAATATCAACATCTCAACATCCCTTGTCACCCTTAACACCATATTCCAAGCCGAGTGTGTTCGGATAACAAGAGCCGCAACAGCAATCGCGTCTAGGAACGTAAGTGACCTGGCTATACGCATTATCACGGATAGTGCCTCTGTACTACAAGCTCTCGGCAGCAACTGCTTTAACAGCGGCCTCATCATGGAATGCCACCTAGAGCTGCAAAAGATTGCAGAGAAGAATCGGGTTACGCTGCAATGGATTAAAGGCCACAGCAACTCCGTAGGCAATGACGCCGCAGACCAACTGGCACGGCAAGGATCGGACATAATGATAATGGGACCCGAGCCGATTGTACCGATACCAGCAAGCCAACTCAAAACGTGGCTACGCGAGAGAACCGCACATGAACACGAAAAACAGTGGACAAACATAAAAGAATGCAGACAAACAAAAGATGCTATCCCCTGCTTGAACAAGCGACTCTCACACAAGCTGCTGGATTCTAATAGAAAAACACTTAAGCATCTGACGGGCATAATAACCGGCCACTGTCCACTCAACAAGCACCTATTCAACATAGGTGTTACGGACAGCCCACTGTGCAGGGGCTGCATGGAAACCGAAGAAACACTCGCTCACGTCATTCTGCACTGTACAAGTGTGAGCGATCAACAGGCAAAGCTGCTGAACAACCCCAGAACCATGAGTGAAGCTTTAAACGACACCAGCCAACTTATGGCTTTCTGGAAGGAACTAAGGTGGTATGAGTAGTCGGCGTCAATCAAGTCGCCACTTACGCACAATGGCCCAAATAAGTGGCTAAGTGCGGAAAACCCACGACCAACTATAACTATAACAGGGGTGGCAAAAATAATACCAATAGGAAAATTATCTTTTTTCTTTTTGACTCATTGTGGAAACCAAACAATTTACGGGCAATTTATGGGGCCCTAAAGGGGCTCAGTCTAGATAGAGTGTAGTGACTCCCCGACGAGAAGCGCCGGGACTACCCACTAAAACCACCATGGTGTTCCTCTATCCGATCCCATTGAATGGCGGGGTCACGGGATCTACGTTACCATTACTACCGCGGCCCCACCTGAGCTGGCCCACCGAGGCGGGCCCCGTCCCTCGCATGCATCCATCTGCATCCATCATATTTGCCCTCATGCATCCTCTTTCATACAACGAGCGGAAAATAACAACGTAGTCTACTAACGGTACGAGAGGCGCACGCGGATCACGTGCGCCACCTCTCGGGCCTCGCGGACAGTGGTATAACAGGCCCGCCGTCCGCAGGCGTGTATTCACGGTGGCCGGAGTTCGTTGAACGCCCTTCAGCGAAATAGGAAAATGATCTGACACCAGAACAAAATACAAATATACATACACACAAGTGAACCTTTAAAACTAAGGTTAATTTATCACACACGATTTTTATATTAATAATTTATATTTTATTTATTATAGTATCCGTCTGTTATAATTATATGAGCTTTCCGTGCAGTTCGTTCAGGGATTTAACCTATCACCTTGTTAGTACTATTGTTTTGAGTGATGGACGTTTGATCTTCGCATGCAACAAAAAAAATTGCGACTCTCAGATAAGTCTATATCTAATTCGTGTTATTTGTTTGAACTAACAACCGAGCGCGCCAATATAAAAAGCAATTAATTTAAATTAAAAAGAATACGGCTATCATATTATAAAGTTATAAGCGCGTGCAAACAAACTAATTCTTCAGCCTTACTTTATTCATCATCATCATCATCAGCCTTGAACAGTCCACTGCTAGACTAGACCTCTCCTTTGAAAGGAGGAATTGGCCTACTATACCATGCTGGCCAAACGGGTTGGTATAGGGTTTCTATCAAGTTTTCCTTCTCTTACAGTGGTGTTATCTGCATTATGCAATGCAATATGCTCCCTGTGTCGGCTCTTAACTCTCGACTCTCGACACCCATGGGATGATATGGGGTGGTGACATGCTGTATTCTTAATCCGTCACCACACGGATTAAGAATGCAATTTTTTACTTTATTAGTACCTATATAATTTTAAGAATGTCATAGTACCTCTTACGTCATCAAAATAATTTGATATCGCGATCAACCCGAAGAAAGCACACATTTCTATATGTCATACCTCGGCGTTTTAAACACATGTCGAAGACGGTTGAACTAGCTCCAAATAACAAGAGGCTTATTAAGAGACTGTTAATTCTCTCTCTTCCCTAGTAGCAAACGAAAACAATCGTTCTAATAAAAAACGAAACTCATTCCTGAATAAGTAACAATTAAAATCATGCAGTCGTGTACGGGTGTTTTAAGAAAGGAACCACGATTACCCGTTTGAAACGAAAATAGATTTTAATGCTTAAGGAAGCTGTTGAATATAGTCGTGCGATCTAGTTAATGCGGAGCGATTACGTCAAGTATGGTTACTGTTTAATGTTTATATTTACGCGGTATATGCAGATCTAAGTTGAAATATGAGATGCCTTATATGATTTGTCTTCGAGCTTGCAGACCTTAGGTTAATTTAAGGTATAAATACCTATTTGTTGCCGACGTTTCGCTCATCTTGCACCGGGAGGATGGATATAGATTATCGGCTACTTGGAATCCAGCCATCAGTATATGTAAACACCGCCGCAGTGATAAATCTCAACAGTGCGTAGACGTCATCAGTGTAGTGTGTCGGAGTACCGACATTGCAAACTTAAATAAAGACCAAGTGAGGGTAGGTGCCGAAACCCGCACTGCCTCAAGACGGCGCTGAACTCTCATCAGCCTCTCCGCGACCACTCCCGGTGCAAGTCGAGCGAAACGTCAGAAACAAATAGGTATTTATACCTTAAATTAGTTAATTGTACGCGATTAAGACCCGCTAATTTATTTTGTGTGATGTATACAAATCGCGAAAGTTTAAAATCGATAGACTTAAGGTTCTTGTTGTGCAATTGTTTCTTTTTTTATTTGAAGCCGCTTTGACTGACTTTGACTACAAGTGATATATATATATGTCTATGTCGATGTCTTTTCTGGACTGTCTCCTCTTGGATATCTGCTACTCTATTACTTGTATAACTAAGTTCGTTTAATCGCCAATAACGCTTGTACGACTTGGACAGTATGATTCTTGTGAAAGGTTTTCGTGTATTATTCATGCAGGAAAAAGCGCGGACGAAGTTTTATACTTAATTTCTATACATTGATATTAAATTGCTTGTCAATTCACACCTCAAGAATGGCGAACATCGCGAATTACATTGTCTACACTTCAGCACGTAATACACACACGATCGTTAATATTTAAACGCAGTAATACTCCACAAAGCCTTAATCGATAGCGTCATTAGTGCATTATTAATACATAACCTACATAAGTGCACACTCATCAGATAGTCCGACGTATCCGGTGTATAGCGACGTAAGTGAAGGTTTGCAGCTTTTGTGATCTTATCTGTTATGATTTGAAACTTATTCATGCAGACGTATTTTTTTTTTGCTTAGGTCTTGTACCCAATAGCCAAGTGGAGATACAAACGGACTGCCATGCAAAGGGTATCAGATTCGAATCCACGGCGCGCACCACTGACTTTTCGGAGTTATGTACGCATTGAATTGTTAATTATCGTGAATCGTTAATTGTCGGTCTCATATAATATTGTATTATTATTATTAATATATCACTGCCTCCGTGGTCCAGTGGATAGTGTATGCGACTGCTGATCGGAGGTCTCGGTTTCGATTCCCGGGTCAGGTAAAAATGTTACTGGGTTTTTCCGAATACTCAGTAGCAGCCCAGAGTCTGGTAATGTGCCCGGTAACGGCAATAGGCTGGCCCGCTATTACGTGGGACCTATAAATTAAAGTCGAAATGTGGGTGTAATAATTACACCTCTGCCTACCCTTTTGGGGATACAGGCGTGAGACTATAAATAAAAAAAAATAATACAATAACTCTAAGTCCAGACAGTAATGTCTGGACTTAGAGTATTCGTGGTTCAGATAATCATTGCCTAAATTTTAATCAAATCCAACTAATATACATATTTCTCAGCATTACAGCCAAGGACATGGTTGGTGCCGTTGGCTCCTTCCAGAGCGGGTCTGCTGGTGGTCTCGACGGCTTGACACCACAACATCTTAAGGATCTTGTGTGTTCAAGCGCCAGGGCGGCCGGCGACTCGCTTTTGAGTGGGCTAACGGCATTAACTAATCTCATGCTCTCCAGCAATGTGAACGATGCCATCGTCGACGTTTTGTATGGCGCTAATCTGTGCGCCTTACGAAAGCGGGATGGTGGCATTTGTCCCATTGCCGTGGGGTGCACGTACAGGCGTATGGCAGCTAAAATATGCTGTCGCCATTTTAACACCAGCTTTTCTTGTAAATTTCAGCCGCAACAGCTGGGATTTGGTTCTAAAGGAGGCTGCGAGGCTGCTGTACATGCCTTGTTAACGTACCTTGACTGTAATGGAGGTGAGGTTGTCTTGAAGGTTGACCTAAAGAATGCCTTTAACTCAGTCAATAGACACCTTGTTGACACAAGTTAAATTGGAAACACCCCAAATCTACAATTTTCTTTGGCAATGTTACAGACACCCTTCTAAATTAATATACAAGGAACATCTTTTAGAATCTGCCGTCGGTTGTCAACAAGGTGACCCTCTTGGACCACTAATTTTTAGTTTGGCCATCGATCCAGTTATAAACCAACTAAATTCAAAATTAAACATCTGGTACCTCGATGATGGAACCCTGGGAGGTGAAGTAAACACTGTATAGCAAGATCTGGCATTCCTGAAATCGAAATTTTTATCCATAGGCTTAGCGTTGAATACAAGCAAATGCGAAATTTTTATTAATGACAATTTAGATAAATCCTCTATTCTTTCAAAATTCCAATATCTGGCACCCAATATCAACCAAGTTGAAAAAAGTTCTCTTCGCCTCCTGGGGTCACCAATTTGAGACGACGGTTTTGATTCCTTTATACAGGAAAAAATTCAACATTTTAATGATGTTTCAGACAGGCTACTCAAAATTAATATACATTCGGCTTTTACTATTATTCGATATTGTCTTTTTGTCCCTAAATTTACACACGCGTTACAGTCTTCACCTTTTTGGAAAAATCCGACTCCACTCATTCAAATTGACAAAATTATACAGAATACCCTAAATAAAATTTTGAATGTGGCTCTGAACGACCGAGTGTGGCAACAGGCGTCCTTACCTGTGCGCTTAGGTGGCTTCGGCATTCGCAAAATTTCTGACGTAAGCCTGCCAGCGTTCTTGTCATCGGTCCACAGCACTGCAGAATTGACCAGGAAAATCTTAGCACCTACACTGGTTGATTCTGAGGTGCCGTGTAAGGCCGATGCCATGAACGCTTGGAGAAATTCTTGCCCAGGAACTGAGTTACCCCGAAACTTGTTCTCCCAGAGGCAATGAGATGGGCCGCTTTGCAGCGTGGTACGAGAAAAACTCTTCATTACATCGGCCAACGCTGCGGAGCGTGCTCGCCTGTTGGCTGTGGGAGAATGGGAATCGGGCCTCTGGCTTCAGGCACTGCCATCGTCCAATATAGGTACCATGTTGGACGATACAACCTTCCGCTTCGCTACTTGCCTCCATTTAGGCGCGTCATGTGTCTCTCCGTATCGCTGTCACTGCGGAGAGGCTGTCGATAGCCTTGGTCACAATGGTCTGTCATGCAGCAGGAGCGCGGGTCGTATTTCACGACACGCCAACCTCAACGACATTCTGCGCCGTGCTCTTGTCACCGCTGGCGTTCCAGCCCAACTTGAACCTCAGGGCTTGGCACGCGACGATGGCAAGAGACCGGATGGGATGTCTTTACTGCTGTGGAAGCTGGGTAGGCCTTTGGTATGGGACGCGACATGTGTCGATACCCTGGCGCCATCCCATCTTTCCAGCACAGCAGGTTGTGCGGGCGCTGCTGCTGCTTCAGCAGAGACCCTCAAACGGCGCAAATACGTAAATCTTGTAGGAGATAATGTATTTGAGCCGTTTGGGGTCGAAACCTTGGGGCCATGGGGTCCAAGTGCAAGATCCCTTTTTAGGGATCTCGCAAAGAGACTGATCGACGCCTCGGGTGACCAGAGGGCTGGCACGTATTTAGCACAAAAGATAAGCATTGCTATACAACGAGGCAATGCCGCCAGTCTTCTGGGCACGCTTCCGATTGACTGCGATGCGGATGACTTCCATGACGCCTTCTAAATTTAATTTTAATTTATTAAATTTTTCGTATTGTATATATTAAATAGGTTTATTTTAATTTTAGGACATAATTAAGTTGCATTTTATGTAATAGTTGATTTTGTTTATAAATATATTAAATTGCTGTAAGACTAAAAACATTAAAATAGTATATATACAAAAAAAACAACTTTAATAATTACTAGCTGTGCCCGCGACTTCGTTCGCGTAAATGTTGGAATTTAATTACCACGACATTTATGCCAAATAAAAATTATAATATTTAATATTAATTATTATTAATAAAAATAAAAGTACATAATATTTATAACCTTAATATGTATATTATATACCAAATATATATCTTTAGAGAATTTCTTTATACACAACATTAACTGTTTTACCACCTTCACATAGAACATGTAGGTAAATTATTTTTACCGCTCACTCGTGAACATGTCACATATAACTGACCATGTGAAAAACAACATGTTCGGAGGTCGATTCCAGCTGTTTCATGTGTCTGTCTCTGCGATTTATTTAGAAAATACACACAGGACTACGAATATCCAGCCCTGCCGAAAGTAAGATAGTCCCGTTGAGTAACTCAAGACGTATCTGAATTCAGGCCTTAGTCTCCCGCCGAAAGATTCCCACGTACGTGACGTGAGGTGTGGGAAATTGGGAATAATGAGACACCTGTGTAAGAACAGAACACGAACGATCGAAAGAAATCAAAGAAACACAATCACAGTCAACAATCAAAAATTCAAAAGAAACGATAAAGACACCAATCCAAGTATTTCAACGACGACGAAAGAAAATTAACCGAGAACCTCATCAATCCTCGGAGAATCGCAACACCGCCATTCAGAAAATGACGTCATTTATGTTTACATATACAAACCGACCGAGATAGAAAATAATATGGACTAATCGAAAATTTATTGAAAAAAGGGCCTATAGTCATTGTTTTTATCATTTAAAAAAATGAAATGATTATATAACTGTTATATAAACATAACTAGCTGACCCAGCGAACTCTGTATCGCCTTTTTAAGAGTTTTTATTTAATTCCCTTTTTTCCAAGACCCTTTTCCAAAGTTACCATTGACTTAGCGCCTAATCTCTTATCATTTCAGAGTCTATAAATGATGAACAAACAAACATAGATTTTTATATAATATTGAATTCCCCATTCCTTAAAATATCGATGAAGATATATCGACTTTAAAAAAAATCCCGTCCGCCAACTTTGATTTCCCATCCGCCCTCTTGAATCACGAAATAGATGTTGTATTTGGATTACCCATCCCTTTAAACATCGGAGACGATACCCATATCGACTTAAAAAAAAAATCCCATCCGCCATCTTTGATTTCCTATCCGCCATCTTTGATCACGAAATAGATGTTGTATTTGGATTCTCCATCCCTTAAATCATCAGAGACGATACCCATATTGTTTTTTTTTTAATTTTTCCCATCCGCCATCTTTGATTTCCCATCCACCATCTTGAATCACGAAACAGATTTTGTATTTGGATTCTCCATCCCTTTTAACATCGCAGAATTGATTTTTTTAAATTTTCCTATCCGCCATCTTTGATCACTAGAAGAAGAAATATATGTTGTATTTCGATTCCCCACCCCTTAAAATATCGAAGGCGATACCCATATTGATTTTTAAAATTTTCTCATATACCATCTTTGATTTCCCGTCCGCCATCTTGGATCACTAAATAAATTTCATATTATTAATCAGCGTCCCGAAAATCTCGAAAACGATACTCGTATAGATTGTATCCTATTCGTTTAGCCTTTTTTTGCCTTTGACTCAACCCTCCCCCTTCTCGTTTGCCCATTTTATTATTTTTGTCTGGCCCCTATAAGTTGTGGCGTAATTTTATATAGCCTATAGTCTTTCGGAATAATTGGGCTATCATAGGCAATAACAATTTTTAAAATCCGACTGCTAGTTCCTGAGATTAGCCGACATTATCTTTTAGCCATAGTAGTTATGTTATATAGCTTTCCGGAATAACTGGGCTATCGTATACAAAAAGAATTTTTCAGATCCGATCGGTAGTTCCTGAGATTAGCGTGTTCAATCAAACAAACAAACTCTTCCACTTTATTATATTAGTATAGATAGACGTAAAAGCAAAATATGGTTATTGTGGGTTATCCTTGAAAGACAGACATATACCATCGCAGACTTTTTTGTAGATCTATTAAAGAGGTACAATCCCATCATACATTATTTTGTTATAACTCAAAAGGTTTTGGCAGCGTTTTCGAGGAAACCTCCCGATCGCCTTAATTTTTGCCGGTGCGTTGAACTAATATTGTCGTAATATCGTCAGTTTGCACAAAACCTAAACTTATATATATACACTAAAACCTTCCTCAGGGATGACTCTCGATGTTGTTGAAAACTGTATAAAAAATTGTCCAGTACTTTTCGAGTTTTGAGCGAACAGGCAGACAGACAGACGCGGCGGGGGACTTTGTTTTATAATATGTATAGATAGATAATTTGAAATAAATGAGATTGACCGTTTAAATTAAGTGGACATTGTAATAAATTTTGACACAGAGACTTTTTGTTTATGAAAGTGCCGAATATTATAATCTAGGTATTATTTTTTATTAACAGAAAGATACCTGACACATAATTATTGTCTTTTTTGGAAGAAGCATTTATTTTGCTAGAAAATTATTTGAAAATAGTGACATCTATCGGTCGGAAGGATAGCTAAATTATGCTCGGTTCCAGTAATTTATTTATCGAAAATACTTAAAAATATACTGACGAAATTAATAATGGCCTCCTTTTTTAAATTCGGGTAAATAGCCATAACACACTTTGAAGGTACCTATTTAGACTAACTATACTTTTACTAACAAACTTATAATGATCATAGATGGCACCCCATATCCAGGAGGGGACGCTCCGCGTGGGCTTGGAGGGGCCTGCGCAGGATGCGTCCAACGGTGCGGATGCGGGGGACAGTTCTGTCTGTCCCTCGCAGTCGGGTGCGGTCGCGGGAGGAGAGGCGTGTCGGTGTTGCGTTGCCGCGCGCCCTATCTCCCGCGACCAAATGGGGGCGCACCATTCGATGCGTCGCGGTGGGGCCGCAGAGGAAGAGGAGATGCGGTGTTGCGTTGCCGTCCTCCCTATCCTCTGCGGCCGCTGGGCGTTTTGGCGGCGGAGTCCAACACCTTAATCCGTCGCCAAGGGGGTTTTGTTCGGGGCCCGCCTGACCGTCTGGCGGGCCAATACCCGTCGGAGGGTGGCGACGAGTGCTTTGGTGATGCCCCACCCTCCGACACACGGGTACATGGCGGAAGTCGAGGTGGTTTTTAGTGGAAACACCACATACTCCGGCTCTTATTTCCCCCAAGAGTCGGAGATCCGAAGGGATTTTCCACCTCGTAAAACAAAAAAAAAAAAAAAAAAGATGGCACCCCATATATAACCAGTTTTGAATGATCCCTGTTTTGTTTGGGACTACGTACAAAGGAGAGGTCAAGCTGTACACCGAAAACCACTCAACCGATAGTGATGTAGCATATATTTATTTATTTATTTATTTTATTACTTCATATACATAGAGTATATAGGCGGACTTAATGCCATGGGCATTATCTACCAGTCTACCTTAGAGTGGTGCAGAGAGATAAGCAGTAGGTGTATTATATGATGCATCGAAATAATTGTTAATGTCGAATTATTGCTCATAATAAACATACATACTTACATAACTATATTATATAAGAAAATACATAAACGAAATAATACACAATTAATACATAATTACGAATAAAATCACAGATAAATTACCTATACTTAGACTTACATACACTAATACATAGAAATACATACATATATACATAAACATAATATATACCTAGTTCAGATAGCGACTTATGATACATTCGGCTCAGCCAACAAGAGTTTCTTTACTTTGGCCTTGAATGTGAATTTTGTTTTGGCCATTCTGATCTCAAGAGGAAGAGCATTCCATAAAAGAATGGACTGAATAGTGAAAGAAGAGTGAAGAAAATTAGATTTGTGAGAAGGCACCATGAGTTGAAGATTATAAGAAGAGCGAAGATTTCGCTCATGATTAGAGCATAAGTATTGAAAGTAAGGAGTCATATACAGAGGAGAAGTAGGAGATGTGAGAATAGTGTATAGAGTAGTGAGAGCACGCAAACTACGGCGCTGACGAATAGGTAGCCATTTTAATTGGGAGCGATAAGTAGACACATGGTCATACTTACGAAGATTAAAAATGAATCGAATGCAGTTATTCAGAAGACGGTCAAGTTTATTGAGGAGATCTGCATTCAGGTCTAAGTAACATACATCACCATAGTCGATCAGTGGGAAAACTAAAGTCTGCACAAGCATTGTCTTAGTCTCGGCAGGGAGGAAGTTTTTTAGACGGTAGAGAGCGCGTAGAGTGCCGGTGACTTTGCGACTTACCTGTGTCACCTGAGCTTCCCAATTCAGCCTGGCATCCATATGTAACCCAAGATTCTTAACCGTAGGATACAGATCGACGATAGTTCCGTTAAAAACGATGGCTGGTAGTGTTGTTGAGTCCAGTCTGCTTAGTAATCGTTGACTACCTACGATTATAGCCTGAGTCTTAGTAGGATTTACAGTGAGACCAAACTTGTCGGACCATGTCTTTATGGTCGCCAAATCCCTATTGACCTTGTCGATGCCCTCTGCTACGCATTCCACACTTACATGGGAGTAAATCTGCAAGTCGTCGGCATACAGATGGTAGGAGCACTGAAGATGTTGAGTTAGGAGGTTTATGAAAATAGAAAATAAAAGAGGAGAGATAATACCGCCTTGAGGAACGCCAGATGTGACGTCGAACCACCCCGAAGATGACTCATCGAGGCGGACAGACTGTTGACGACCTCGAAGATAAGTTGAGAACCAATCCAGTGCCCCAGCCGAGACCCTGAGATGGGAGAGGATAGATAAAAGGACATCGTGACTGACGGTATTGAAAGCATTTGAAAAATCGATCAACACTAGAACAGTGATTTCGGTGTTTTCCATAGCCTCTCGGATATCGCCAGTCACTTTAAGGAGGGCAGAAGTAGTGCTGTGACCAGACCTGAAGCCTGACTGAAATGGACTCGGCAGATTATTGTGTGAGACAAAACGAGACAATTGTTTGTTCACACAGGCCTCAAGCACTTTGGATAGGAAGGGTAAAATTGAAATTGGACGGAAGTGTTGAGGAAGGGTAGGATTGGGGATTTTAGGTAAAGGAATTATATAGGCTTTGCGCCACAAGGAAGGAAATGTACCGGAGACAAGTGAAAAGTTTATGATGTGGGATATTGCCGACAGGACCTGATCTAGGATCATTGTGATCATACGACGGCTAATGTTATCGCATCCCACAGCATTGGACCTTATGGAGAGGATTATCTTTTTGATCTCAGCCGGAGACTCTGGAGAAAAGAAAAACGATTCTATTTTGGGTTGAGGTAGCCCGGCTAAATAATTGACAGTGAGACTCGTAGTTTGGTGATCCAGTGAATCAGAAGAGGTGAAATGTTTGTTGATATCATCCAAACTAAGAGTCCCATGGTAATCAAAACGCCGCTGTTTGCCAATACCGAGTGTTCCAAGGAACTTCCAGATATTGGCAGCTGATGAAGAGCTGATATTATCGTGAATGTGTCGGCGTTTTGCGTTGCGTACCATCTGATTGCACCGATTCCTTGCAGACTTAAATAGTGCCCAGTTCTCCTCACTACGGTCTTTTTTATATCTCCGATATGCTCGGTTTCTACGGCGCATTGCCATCCGAACACCCGTAGTAATCCAGGGTGCTGGAGGGCGCCTTAACTTCACCCGTCTTACTGGAGCATGTACATCGTATAGACCGCAAACCGCCTCATTGAAGAGGTTAACCTTTTCGTCCACCGTTGAGGCAGGTAACATGTTGTCCCAGTTCAACCCAGAAGCGTCCTCACTGAGTTTATTCACATCGATACCACCAAAACAACGCCTGTGCAGAACTTTGGGAGGGGACTTAGGAGGTTTTAGACGGTATACAAGGAAAATGAGGTCATGACGGGAAAATCCTGGTGCGGAAAGTTGGCCATGGGATGCAACTAAGGAAGGATCAGAGGTGAGGATTAAGTCCAGCCATGTGTCCTCGCCATTGCTATTGTGGTGAGTTGCTTGCAAAGGTAGTATGTGGAGGCTGGCTGACTGAACGACGTCAAGTAATTTGCGGGAGCGACTGGAATGTTGGGAAAGGAGATCGGTGTTAAAATCGCCCATGATGATGTGATGTGTGTACTCTGACCCTAAAGATTCCAGAATCGGTTCGAGACTGGAGAAAAAGTTAGCACAAGGTGGACAATAGACGACGCCAAGGACGGCTTTAGCCCCCCCGACGTCGACCTCGAGAAATAAGTACTCCGCAGGCGAAGAAGTTAGTGATGAAGAAGACAAAATTTTATACGTAAAGGTACTGCGGAGGTAGATTGCGACACCACCACCTCTCCTACCAACCCGGTCGTTACGTATAAGAACGTACCCCGGTAGAGAGTAAGAGGTGGAAGGAAGAGATGGTGTAAGCCAACTCTCAGAGACCAGAATGGCGTGTGCGTTAGAGTTGGAAAACCCTTCCAACAAATCACTATAGTGACTTGGTATGCTCTGCGCATTTATGTGGCAAACGTTAAACAACGACCGACTTTGTTGCGCAAATGCATTTTGCAGGTATTCACATAAGGTACCATCCGCAGAACAGAAACTCTCGTTGTCAGAAGATGAAATTGACTCATTAGCCGAAAGATATGTATCAACGTCCATCATATAATATATATGTAATAAAATATATAGAATAATATATGTAGTAAAATAATAAAAAAAAATACTAATATATAAGATATGCAATATAAAAATATATAAATTATTTTGTATACACGATAAATTAAGAGTTACTGTCTTCTCTGCACCACCCGCCAGCAAAAACAAGCAAAAAAAATAACAAAAAATAACCAATAAAAGTAATAACAGAAACAAAAATAATTTAAAAGGATAACAAAACGTATTACAACCTTTTCTCAAAGAATACAACAAACAACACCAAAGAAAACATTGAAATAATAATTTCTGAACGTATCAATAGGCTGTCAAATGTGTCAATGTCAAACTTACCTCACAATTCACTTTGTGATTGTGATTATTTGTGATACATCTAAACAAACAAACTAAACATACATTCTAAACAATGAAATAAGTGAATAAAATTGAAGAAAGAGTATATAGAAAGTAGTAGAACAGCGCTGATAGTTTATTTACGCGCCTTAGATGTTGTGTTCGTAACAGCCCCGGCGCCGCTCTTGCTCACGGACGCAGAACCGCTTGCCTGCTTGGGGTATTTCTGGAACAGTCGCTCCAGGTCGTCTGAAGTTGTTACCTTATGGCGAGTGACATCCGACGCCTTCACCATGATGACCCCGTCTTGTGTCCAACAGGCACGGATCCCGAAATGCTGCCGAGCCTTGCCGAAGATAGCCTGCCTGGATCTCGTCAGGAACTCTTTCACCGTCACGGATGTGCCCTTAAGCTTGGTCTTGGCTCTCCAAACTGCCGACCTCAAGTCCATTCCGGCAAACCAGGCTAGGATTGGCCGATGATGGGCATCAGATGAGGCACCGATTCTGTGGCATACAGTGAAGCTATCACCTGATATACCGGGAAGGTCCATTTTTTTAACTACTTTCAGTAGTGAAGCCCTACAGTCTTCCTTGTCAACCTCGGGCACTCCAAGGAATATAAGGGCCTTGCGCCTGTGCCTGGTCTCCATTACATCAATTGCCTGGGTGCATTCGTTCACTTGCTTGCGTAGAAGCCCAAGCATTGCATACATGAGCTCCTTAAAAGTCCGGAACTCCTCCGCCACCTTCGCAACAGTATCCTTCGCAGACCCACCATGAAGCTGCGCCTCAAGCTCCGCCATCCTTTTTGTAAACATCTCCTCAAGGTTGTTCTGGGCAGTCTTGATGTTCTCCAATTCAGACATTATGGTGTGTTGAAATATGTGTTCAAGTGCTTCCTTTATTTTAAACTTCAAATGTGTGTGAAGTGCTGGCAGGTGGTGTAACGTGCAGACTCAACTTTACATACAGTAATGTTATGCAGTGACTAATGTGAGTACAGTCTAGTTGTGAACTTTTATACTCAAAGTAGGTGAATAAATGATTAAGATAATACTTAAAATAATTAAATAATGACTTTTCAAAATTCGATATGTGTTCACTTTTTTAGCACCTACCGCCAAAATCCGTCGATATACTATTTTATAGGTTCAAGTATCCTTTGTATATGCGTGTAAGTTTTATTGAACTCAATTTCATCATTTTAGAGATCTTTAGCAATATAGGGAAAGACGGACAGACAGACATAAATTCTAAAAAATATCAAGTATCGCTTTTTTGCATTTTCCTAGATTTTTTCGCTAATTTTCGTCAACATATCTTCAATGTACAAACTTTTTCACCTCTACAGTTTTATTAAAGTATAGATAGATAAGATTAATCTTTGCATATTTTGCAGATACTTTTTCTTTTGAAAGACAACACCCGCACTAAGAATAAATCATGTGTAGCGGTGGACTTTACAAAAATACAACCAATTGTCTCAATGAACACCCATATACTACGTGTCATTGAATGGCAATTTCATGTTAAAAAAGATAAACCAGTTGTAATAGATTCTATTCCTTCGTTGCTGTTAAAAAGAAGGCTAAAATGTGTAGAGATCGGGTCGCACCCAGTCTCTCAATCATAGTAGGTAAGGTTGGATAGCCTTAATTAACTAAAAGTGTAGTACTTAGTAAGCAGGGCCAAGTCTGTCCACCATCATACTGTTACGCCATCTATCGGTAAATGGGGGTACTAGAAGAGATTGAATGTATCGGTGGTTTAAAGGTAATTCATCTACTCTGTACTAGATGGCGTTGCTGTATCGAGTATCGACTGTTCGCGATTATTTCGACAGTTTTGTGGAAGCATCTAGAATGCGCTAGTGATGTTATCCGGGCAGTATAAATAGAGCGCAAGCGAATGGACCGGACATAGATACAATTGAATATCGGAGCGATAATCATCAAGCGAAGGAAGTAAGTTGGAAGTGTTTAGTGGTGGTGTGAATAGTGAGTTTTAATAGTGTTGAAAAATTAAGTGTGTGTAGATACACACTAACACCAGATGGTGTTATTGTGTTAGTGAATAAAGTGCAGTTTTTCTGGCATAGTGTATATAATTTATCTCCGAACCCCAGCTCGTAACAAATTCGTGTCAAAAGAAAGGGATAAATTATGCCGGTTATGCCGAAGGAAGAAACTGAAGGAGTTCGTACTAGGAACCAGCGCCAGCAAGACCTGGACCAAAGACGCTTCGGAGACGTTCCTTCTCCATCGTCTGGTGGACCAGGCGACTCCGCGGCTGCAATAGAGCCTGCAAGTGCACACTCCGTGGCGGTGCCTGACATCGCGGCTCTGATGGCGTTCATGCAGGAGCAGGCCCGCCGTCAAGAGGAGCACGCGCGCCACATGGAGGAACAGATACAGCCCGACAAGGAGGAGCAGGCTCGCCGTCAAGAGGAGCACGCGCGTCGCATGGAGGAACAGCTACAGCGCGACAAGGAGGAGCAGGCTCGCCGTCAAGAGGAGCACGCGCGCCGCATGGAGGAACAGCTACAGCGCGACAAGGAGGAGCAGGACCGCCGTCAACAGGAGCAAGCTCGCCGTCAAGAGGAGCACGCGCACCGCCTAGAGGAGCAGCTGCGGTGCGACAAGGAAGAGCACGCCCGCCGTCTGGAGGAACAGCTGGTGTTCATGAAGGACCTCAGCGCCGCAGTGGGGAAGGACTTGAAGGCGGTCAAGGAGGAACTCCAGCAGCACGAGGCCCGTATCAGCGACATTGAGAAGCGTGTACATGACCACCACGAGACCTGTGTTGCTGAAGTGGAGAAGAAATTGCGTGGGCTGGAAGTGACATCAGCGGCTGTAGCGCCCTCGCCCCGTGGGTTTAAGGTTCCACCATTTAATGGCTCGTCATCATGGTCTGCATACAAGATCCAGTTTGAGGCTGTGATGCGATTGTATGGGTGGACCAAAGAACAGACCTTAACCACCCTAACCTTGGGCCTTCGTGATAGGGCCTTGACAGTGTTGGAGGCACTTGGGCAAGACGTCACCTACGAAAAGCTCCTGGAGGCGCTGGAGGCGAGGTACGGAGACGCGCACCTTGAACATGTGTATCGTGCTCAGCTGAAGGACAGGACACAGCGCACCGGAGAAACTCTGCAGCAGTGGGCTCTGGAGGTGGAAAAGCTGGTCAGGAAGGCATACCATCGTCGCCTGCGCTTATTGACGGGAACCTCGTACAGGCGTTTACGGATGGGATCCGGGACCTGGAGGTAAGAGCAACAGTGAGGCTTGGGCACTTCAAGGACCTCAAGGACGCCTTAGCCCACGCTCTGGAGGTGGAAGCAGTGCGACGCGACGACCGAGGTCACCGCATCAGGGAAGTTGTGTCGTCACCTCGGTGCTACAACTGCGGAGAAAAAGGCCATATCCGCTTGAGCTGCCGAAAGCGTAGGCAGCCTGGTGACACCCTGTCTCCACCAAAGGGGTCGCTTGATGTGCCTGCCAGGCAGCGAGAGCAGGGAAACGAGTAGAAGCCAGGACTGCGGGGTGGGTGCTGGCTGGTAATGGAAGAGCCCCAAGTATCTCGATCTCGCAATCATGTGACGGGAACAGCCTGATCATCGAAGACGAAATTAACAGAACACCATGCAAGCTGACATTGGACACAGGTGCTTCTCGCACAGTCATCGGTTTCCATCTGGCAAGACAGGTTCTTCGGGGCTGCTTCAGGAACAATGAATGTGTGAATCTGAGAACAGCTACCGGTCAGCACATAACCGTGCGAGGTGAAATGGAGGTGGATCTGAAGCTAGGCAACAAAGTTTACCGTCACAAAGTCATCGTGGCCGATATAGTGTACGACTGCATCTTAGGCCTAGACTTCATGCGGAAGTATCGCTGCAAGATCGATGTTAACCAGGGAGTCTTGAAGTGTGGCTCGGAAGAAGTCTTCATGGAATGTGCAACTTCAGGAAAAGTGTACTGCCTGAAGAATGTCATTCTTCACCCGCGGTCGGAAACGGTTGTACCAGTTTGTCTACCAGGGAATTCTGGTCGAGAGAGCCGCTGCGTACTAATCTAGAGAAAGAGGCTCCGTGGAAGATTGCACGAACCTTGGTAAGGGGTACCAAACTTTCATCAGTACGCGCACTGAATGCAAGTGACAAGGAAGTGTCGCTCAAGAAAGGGACGGAATTGGGCACCTATGAAGGAGCGGCTTGGATGCGTAGATGTCAAGAGCAACCTACCAGCGCTAAGGTTCAGGGTGCACGATTCGACGTGTCTTCACTTTTGGAGGATTGCCAAAGTACGCTGTCAGAAGAAGAGAAGACCAAGGCTAAGAAGATGTTAAACCGGTTCGCCGATATTTTCTCGACCAGTGATGCCGACATATAAAAAATGCTGGTTTGGAACCGCAGATAAGAATTAATGGATCTCGTATAGAGCGTGTGCTGGAGGCACGTAACCTAGGATTGATTATGGACGAACAGCTGAGGTACGAACGACACATAGCGGACGTGGTCCGTAACTGTTTCTACCATCTCTAATTATTCTATAGACTACGAAATGATATAAGTACGGACCTTCCTATACAGCTTTGTGACTCGCTTGTTTTATCGAAGTTCAATTATCTTGACGTGGTGTATGGACCTAGACTACTGGCCAAGACTGCTAGTTTGATTCAAAGAGTGCAGAATGCGTGTGCGCGTTATTGTTATAATATTCCGATGAGATCTCACGTAACTCCATTTTTAAACACAGGAAATATTTTAAAAATGAATTCGCGACGGAAGTTGCATCTAGCCGCACTCATGTTCGGGATTATTAAGTTCAGACAGCCGGGATACTTATACGACAAATTAGATTGGATGGAAAGGGACAGGAAATATAGTAGCAGAGATGTATCTTTACCGGTACGTATTCCTCGACATAGAACCACAGCATTTAGGGGCGGTTTCCGCTATAATGCAACAAAATGCTGGAATAATTTGCCACCATCGATACGAAATCTCAAAAATTTGATTAATTTTAAATCTAAAGTTAAGGTAGTTTTGCTAATTTGACAAAAATCCAGCATTTTATAAATAGTAATTGCATTGTCAATTCGGTACATGGCCGCCACTCCACAGGCTAAAATTGAAGTAAAAAGTTTACTTATGTATACTGACGATTATTATTATTCGTTTGTATTTTACCGCTTAATAATTTATTTTTGTATCATGGAATAGCTGTGTTATTTATATATATATATATATATATATATATACATATATATATATATATATATATATATATATATATATATATATATATATGTGTGTGTGTATGTTTTATATATTAAATTGATTGATACTGATTCACCTGTGGGCTTCAGCTGAAAATCAGCGCTTTGGTCAGTGGTCACCCATTTGAACCACAGCACATGCTGAGCTGGTAGCCTTTAGACACATTAATTTCATATTTTTATTTCAATCTTTTTGTTGTCTTTGTACCTTCTAAATGCTTTTTGCTTTGCTTTTTATTTATTTTTGTTTGTGTTATGTCAGTTATGTGTCTAATAAATATTTTTCTTTCTTTCTTTCTTTCTTTTTTTCTACCATATAAGGGGTAGGCAGAGGTGTACAGGGTGTGTAGGTTTTTTTTTATAGACTGTGCGTGAGTGTATAAAAAAAACTAGTATCGATTCTCAGAAACATCTCAATGGATAAGCTTTACTACGCGTGTGCTACAACACAGATTTGTAAACGAAGTAACTACTATACGATTCGGACGTCGGTGATTCTCATATATCATCTGCAGTAAGGGTTGTCAGCTGACTTGATGTCATAATATTTTGAGATGTCATTTCGTCATTGAAATGGATTATGCGAGCACCTGTATTGCAACTACAGACTTATGGTATTTGACTTTATTCAACTTACGCGTACCAAACGAGTAGGTATATTGCTTGTCTCGTCTTCTACTCTCTCACAGAAAATCGACGTAAAGTAACAGTACCTAAACTGTTGCGTTTCGTTCGTTGAGTGAGAGTGCCGGAGGCCCTATCCCCTTTCTTTCTCCCTCCCACTCCTTATCCTATGCCTTTTCCCAACCCTAAGGGGCGGCAACGCACTTGTGACTCCTGTAGTGTTTGGTGGTGTCCATGGGCGGCGGTAATTGCTTACCATCAGGTGATCCGTCTGCTCGTTTGCCGCCTATTATTATAAAAAAAAAACTTATACGAAGAACTTATTGTCCTATATAATTCAGTCAAAAATACCACTGGATACTGCGCAGTAACAATTCAAAGTTTGATCTCAGAACTATGCGTGATATCCATGTAATATTTTCTTAAAAAAGTAGTCAAATATTGCTCTTCAAAATTTAACACCGTGTATTCATCCTTTGTATAGCACCATCGATTTATAATGTACAGATTGATAGGCAACCCTACATGTCTGCCTCACATGTCCGGCTTCAATCAGTCACATCTTTCCTATACGTTTAAACTCGTACCGATCTCAGAGAGAAATATTCTAAGTAAAACGTACGGGATAATGTAAATAAATGGGCTCGTAACATCACTCGAGGGTCAGTTAAAAATGGTGGACGACGATCAGTCATCATTAATGTAGATGGTACAGGACCTGCTGCTTAAATTTCGTTTCACTTGCAGAACTTTACTGTGAATATGAAAATGCCACTTGAGATAAATAATGAAGTTTTTACAATAAATTTGCCGGAAAATCAAGCTTGACTTTAAATACCTATTATCAATTTATCGCGTTCAACATAATTTATCACGAAATAAATGTCAGCTCAAGTCGTCAGACAATTTATCTAAATGCAATTTAAAAAGGAACCAATATTATACCAAATCTAAGTGCACAGAATCGCATCTCAGTTATCTATTACGATAAGAAATACAAAGTGAAATTTATAAAAAAGAACCTGACGTAGAAAGTAGTTTGTCTGCGCGGACGCGATCTTGGCCGCGTACCAACATCACGCCCTATGAAATATGTCCATGAATTGCATGAGTATGTGCAAACAGGTCATACATTATACATACGCCGTATAGACTCTATTGTATGCTGACATTAAACTTTTTATTTAGTAAATTATCTCTTGAAGCTATAAGCGAAGCACGCGTTAGTGTACTTACTTAACTTGGGTTTTGTGTGACAGTTATTTTTACACTACAAGTACTTGTGAAACATTTTTAAGCTTTTCGGATGGTAAGGTATTATTTAGCTACGTTTTCCTTTTATTTCCACGTAAATATTTTTAAAATTATAATTAATTGTAATAAATGCGGCGATAGCCGTCTCCCAGTGGTGTACGTACACTACTGGGAGACTCCCCCGCCCATCCCGAAACCATCGTCTCGGCTGCCCCATACATATTGGACAGCCGAGACGATGGTCTCGGGATCGATCGCCGGGTATTCCGGACATACACCTGTAACTTTTCGAAGTTATGTGTGCATTAAAAATGTTAATTATCGCTCGCTTAATAGCTAACGTTCCGGGTAGATGGTTCGCCCTCATTTTATTGGGACCATTACCGTGCCTAAACATAACTGGCGAAGGGTGGGTGTGTAAGACACCTCTGCCTACCCCCTCGGGGAAAAGTCACGTTATGTAAAATTGAAATACATTTTATGACGTTTGGCGTGTTTACCAGCATTGGTCACGGAATAAGTAGTGACCGACAGCTTATACGGCTGGTATAACCTACGCAAGTCATATAAAAGGCACTTCCCCGAGACCCGTGTTAATATTAGAATGCACACAAATCGCAAATTTGAAAGATTCACTCTACTGGCGGTTTCTTAAAATAAATATCAGTAACAGCTTTTCTAACAAAGCAATAATTTTGCAGGAAGTAACCACCCATAGCAATTATCCCCATGAAACCTGATAAACTCGCCCTACAGTGGCCAACATACTTAAATGTAATACTTATTATATACTAGCCAAGAAAATAATCCAATATTATTGACCGGAATATTTGTGTGTGGACGGTAACATTGTTATTAGTCAACGAACTTTAACCCGCAATCCTATAAACTATTCAGGTTAAAAGTTTTAAACTTTTAGTATCAACGAGCCGAATTCTCGTCGGTTGGATATTCAAACGAAACAGTAAACAATTCTCATTATACAATAAAACGTAAACAAAACTGAAAACTGTATAGTCAACTTGACCTATATGGTACAGTAAAGTCCCTGCTTAGGTGAGGACACGTGGCTTGTATGAAACCTGTTAATTAGTAATAATATATAAATTAAAATATGCAGAAGCGACATCTTAGTAAAATGAACATTAAATAATTAATAGCACAGAATCTTTCATGTTCCATCAATGCAAAGATATGTAGAAAAAGAACCAGTAATATTAAGTTACGTAAGTAAGTATGGTATAACCACAGTATAAAGACACACAGTAGTTTGACGCCTTTCATCGTAGAAAAAACCGACAACGTCTAGACAAGGGTAAGTAGGCTAGGGCTGCCACATGTAAACAATACCTACTTATTCAAACACCGTCTATTTATTTTAGAAAAATATTACAATTGCTACGCTACATGAATAATATAGTGTAAATCACTTATCTATACATATAAATAAAATTGGAGTGTCTGTTTGTAATATTAACATAAACACTTTTTACTAAATGCATATGGATGTATACACGGTGCATACACCGAAATGACATTTAAAAAAAAAAAAAACTGTCTGTCTGTTTGTTCTCGCTAATCTCTGGTACGGCTGGACCTATTTTGACGGGACCCTCACTGGCCTGATGTACCAAAGAGTAACTTAGGCTTAAAATTAACCTGGTACGCGAAGAAGTTCCCTCAGGACGCGGGTGAAACCGTGGGAAACAGCTAGTTTATTATATTACAATAATTAACGATAAATAATTATTATAAAACACGTTGCATTTTTCGTGCGGTGACAGATTTGCATACAAAGTGTCAGTCAGCACCTATTTCATCCCGCAGGTGTCGTGGGAGGCGGTTAAGAATAAAAAGCATTTTTCGTACAAACCAAGTCAAAATAAAGCGATTGGCTTAAATAGCGGTGGTTTAATGGATGGGTCACCTTGGGATCAGCTTGCAGAGCCTATGTTATCGATATGAAGTATTTTTCAGAATTTTTTCGTGCAAACTACGTTAAGGTAAAGCAATAGACATCACGGTCATTTTATAGATGGGTGACCGGGCAATGAGATTACGGAGAAAATGTGTGGGGTTTATAAAAGGGGGCCAAAAATATGGTTATTTTTGAGCTAGGATGCGCCGTTACCAAGATACATAATAATATGTGATAGGTACCTACTTACCTAATGCAAAGGTACTAGGTACTTATTGAATGAAATTAAAATCACACCAGAATCGAATATTACCTTACAACGCATATTTTCTTACGTCTGCCATGTTGTTTACGTACAATAAATGCTACTTTATTCTGTGATTTGGCCAGAAATGAGATATTGTAAAAGTTGGTAGATTAGTAGTGTTACGAGCTGGGGTTCGACGATAAATTATAACTCACTATGCCACTTAAACTGAACTTTATTCACTAACACAATAACACTAGATACACACACTTAATTTTCACTTCACTAATAAAACACACTATCCGTGTGGTGACGGATTAAGAATACGGAATGTCATCACCCCATATCATCCCATGGGTGTCGTAAGAGCCGACAGAGGGAGCATATTATGCAGAGAACAGCACTGTAAGAGAAGGAAAACTTAATAAAAACCCTATACCAACCCGTTTGGCCAGCGTGGTATAGTAGGCCAATTCCTCCTTTCAAAGGAGAGGCCTAGTCGAGCAGTGGACTGTTAAAGGCTGATGATGAATAAAGCACACTATTCACACCACTAGAACAACACTAAACACTTCCGAATTACTTCCCTTCGCTCTCGTTTGTCGCTTCGATATTCACTTGTTACTGTCCGTTCCGTTCGCTCGTGCTCTATTTATACTGGCCGGATAACATCACTAGCGCATTCTAGGTGCTTCTACAAAACTGTCGAAATAATCTTGAACAGTCGATTACTCGATACAGCAACGCCATCTAGTACAGAGTAGCCGAATTACCTTTAAACCACCGATACATTCAATCTCTTCTAGTACCCCCATTCACCGATAGATGGCGTAACAGTAGGAATGTGCACATTATTTTAAGTGGTTATAGGTACATACATTTCAAAATAATATAAAAAAATTATAATTAATGAAATTTTCCTTTATGGTATATGAAAATTGATGAAATCGCTGATTTTTTAAATCCTTATTTATTTAAATCTTTAAACAGCATAAAGACTTTCAATGTCTCACAGCACAAGTCGTATGCACCATCTTAATTAATATTCATAAGCAAATAAATAAGTAACGAACAAAAAACAAGCACGTGCCAGCCCCCAAAAACATGTACCTAGTTAGGAACTAAGGCGATATACGTAACTAGGTACCGCTCTTCCCGCGTCTCACCTCTTGGCCCCCGCACGATTGACCCGTCTAGACGCGTTCGTCGAACGACTGTATGGATTATTTTACTGTGGTATAACTTTGCTAAGCCACACTTCGCAGGTTACGTAAAGTTGGAGTTCTGGGTAGGTATACATAGGTTTATATACAGAGAACAGTTTAGGGAGCGCAGCTCTATCTATATTCAAAAACCGAAGTCCGTTATTTCATTCCGAACACAAGCGACATGTATGAACGTATCAGAACAAATTTTACATCCAGTTGCCGATAGTAGAGCATTCCGTGGCAACAGAAACCACAGACATATTTGATGACTCCCCAATTCTACGAACATGAAATTATTGCCTCTCATATAAAGGAAAGAAAAACAACGCTTATCAAACAAATATTTGTTCTGTGAAGAAACTATGTATGGGTTTAACTCATCAGTACTCGGCGTCAGACATAATCGTATATCTACTTGCCATCTTATTTTTACGGCGACGCGTTCAAAGCTTCTGTATCAACAAAGGCGTCATCTGTGCAAACAATGAACGCGGCCGTTTAAAAAGTGGGACATATTTACCTACTTATTAGAAACGGAATACATTGTGATTTTAATGAAAAAGGTGATAGAAAACAATGTTTGGTTGAAATAACTACTATTTGCGGTTTAACGCGGTATTGTGGTTTTACGTGGAAACATATACATAGAAATAGGTATGTCACTCGTCAATGATTAGTATGATTACAAAGAGTTTTTGATAAAGTCAAAGTGAAAGTCAAAATCATTTATCCATCTAGGCCACAAAGTGACGCTTATGAACGTCAAAATTTAAGTTAATTACTTAATGATTCTACATTTACATTTACTGGCACGTTCGCAATGCAATAGGTAGAACCACGAGAAAGAATGGGCAATAAAACTCATGGCCACTCTTTTCAATCAAATATAATGGTTGTACATACGTTATTAATCAAAGTAGTCAGTCATACAGAGTTTGTTTGTTGTGTTGGTTGACCGCGATAATCTAAGGAACAACTAGTACGACTTAAAAAATATTATTTTTGTGTCTGATAGCCCATTTAGCGCGGTAGGCTGTAGGCTATAATATTATCACATCCTGTTATGAGCCACGGCTACAGTGCGAGCAGTAGCCCTACATATTTCTCTGTTATTTTAGTCTATACATATAAATAAAATTGAAAAGTCTGTTTGTAAAATTAAAATAACCGCTTTTAACTAAATGCATAATTATGGATGTATACACGGTACATATACCGAAATTACATTTTTTACAATTTTTGTCTGTCTGTCTGTCTTCTTGTTTTCGCTAATCTCTAGAACGGCTGGACCGATTTTGGATTTTGACGGGACGTTCACTGGCGGATAGCTGATGTACCAAGGAGTAACTTAGGCTATAGGTACATTAACCGCGTACGCAAAGTGGTTCCCTCAAGACGCGGGTGAAACCGCGGGAAACGGCTAGTTTCAAATAAATCCTGCTTCCGTATAACAATGGGTAAAGCTTAAAAGGCATAAATCAGTCTTTCTCTTTGGACCAACAATACTGCTGTATTTCAAATATTATTGGTTTATAAGATTCTTTTCTGCCATAAATTCTTCGGAGCGTAAGAAAATATTGGATCTAACTGTTAGGTACTCGAGACTTCATACCCGCGAAATTAGTAGCAGATTTTAATTTTTTCTGCATAGAACTGTTACCTTTTCTTTCTGGCTTTGGCATTGTAATATGAAGAGGTAGATAGGATACGAGTACACGTCACCTAAATAATTAGGTAAAGCAACCCTGTGAAAATCCATCTTAACCAGTACAGCCGTTTGTTAGAGTGGCTGAAATATTTTTTTTACGGCTTGGCTGGCAAAATAATTACATTATTATACGGAATTTGGTAATGGGCTGGAAATTACTTAGCATAGACAGCAGCCTACAGAATTCTCTATGTATTCATGCTTCATTGCGTCGTAATGCTAGTCAGTTTAACACGCAGTAATCAATGTGTCTAATATAATATCGGTGGCGCAGTGTTAATAGAATACCTATTCACGAATAAGCAGAACTGTAATGGTGTGCTAACTGATCGATGCGCCAAATATCTCGATCCTTTCTCATCCTTCGCTTATTTTCTTTACTGGTAACTTCTATATTGTATGGTTTTCCCTTCTTCGGTGAGACCATTAGTATTAACAGCCTCTAAATAGAGGCTGTGCTACTATAGGTACAGCCTACCATCAAGTAGGTCATAAGCTTTGATAAAAGTGTAGGGTAACAAGTTTTAAGATTTTCGCTCAGGCAATTAATCGCTATACAAGGTTGAGACAAGTATTGGTTAGCTTTTACCAATAATCAGTTAAAAGTAAATTATTATTCAAAACACTTAAAATCATACTTACAAACTAAGCTTAGGCTACGACTCGATAGACTTAACATCGTCACGGCACAGTAGGTAATGGTAGGTAAAAAGAAATGCAGGTACAATCTTGTACCATGAGAATTATTCTTACCCATATTAGAATTGTCAATACACCGGCAAACAAAGATGCGTCTCATCCAACTGCTCGTGATACGCTCTAAGTCACGAGGTTTTAATTGAGATTGATTCAATCTACGCTACTAGCTCACAGCTTCATATGTCCGATACGTCCTGGGACCCTCAATCGTACGAAGTGCTTATTGTCATACGTACTTTGTTTTATTGCCCACAGATTGGTCGATTAGCAACGAATTATCTAAAATGTAGAATGAAATCAGAGAAGCAATTTATACAGTATTAGCGTCCCGTGCCGTCTTCGCACCGGTAGGTAAGTAGAAAACTTTTATACATATATCAATTAATATTAATTGTTCATCAGAAGGCAAATTTTCGTATTTTATCGCCTCAACTGGCAGATAGCTGATTTGACATTTTCGCTCGGGCTGGCAGCGGCCTGCAAGGGTGAACCAGCCGGGTAGGAACAGATGCATTCTCTCGATAATTTCTCGATGTTTTTGTAAGAATACCTACTAATATATATACATTTTTGGATTCTCAATAAAATTTACTATGTAAAAGTATGCAAATATACTAATGTTTGTTTACATACGTGTTGTTAAAATTGCTGGATATTAGAGGGAAGTAAAAAAGCGATCATTTAGTATAAAATTACGTATATTTTTTAAATTAAACCAGTTTCATGTACAGTATTTGTTTTATATTTCAGCTAAGTAATATATTTATTGAATATAATTATCACGAGACATATTTCCATTCAAATTTTTTACACCAAGACTAGAGGAACGACGAACTCACCTAAAAAAACTTAAGTGTTTGAAGTGGCACTGACGACAAGTGGTCATATTAGGGCTTGCTAGCTAGCTTATTCTTTCCCGTACGCATTGGTATAGGTACGAGTGGGATCAAATATATATTGTAAACAGTTTTCAGCTGTGTTTACGCGCCAAGGCCATCGTCCCATTTTGGGATGGTTGCCAATATGGGAAATTTTATTTGCGTGCCATTTTGGTACGGCTGCCAGTAACATCGCAGCAGAGGTAGGCCCCCCGCAAGGTGGACCGACGATCTAGTCAAGATCGCGGGAGACGGTTGGATGCGGGTGGCTCAAGACCGGTCTGTGTGGAGAACTTTGGGGGAGGCCTATGTCCAGCAGTGGACGTCGTTTGGCTGATATGATGATGATGATCTAACATCGACTCTATATTTGAACGTTGTGTTTAGATTTAGAATTGACTGACAATTGGTATTCTGCTAACTTAATGTCGTTATTGCTACTTTGAAGCATAAAGCAGAAACACAGGTAGAACCTTAGATTATATAACTATTAGATGAAGGGATACGTCCCTAAGACCATCACTAATAATTATCTTATGTCGGTGGCCATATGGCCACCCATTACCCGTCAAAATGTAATAGAACTTTATTTCAAACTTTGAGTCTTCGTTCATAGACATTTTGATTTATTTGTATAAAGATTGTGACGTATAAACATGGTGATGTTATAACTTTATCGATACTTTTATTTTACATACTAGCTTCGGCCCACGGATTTGCCGATGTGGGTAACAGTTATTGCAAAAGGACGTTGCCTATGCGCTATTGTGATGTATAAGCTATACTATTTTTATATTTCATTAAAAATACTTTTGACGCTAGAGTATCCTCAAAAAAAATTTCGTTTCTATAAGTTTATTATTTTGTTAAACCATCTGCCGCAAACAACTACTAAGCCATGCAGGTTTTGTCGTGATGTTTTCCTTCATCATAGCAAGCCAAGCTTCCAAACACCAAAGATTCATGTAGTGGGTTTAAATTTGAAAACCAATGCGTGAAAATGATATTGTCACAGATTCTATCACTGCTTAGAGTAGTGACCGGTGTTATAATAAAAACAATTGCTGTTTAGTGTTACCGTAGGCAGGAAGGGAATTGTTCATAGTGCGCAGTGTAAGTTGTATTACATCTACCTGACCACGTTCAGGCAAAGATCTAAACACCCATGCACTGCGTTGCACAGTGATGAGTTCAAAGAACATGCAAGTTACTTACAAAATTTTCAGTGATGTTCTTGAGTGGACCTATATTATTATGAGATTAGACTCATAATTGTGGCCAAAATAACAAGCAAATCGTTATAAATACCACAGGGTCCAGTTCAATGATCAGGGTTTTCTTCAACGAAGTCGTCGGGCATCAACCATGTGCACGGATTCACACAAGTTTTACAATGTTCAATATGTTACAAATATAGTTGATTGAATCAGGCGTTTCTTGGCGGAACTCCATTGTAACGTAATGGAAGGAAAGAGGCATCCTCAGGAGCGATGGGCAACGACTGAGCCTCAGTCGTTGCCCATCGCTCTTGAGGATGCCTCGTGCAGAGGCGAAACACGTGTCGAAGAATAGTCGGCGCATACAGCGGGATACTGCAAGTCAGGTATCTTCCTGGAACCCATACCATTCCTATATCCCTTATCCTTTTAGAGGAGTTCGGTATTGTCAACCTTTTTCTATTGCAATAGTTGGAGTAGTCAATCCGAGGGTGCGTGGTGGGTTCCTCTTTCCTTCCATTATGTTACAAATGTTTATCTTTTATCACAAAACACAAACAATTCGCGAAGCTACTAGGACGAGCTTTCCAAAAGGCGATCAATTTATTTCAATTCAAAAATGCAACAATTTAAGACTGCGTGAGCGCAAGACAAATAATTTTCAGAAAAGAAGAGAATGACAGTTCAGTGTGACCATAGTCAAAATTTACAATAGACTAAACAAAACGTTACCAAATCGATATAATCAATTTGACTTATCATAAAAACTATTTCTATTTCAAACATCCACCCGCCTCGGACCGGCCTACCGGCCCGCAAATCAGTTTGTAGACGTGACAACGTTGCAACCACTCTCCTCAGAATCGAACCATCCACCAAGACCTCAGCAAATCGGGGAACTCCATCAACCCCAGTTACCAAACGAAGAATACGCCCCCTGCGCCATCTGAGAGGTGGAAGGTTAGCGTTGCTGGAGTATGTGCAAATATTCCAAATTCCAGCGTTTCCAAAAGCTCTGAGTAATCTGGCGTACCAATTCAAAACGCGAGAGACGACCAGGTCTCGTATCAATATAGGGGTACTCAGGCAAGGCGACAAGTGGGCGACCAATCAAAAAATGGCCCGGCGTAAGGGCCTCCAAATCATTCGGATCTGAGGAGATCGGGCACAACGGCGTAGAGTTCAAAACAGCCTCAATCTTACAAAACACAGTTGCGAGTTCCTCAAAGGTAAGGACAGATTCACCGATTGTCCTGCGCAAGTGTGTTTTGGCCAATTTTACAGCGGCCTCAAAAATACCACCCCAGTGTGGACAATTTGGTGGAGAAAACAACCAATTTATCCGACGTCGGGCAAGCCTATTGCCTATATCAGCCTTATTGGTTTCAAGGAAATTAACAACGTCATTCAAATAATTATAAGTGCCCTTGAAGTTAGTGCCGCAGTCAGAACGGATCAAGGAAGGTAGCCCTCTGCGGGATACAAATCTGTCAAATGTGGCTACAAACGCCTCGGTCGTAAGCGAGGAGACCAGTTCGAAGTGTACGGCCTTTGTGGAAAGACAAACAAAAATACACATGTAGGCCTTAACAGTCTTGCTGTTTCGAAGTATCGACGTTTTCACCAAAAAGGGACCAGCGAAGTCCGTGCCAACACCGTCAAACGTTCTGCTCTCTGTTACGCGATCTACCGGTAAGTCTCCCATCAAGGGCTGCATTGTAGAAGCCTTGAGCTTATAACAAGGGATGCAGCGAAAGACTACACTCCGAATAATTCTTCGGGCCGACAAAATCCAAAACTGGCGTTGCAAAATGGCCAACAGCGCATTACAACCAGCATGCGAATTTTTAAGGTGACGGTCAGTTACCAACAAGCGTACCAAATGACCGTCCTTGGGTAACAAAAGGGCGTGACGTGCCCCGTAAGGGAGGTTGGCGTTCTTGAGACGCCATCCAATGGGTTCAATTTAAAAACAGCTCCCGAAAATTTCGATCTTCCTGACTTAAGGATAGCAATCTCCTTCTCAAAATGCGCCAATTGCTCAGAACGAATCCAGAAGGTGAGGGAATCCTGTCGTTCCTGTGGTGAGAGAAATGGTGTCAATCGTTTCTGTTGTGGGTGCCTAAAATTAAAAACAAAACGCTTTATCCAAGCAGTAACACCTAACAACTTGTCAAGGGAGCTGTAGCGATTCAACAAGAAATCGGGGTCGAAGGCGCATTCCACCTTCTCAAGATCGAGTGTTCGAAGACCCGGCAAATTGGAGGCAATCAAAACTGGCGTTCGAGGCCAATCAATTTTTGGTTGACTCAACCATTCCGGATCCCACCACAGCGAATGACCTATCAAACTAGGCGTCAAACATCCGCGCGAGGCACAATCAGCGGGATTGAGTTCACCTGGCACGTGTCTCCAAACAAGCTTGACTTCGGATTTTTGGATTTGGGAAACGCGATTAGCGACAAATACTTCCAAGGTGTAGACAGAAGCCTTCGACCAACAAAGAACAATTTGGCTGTCTGTCCAGGCGTGGGTCCCATTCATACAAATGGTGTTAGACACGTGATTCAATAAGCGTCCAATTAGGGCTGCTCCCGAGAGCTCCAATTTCGGGATGGTCAGAGATGTCCGAAGGGGTGCAACCTTGCTCTTCGCCATGATCAGGGAAACCATCACCTGACCTGAGGCACTAACTGTGCGCAAGTACACCACGGCTGCGTGACCACGTTCCGAGGCATCACAAAACCCGTGAAGGGTTGCCTTGTACTTCCCGGGAGGAAGGATGGGACAAGGCAAGGAGATCTCGTTGACGGCAGGAAGTGAGGATACAAAGGAGCTCCATTCCTCAACAAGAGTACCGCGTAGAGGTTCGTCCCAGGACAATCCTGCTGTCCAAAGCTTCTACAAGAAGCATTTTGCCCAAAATATAACAGGACAAATCCAACCGTTAGGATCAAAGGTTCTAGCGACGGTAGACAACACGAGACGTTTAGTCCAAGAACAAGGCAATTTCAAGTCTACGTTATACGTAAAGATGTCTTAGACTGGTCTGTACTGAATGCTGAGAACAGCCATCATGGCGGGGTTGTCAATAATCTCAAACAAATTGGATGTTGCTGATGATCCTCTGGCAAGCCTTCCAAAAGTGCTGGTGAGTTGGAAATCCATTTGCGCAACTCATAACCAGCGGAGGTCAAAATACCTATCAATTCGTCCCGCAGTAGGATTGCCTCGTCCGCTGTAGAGGCGCCCGAGCAAATGTCATCGACGTAGATATCGTCTTTCAAGATGGCGGAGGCTCGTGCGAAACGTAAGCCTTCGCGGTCTGCGAGCTCCCAAAGAGAACGTATTGCCAAGTAGGGGCTTGACCTTAACCCGTACGTATTAGTATTGAGCTCGTAGACGGCCATGGGATCGCGAGGATTCTCTCTCCAAAGGATCAGCTGGAAGCGACTGTCATTAGGGTGGATAATCGTCTGCCTGAACATCATTTTTATATCGGCCACAAAGACAACCTGATGTCGTCGGAAGCTGGTGATGACGTCACAAAGGTCCTTGACCAACTTGGGACCAGAATGCAAACACTGGTTCAAGGATACGCCTGTTGAAGTCTGCGTAGAACCATCAAACACCGTGCGCTGCTTGCCAGTTGATGGCTTCAATACCGCATGATGCGGGAGAAAGTAGTGCTCCACCGAACGCCAACCCAAATTTGACACAGACATTTGTCCCAATTGTTCATATTCTCTCATGAACTCAATGTACTTTTGTCTGAGCTCCGGATCACGACCCATGCGACGCATCATAGCCAACAATCTCTTTTCGGCTAAAGGTCGTGACTCACCAAGCGGAAGCCGAACAGACAGAAAAGGTAGCTTCGTAAAGATCCGACCAGAATGGAGTCGACCAGTGTTGTTCTGGAAGAATAGCTCGCACTCCTCCTGTTCTGGATTCAAACGGGCAGCTTGAGGGGGCTGCTCTACCTCCCAAAACCTCTGAACCGCATCAGAGAGAGCGAAGCCTACAGGCAACAAATTATCAAGTTCGGGTGGAGGGGGGTCCCTAGGTACAGGTCCCATCAAAGCAAATCCAAATATTGTCGGGATGGCAGTCAAACCATTTGGCACCAAGACCCGTTTCCCACCAATCAAAATTCCACCGAGGACATCAGAGCCAATCAACAAGTCGATGTGTCCTGGTGTGTCAATTTGGGGTCTGCCAGTTCCAATCCCGATGTCAAATTCACCACAGCAGCGGATAGCTGCTTCTAGGTAGGTTTTAATCCTCGGGTGTGAAGATTCAACAGGGGCAAACAAAACCTTAACTTGCCCTTCAACATTAGAGTCTACGTCAGCTATTCCCCGTATACAATTCGGAAAAGAGCCCATATTTAATTTAACCTGCCCTACCAAATAAGTGGAAACAATGCATCCTTGTGAACCTGTGTCCAATATAGCACGGACAACAACAGAGGTCCCCGTGGGTCCCCAGACCCTAACAGCAACGGTTGGTAGGATAACGGTCTCAATGGGGGTGGTTGGCGTTATAGGGCAGGAGTTAATTACCTATTGTTGCCTGGGCGGCGACCGTTGGCCAGGACCAGGCAAATAAAAATGGGGGGTGCGGCTTGAAGTCCTCAAAGGCGCGATGACTCGATCCGCGCGCCATCTGTGGGGGGTCATAATGACGCACCCACCCAAAACGAGGTGGGCGCGAGTCAAGGCGGGGACGCTCCGCCACAGGTGGGGAATACCTGGGGCAGCATTCATGGTGCTGGTGACGTTGCGCAGTCGCACATTCAAGTGCGCGAGAGAGAGGAGGCGTGCGCATGCTACGGTTCTCCAAGCGAGGTGAGCGACGATCAAGTGAGCGAGGCGATGCTCGGCTGCGCGCCGGTGAGCCTCGGCTGCCACCTTCAAAACACCGTGCGCGGCGTCAACTGGTTGGACGACCGGCCTACCTCTCTGGCATTCATGCAGAGAATGTCAAGTTTCAAAAGAGCTCGGACAAGTGTTAAATAATATTATCAATCAAAACTTAATATTTGTTAATTTTTTGAAACCAACAAAGTATAAGCCTATTTACTGCTGGTACAAGCAAGTGACAGGTATTTACTGCCCAATAAAATTATATAACAAGCTCAAAATCTGCTTGTTTCAATATAATGACATAGGGACAAAGTTATCAAAAGGTTTATAACTTACAGCAAATTAAAAGTTGAATATTCAAATTAATTAACTAATTACTTGCAATATTTAATATGTTACAAATGTTTATCTTTTATCACAAAACATTTATAACTTACAGCAAATTAAAAGTTGAATATTCAAATTAATTAACTAATTACTTGCAATATTCAATATGTTACAAATGTTTATCTTTTATCACAAAACACAAACAATTCGCGAAGCTACTAGGACGAGCTTTCCAAAAGGCGATCAATTTATTTCAATTAAAAAACGCAACAATTCAAGACTGCGTGAGCGCAAGACAAAAAATTTTCAGAAAAGAAGAGAATGACAGTTCTGTGTGTCCATAGTCAAAATTTACAATAGACTAAACAAAACGCTACCAAATCGATATAATCGATTTGACTTATCATTAAAACTATTTATATTTCAAACAATTGCTTTATTCATGTTTGAATGGTAATTAAAAAAAACATTTCAGTTATTGCAGGCGTGAGAGTTGGTTATGGGAGAAATAATACAATTATTTTAATGCGAGTTAAATTAACTACACGGTACCTGAAGGCAAGCAGACATTGAAGATACTGAACTTCTAAATCTGCTTGACTCAGCTAAGAACCATAATTTTTTTATTTGCTCTTGTATTTGCTTACATAAATGCAGATCAAGTTTTTGAACAGGTGACATAAATCACATTATTATGACTCTGTCCTACGTTCGTATTCTTTTGTAGATATTTATATTTGATTTATTCCTTAATTTAATTTTTTTTATATTTATTCCTTAATCGTCCGGAAATAGTATCACTATTTCCGGACGATTCGTTTGCTTTACTGAAATCGTAGTGGCGGGAAATTGTATCAATGTTAATGGCTGCAGTCTTTGCGTGAGTGCGAATGAAATCAAGTTGGATAGATAAAAGGACAGAAGCTGTAAACAGTGGTAACGGAACCAAACGGAGCGGCAGCAAAAATTCGGTCAGCTTGTAAAACAATGTATGTTTTACTAGGTACCCGCAACGTTGTCGAAACAACTGAAATATTTCTTCTAGATAGGAATAACACAATCACCTAGCCGTAGGTACTAAGTATACTCTACGACCTATTCTCAAACCTTTTTTGTTACCAGGTGGAAAATCCCTTCGGATCTTTGGCTCTAGGGGATTTAGAGAGAATTTAGGCCGAACTGCCGACCAAAGACGCCCTAGGGATAAAAACAGGACATAGGAGCCATAGGAGCTGTCCAGTGTTCCTCCCATTGCGTCACATCCAACCAAACCTAAGCAGGGAACCTATTATTTTACTAAAGGAATAGTTTCCTCTTTTATTTACCAAGTATATACAAAATCGATAGCGGCCACCAACGAGTCTTAAACACGAGAAAAATTTGTACAGAGTATCCACATAGGATAAATAACGAACCTTTGTTACTACGATATCAAGTAATTCGAAAGCAAGGAAATAGTAGATAATATGTCTGGCTAAGCTAAGATTTATCTCAAAAGATCATTTTTTCTTATACTCAACAAAAATTTCATCGCTCTAACGTACCACAAGGACAGGCTTGTTAATCGTATAATTGAAACTGTGACAAATACGATTGCTGATAAAAGGAGCCGAAAAGACAAGGTTAATAATAAATAATTTGACGTGGAGTTATTGTGGAGAGAACTAGCGTAGCTAAATGATTCAACTGCAAGGACGTGTTATTAAAACAGCTTAGAAACGAATAAAGAAGTCAGGAGCTATATATTTGACTGCTCGGTTGGCGTATGGTTTCAGCAGTGTGATTTATAAATTGTTGTTTTAAGTCTAATTTTACATATACGCTTAAATGCTATGGGCCATCATGCTACGATTACAACTAGGTATTTTTATATTCACATCTGGATTAGATTTTCATAAATAATATTCTTTTTAATATAATAATATTCCTTAAAAATATGGTGGCAGTGGTGGCACATATAATAAATCAATTATATGTCATAGTTAATCTAAATAAACCGGCTACCGTTTAATTTTATTTAAAGGTCAGTCTGTTCAAAACAAGTTTAAAGTTTTAACATATACCATCAGTGGCCAAATTATTAGGGAAAGTATTGAGATTTTTGTATTTTCTATTTTGATTGGGTTTCTGTAACAAACGATAAGTTGTAGGTCTCTTATATATTTTTTATTGGGATCTATATTCTATAAGGATCACAGAAACTACACAAAAATTATACAGAACTGTTTTATTTTCTTCGTCGGTGTATTATTAATATTAGTAAAAATTAGTAGAATAAATTTTAATATTTAGTGATGCCACCCTTTGTGGCAATAAGAGCTTCTATGCGTGGGGGCATGCTCTCAATACATGTTTTGGCATTTGGAGTTGTGATGCCATTCTCTGATGAGAGTTTCAATCAACTACTGCTTGCTGGTAATCACTTTTTTCGCAATCGCCCGTTTGGTGAGTTCCCACATGTTTTCTATGGGATTCATGTCTGGTGAATTCCCTGGCCAGGGCAAAACAGAGACATTTTTTCAGCCAAAAATGCAGTAACACTTCGGGCTTTATGGCATGGTGGCGAGTCATGCATAAAAATGTATTCGTCATCATCAGGGAACCATTCATTGACCTGCGGCAGTAACCGGGTTTACGGTTTACAGTAACGAGTACTAGAGTACTCGCTTATATTGTTCTTGTTTCATTGTCCCATCTACGATGTATAGCCCCATGCCTCTGGCTGAGATGACAGACCACACCATGATACTAACCGGGTATTTAACCCTCTCTACAAGGCAATCAGGGTGAAATTGTTCGCCAGGGCGTCGTCTTACAAAACAACTTTTGTCGACCAAAATTTGAAAGGTTGATTCATCGGAAAAACACACCTGTAAATTAATATAATAAATAGTAAAATATCGTTATTGACCAATAGCATTATTCAAAAAAGTTACACTTACTCGACTCCAGTCTGCAACAGTCATATTTCGATGTTGTCTAGCCCATTGGAGTCGTTTCCTTTTCATACTGTCGGTTAGCAACGGTTTTTTGGAAGGGCGCCGTCCCATCAGATTCTCTTCGGCCAACCGCCTTCGCATTGTCCTCTCCGAAATCATTACACCCTCTTCGTTCATCATCGTAGTCAAAAGAGCAACGCTCTTCTGTCTCTTCTGTCTTTTTACGATTTTTGAGGCAGATGTTCCTGATTTTTCGATCGTTACGAGGTGTGGTAATCCTTTTCCTGCCACATTTGCCAGCACGATTTGCCTCAAGAGGCTTTTTATTGTCGATTTCAATTTTTATTCGATAAACGACATACTTTGAAACGCCAGCAATAGCTGCTATGTCTCTCTGAGAATGTGTGGAGTGCACTAACAACGTTTGTATCTCTCTACATTTTCTTGGAGATGTGTCCAAACCTTTACCCATCCTAAAAAGTAAAAAATTGGTGATATCGCATCGAACCATTAATAAAATGTAAATTCATAGACAAAACATAGCAAAAATATTCTTATACGGAGCGTTACTTACCTTTTGATTATTTAAAACACAAAAGTCGGTTAAAACTAATGAAAAAATAATACCTAAACAATACAACAAGAATACCGCAAATCGCGCTTTTTGTTATCGGACTTTGACTGAAAGAGAAGAAATGTCACACAATTGACAAATGACGCACGTATTCTGTGTTGCCGTTAGACAAAAACAATAAGAATGACACCAGTAACTATATTAGATAAAATAACCATTTAAAAACAACATCATTTATCCATAAAAATATAATAAACTATAAATTACATAAATACGAGCACTGTCCCTAATAATTTGGCCACGTACTGTATAATTATGTTTGTCAATCAGTTTAACGTCAATCATATATTCAAATAAATACTTACTGAAATACTCGTACTTACCTGAGGAAAAATAAAACATTACATTAGTATATAGCCTGTTAGCCACAAAATATTACTTAGGTACGTGCTACATACAGACATTTTTGCCAATATGTAATTTGACATCTTTTGAATTGGAACCTATTATTTAGATCATAAAAAGCTATGCTGACAATATTGCAGATTCATCATCCATATACTGTACCCTGATAAAGAAAAACAAAATTAAATAAAAAATACGACTGCCAGTTATTTTCCACTGACGTCGTTTTATTATTCTATCATTATATACAAAACAATCTGCGTATTGGAATTATATAATACCATTATACTTAAAGACTATTAATGTAAATACATATTTATTGAATAATTATAGAAATCATGTATAGTTGTATACCAATGGCGGCATCTTGTGTACAATGTACGTGCCATGCATAATACGAAAACCTTAGGAAACATATGTCTTTGTTTGCTCGGTTAATTAAGTATACCAGGTAGATGTTGGATATGGTCCATCGGTATTGTGGAACGTGCGCGTTTTATAAGTCAATATTGGTCTATACACCATCGCTTGGTAGAGTTGCTTATCAAATTTTATTTTGTATCATTTTAATATACGGCAAGCTCAGTCAAACTCAGCTTACTCAGTCACGAGCTTCTTCGTTCTAAAGCTCAATTTGAAAGAAAGAAATAAATTTCTAGTTTTGAGAGGAGTAAACCATATCCGCAGATGTCTATTGTATAGTCATGTCATGTTTGAGTTCGGCTAACAGTGTACAAACCAAATAAAATCATATTGTATATAAATCAATATATATAATATTGTGTCCATATTACTTGTATACAAGTGAATTTTTAAGTGTTTTCGATAAAATAATATGCCAACATAAATACTATCTCACACAATGAAAAACTGGCATCTAAAATAACTAAAACTATAATATTTTTGTGCATAGAATAAAATTAACCGAAAGTAAAAAAGTGATAGCATGAAAAATTATCTATGTTGGTATTCTTCAGATTTTAATAAACTGGAGAAATGTGCTATCTTCACGTTGAATACAACACTATTCCATAGCAAACATTGGTATTTACATTTTGAATCACCGCACAACTCATCGGGAATGGAGCGTTAGTTCCACAAATACTTGACAATAAATAACACTACTTATCTCCACTATACATTTAATATTTTGATATTTATTACACCACTGCTCCATTGAAGTAAACTGAAGATTCTCGAATTCAGAACGTGCAGCTTAGGAGCATATTAAATCAACAACATAGATGAGGTTTGCGAAGACATTTACATAATGGTAATAAAAGTTTCCGAATGACAATGCAGTTTGGTAAAGCTTCAATTCAAATTGAATGTAAAATGTACATCTGCACATTAATAACATTGTTAGAAGGTACCTACCTACTGACAATGCTACCTTTGTATCGGCAGTTTTATTAATTCAGCCGTGTAAATCGTTGGTCTTGCGGCATAAAAGTGCGCGTGGGATTGGAAAGTCTTGGATTCGATTCCCGAGTCGGGCAAAGAGTTATTGGGTTTTTCCGTAAGGAAATTCTCAGTAGCAGCACGGAGTCTGGTAATGTGCCCGGTACGGCAATAGGCTCGCCCCCTATTACGTGGGACCTAAAAATTCATGGCGAAATGTGGGTGTAATATTACACCTCTGCCTACCCCTTCGGGGACACAGGCGTGAGTCTATAAAAAAAATGTATTATCTATAGTTACTCCTTGCTACAGATACAAGGTTTTTAGTCCGATATTGCGATTCTGGCCAATATGATTGTTGCGTTTACGGTGTCCATAGAGAAGTATTTTTACCGCGAAGCATAATGGTTTTAGCAAGCCGGTTTATTCTCTTCTTTAGAAAAATATATTATCTCAGTATATTAAAAAAAAGCTTTTCCACAAATGTAATATTTAGAAATAATAATATGAATGCAACGTTACAGCAATTTCCCGTTTAATATCCTATTGTCACAGCAAATACTCCAAGACCACTTGCATTCAACAGCTTGCCTCAGTCCACAAGCATCTCCATGTCCAGTGATTGATCGTCAAGAACAGCTAATACACATAGTGCTTTTAGTTTCACAAGACATCAAGCGCAAATAAAACAACTAATGGATTAACACTAGAGTACACGCGTGGGCTACATATGTAGCCCAGGGTGTAATATTGTCATATATTGGTGGAACTAGGTATGCCACAGCGCAATCGTCTTGTGTATTCCTCGATTAGTTCTCCCCGCTCCTACTAGTAGAATGCCTATTACATCGCCATAAGGATGTGCGCAAAAATCGTCCTAGAAGTTGATGGGCTACATCTGTGCCCCGCGCGTGCGTTAAAGGAAAATAATTGCCCCGTGCACAAGTGGTAAATATTGCATTTTTTTGTATTATTATGGCGTATTAACGGTCGATCAGTAACATGGCATGTATAAAAGGTCTCATAATAATATAAAAAATGAATAATCTACAAATAAAAATGTTCTGACGTCAATATTTCTAAAAAGTGTACCTAATTCTATCTAGCAAGATCGTGTCCCAATTGAGCGTCGTATTTCACAGCAAAATATAGGTAACCAAGAATTATCAAACTGAAAGGCAGGCTACTACAGGATTAAAAGAACATCCCCAGCGACAAAATATGCCTATTCGGAGAGGAGTTGGTTGGTATTTATTCTGCAGCACACGCACGCAATGCAGCAAATGTATGAGGTGCATTTGTAGTGAACATCCGGAAGGTGTGTGTCCTGATTGCTCGCCAATAGAACAGGCTATTGCGAATTATGTAATTATGTGGTTAATAGCCATTGCTAGTGATAAACTTTAAGGTAAATATTACGTTCCTGGATGAAAATAAGTCTATGGCATCTCAAGCCTGCCAAATATTGATGATTTTTAAGTAGTTTTAGTATATGTTTGATATTATAATTAAGAACACAAGTCATGATTAATTTTATTTCATTCATTCTGATAATAATAAAGATATCCATAAATTAAACAAGTTTTATTAATTTTGTTAACTTCTTCATACAATTAATTGATCTACAAAATGGGCTACACCTGTAGCCCGCGCGTGCACTCAAAGAGTATAAATGGGTGCGTGCACTCTAGTGTTAAATGAATGGAGACAGGTGCTCATGCACAAGGACTACGATCATTATGCATCTAACGTGCCTTCGGTTTATTTCTAAGAACTTTAATAATTGGGTCCATTCGGTTCCATTTTAAAATCCACTTTGAGTAGACAAAAAAAATACTCCAGTACATTATTTGTGCAATATTAGCTAATAAATATGAATTGATTAAGTAACTGAGAGAATTGCATCACGTCTTTAAGGGTGCTTGTACACGGCGCATGTAGCTTGAGCATGTTGAGGCACTTGCGCGGGTTACATGCACCGTAAACATATCGTTTAAAGCAATGTGCGGGTCCAGAGACTCGAGCATGTACCAAAGCGAGCCACCCGCGCAAGTAATTCGCGTGCTCTGTGACGCGCGCGGGTCACTCGCGCATGTTATCTATTAAAATTACATTTTTAACATACGATTTTAAAATAATTTTCGTTCGTCGACACATTTGACGCGATTCAAGTCATAAAGCTACCGCGCGAATAGCATGCACATGTAGCTCTTGACCACGAACAAATAACTTGTACATAGGTACAGCTTGCTCAAGTAGCCCGCGTCTTTACTTGCTCCAGTTATTTGCACCATGTACAAGTACAAGCGAGTAACTTGATCAAGAAGCTGGCGCATATTACCCACGCGTGTAACCCACACCTTTACTTGCTCCAGCTACATGCACCGTGTAGAAGCACCCTTATACCCTTGTCTACAATTCTGCTAATGTATAAAAACTTTTTGGACATCTGCCAATGGTATAATCTCTATCAGTTAAGGCTTGTGGTTCACTGAAGTTATATTTTATTTAACATCATCTCAAGGCTCTCATTTAGATAATCCAGATTTTGTGCCAATACGATAATCAACATCATTTGACGATTATTGTCTTATAACCGAGTAAGTAATGTGAACAACGGCATTTGACATAATAGCAGATTTATTGAGAATTGAAGGTTTTTAAGGTTTCTTGTTATCATCACAAATATTTTGGTCGAGTACCTACTATTTAAGGCCGTTGAGAAGTTTTTACTTTTATCAGGCAACATAACATAAATACTATCAATAAAAACATTGCCCTACAATCTTGAACACTAAAAACAATTTTCGGCGAAAGAGAGGTGTAATATTAAACCTCTGTAACCCTTCAGGGAACAGGCGTGAGTCTATAAAAAAATATTATTCCTTTAATAACTTTACATTGCACTCTAGTGCACACAAATCTTAACTAGACGCATACTTTTATGTGCACGAAGGGTTAGCAAAAGAATTTTAGAAGTGTAGAAGTGAAGATAAGTTCACCTTTCTAAGATATTATCAATACCTATGACAATATATTTTATGGGAAAGTAAGTAAAAGTAAGGAGCGAAGGAGACGTAGCTAGTATATAATAAATTGAGTTCTTCATTCTTTCGCTATAGATTCAATCTACCCTGTAAAAATATAGGAAAATGTCTATAATCAAAGTGAATCCCATGTTCATTTTGTGCGAGCTCTTTAGCTCCATTTTATATTATTTTCGATTTATAAAAGATCGCTATCGGTCCTAGAAATATTATCTTATCCTAATTTTTTTCATTTCTAGTGCTGCTGTCATATCTCTATATTCCATAAGAGAGAGCGTAGTCACTGGAATCTCAATAAAAAATTCTTTTGCTAACCCTTCGTGCACATAAAAGTATGCGTCTAGTTAAGATTTGTGTGCACTAGAGTGCAATGTAAAGTTATTAAAGGAATAATATTTTTTTATAGACTCACGCCTGTTCCCTGAAGGGTTACAGAGGTTTAATATTACACCTCTCTTTCGCCGAAAATTGTCTTTAGTGTTCAAGATTGTAGGGCAATGTTTTCATTGATAGCATTTATGTTTTGTTGCCTGATAAAAGTAAAAACTTCTCAACGGCCTTAAATAGTAGGTACTCGACCAAAATATTTGTGATGATAACAAGAAACCTTATAACCTTCAATTCTCAATAAATCTGCTATTATGTCAAATGCCGTTGTTCACATTACTTACTCGGTTATAAGACAATAATTGTCAAATGATGTTGATTATCGTATTGGCACAAAATCTGGATTATCCAAATAAGAGCCTTGAGAAGATGTTAAATAAAATATAACTTCAGTGAACCACAAGCCTTAACTGATAGAGAATATACCACTGGCAGATGTCCAAAAAGTTTTTATACATTAGCAGAATTGTAGACAAGGCTATAAAAGACGTGATGCAATTCTCTCAGTTACTTAATCAATTCATATTTATTAGCTAATATTGCACAAATAATGTACTGGAGTTTTTTTTTTTGTCTACTCAAAGTGGATTTTAAAATGGAACCGAATGGACCCAATTATTAAAGTTCTTAGAAATAAACCGAAGGCACGTTAGATGCATAATGATCGTAGTCCTTGTGCATGAGCACCTGTCTCCATTCATTTAACACTAGAGCTCGCACAAAATGAACATGTGATTCACTTTGATTATAGACATTTTTCTATTTTTTTACAAGGTAGATTGAATGTATAGCGAAAGAGTGAAGAAGTCAATTTATTATATACTAGCTACGTCTCCTTCGCTCCTTACTTTTATTTACTTTCCCATAAAATATATTGTCATAGGTATTGATAATATCTTAGAAAGGTGAACTTATCAATTAATAGAGGATGCCCGCAGCTACTACGCTCCCGCATTTTTTTTTTATTTAGCTGTTTTCCCGATTCGTGGGAATTTCGAGAAATCCTTTCTTAGAGTAACCTGCGCTCCCCATTTAACATACATGCCGAAGCATTTCAGCTTCTTCCACCCAATAGTCTCGGCTATGCGTTGTCTGTCAGTCAGTCAGTAACGCAAGGATTTTATAAATAGCGACAGATAACAGTGCATTGTAGTCAATTGACCAGGATAATATTCGCAAATTTTTATTGACTCTTTAATATAGAACTTCTGTATAAAATTTGACAGAAATTGGCTAAGACGAAATTTAACTTGAAAAGGATCACAGAATTAGAAATATAATATTGAATAATGTATTACTGTCTTGTGACCACACCTGGGCAAAAACAGATACCTATCAAAATAGATCTATAATAGAGCCGGAATGTAATCAAATAAATATATATAAATATATATAAAAAAAAAAAAAAAAAATATGTATATTGTAACGTAAAAAAGAGCTTTCAGGTGTCCATTGTTACGTTATCCCTACTAGGGTGTTTAAATGAGAAACGTGGTTAAATGTTACAATAAAAATTGATTTAATTCTCAATTAAATTTAGACATCATTTAGCAAGCGAAAAAATCACTAGTAAAGTGTTATTAAAAAAAATATACACAGGGTCGCGTGATTCGGCGATGGGTGAGGTTTTGCTGAGGTTCCTGCTGCCGGTTTGTCCAGGAGAGTTGGTTACTTAACTCGGTGACGCCGGTTCACCAGATGTAAAAAGGCTGAACGCAGCCAGCGCTTCAATATTTATAGTCCGTTGCAGGGCACGGGCGCCGGGGTCGACCGGGCTGAGTGATGCGTCAAGGATTGACGTCACACACCTCCATTAGGCCAGAATTTTCCCAGAGAAAATTCTGTGGCTGGTAGGCGGCAACTGCATTCCGGAACTCTGAAACAGATGAGTGGTAGTGGTGTCAGTAGGTTAAATACAAGGCAACTATTAACCCTGAAAGAGGAAAAAAAAAACAAGTATAACCCTCAACCATTCATACGTCACCAAGCATTGAACGTTCCTATTACCTGACATACATCACATTCAAAAGGCCTACACACAATTATACGCATGAACAAGCCAACATTCATTCACGATGCGAGTCGTATTCATTATAATACACGACGCGCGAAGAGGTATTATACGTGAGTTTTATAGCAAATAGCCACCCAGTCTATGTTGGTAGGCACCACCTGACCACCCATATTCGATAAGTGAAATTAATTGAAAGAATATAAGTCGTAAACCAATATTACGATCTTACTATATTTATTTATTTATTTATTTATTATAAGGTTCGCCAACAGATTTTACATTTTAAACTTATAAACTAACAAAGGCATATATCTGTCTTGAACAGAATGCAAATCCAATTATAGGCAAACTCGGCATGCACTCAGATTGCACTATCAATCAGGTACTCTACAGTCTACACCAAATTGAAATAAAATAACAATAAAATCAAAAAAGAAAACAACAGAAATTAAATAACTAACAGAAATGAAATAACTAAAAAACAAAAATAACATAATTAACTATGACAATTGCTACGAAATTTGTATAAAGATTTTTTGTATGACAGTAAGGACACATATATTACGATACTAACAATCATACGATTAGTTGGCAGTATCACAAACAAATTGCTCATTAACGCGCTCGATGCGAATTGTAAAAGCATAAAAAAGTGTTCATTATAATTAAGTATAAAGTATAATACAATGTTTTGAGCCGAGTGATCGGCTGATGTAAACAAGTGAGTCATCACTGCGCGCTTGGCGCCGGCCACATTCCATTGTTGCGGACAATTAACTGGTTTCTGATTATGATACAAAATCAACAACGGCAAATATACAATTCGGAATAGTTGCAATGTATAGTACATCACCGCAGGAGACAATCGATGACATAGTATACACAACCATAGTTAAAAACACAAAAAAAACACAACCGAGAATCGAACCACAGACCGATCCGACAACAACTTTTCAGCCACTGAGCCATACGGGAAAAAAAATTTTTTTATTATATTTCGATCAGTCATTACTAAAGATATATATAACAAGATATTTGGGTACATAATTTAGCTGAAATTAGGAGTTAAAGATTTTTATATTATTTGTAACGAAGTGTTAAGTTATTTTAGTGATTAGTTCATTAGTGATGAGCATTAATCATTACATTTTTAAACTTTGTAGTGAATTAATTTAAGATCTTTTATATGGCAATCACCAACAGAAACACATCTGACATTTATATAGTTAGATAGTTATCTGATATTTCGATAATTAGTTATATAAATAACAGATTCTTGCAAAAATATTAAGTTTGGAAAATAAATAATAATTGGAAATTTATAACAGTAATAACTATTCATGTTTTATGTTAGCATATTTATTCATGTTTTATGTTAGCATGTTTATATAATTCGTTAACACAACAATGCGTTATCTTGTGACTTGTGAGCTCCAACTCGAAAACAATAGCACTATTGTTGGCCTTCACAAATAATTATGTAGGTAATTATAACTTCGCATACTTATGCGTCTTACATTGTTGTAGATGACACTGTACCCAATCGTTTATAAACACATTTATGCTATAATAGAATAAGATTTAATTATTTTATTCAGCTTTTAGGTTTAAAATAGTTAATTGTAAAATACGAAAGGGTATTCTTAAACTTGTACATCAATTAATTCGCTTTAGTTATTAAAGTATATAAATTATTGATTTATGTATAAGTACCCACATTAGTTAATTAAGTTTTTAAATTATTGATTTAATTTGTGTGTAAACAGCCACTTTAGTTATTTAATGAGGTATAAATATTATTATTTGATTCATATGTAAATAGCTACTTAGTTATTCAAGAATAGAAGTTATTGATTCAATTTATGTGCAAATACCCACTTTAGTTAAAGTTAGTTTTAATTCAATTAAGTTTGATAAATTCAGTTAGATATAATAACATTTGCGTTAACACAAGAACACAATATAACCACTACTTAAACTCGTCTAGTAAAACCAGATGGATAGCATTTAGTAAAAAGGAAACAAGTTACATATTGACAATTAAGTAGTTTTCCGGCCGTCAGCGGCTTAATTTTACCATTTATTTATCATTATATGTTTTATATATTTCAATAGAAACCAGACATTGAAAGAACAATCCTAGCGACACAAAACATTACAAAAAGAACGTAATTCAATAATTGCGACGCAGGAATTTTATGTTTGAGTTCACAATGAACAGTAAATGCATAAATAGATGCATTTGCAAATGACATACCGATAGGCAGTAACAAGGAGATAAAATCGAAGACCAAAAACAACGATTGTAGCATAATAAACATTTGACAAAACGAACAACTAATAATTCTACGATGATATTCGTATTTCTATACCAAATAGACAATAATTACATTCGTTCATTATTGTTAGTGAGCAACCTGCATGTGACACGTGTACATTTTATTAATAAATGAACGCGGAATTCTAGCTAGATACCTAGTATATAATACGATAGCATCTTTAGGTACGTTCATTCTCAGCCAGTCCAACTATAATAAGTAAACGTGGCATAACAAAGATGCAACTTTCTTAGTAAGAAAAATAGTTAATTTAAAAGATAATCGCCGTAGTAGGCGGTAAAAGTATTTAATAATACCGACTATATAGAAATATATCGCCGTACAGAATCACTAGCAGAAGGTTATAGTAGAAAATAGAAAGAAATGAAAAAGAGAAGGGTGTGAATTCGTTCCATAAGTCAGCCAAAGCAGATTATTAGCAATAATTACCAGTAGCACTTAATTACCTTAATGGCATTTTAAAAAAGCTAATCGCGAAGCATACGATCAACGAAGGTGACCTTAGCACGTCGTTAATGGACGTGAGGTCATAAATCGCAATACAAAGAATGCAATCAAGGAATGTGACCACAGCGCGTCATTTAGTTGACACGTGGTCGCAAGCAAAACGATTATAACTTGTTACTTATGCGGTTGATACAAAATTAATTATCACACGCGGCAACAGAAATAGTTTTAATATAAAATGCTTACCATGCATAGTAAGACAAAATTTGTCTGTTGTGACCGGCTCAACACAAAACCGACCTTCCGGGCACAGCAGAACAAAAAGAGAAAATGTCTATTGTGGCCGGCATAACACCACCGACTTGCCGTCCACAATAAAACAAGCAAAAAGAAACAATAAATGCCACTAAAATAATTACACACTGCTTTGGAACGATTTCACACATACACAAAAAAATAAAATAACAAAAGACTCACCGGCAGCGGATTCTCAACAAAACCCTACCTATAATATTCCCGTAGGCGCCACTGTAACGTAAAAAAGAGCTTTCAGGTGTCCACTGTTACGTTATCCCTACTAGGGTGTTTAAATGAGAAACGTGGTTAAATGTTACAATAAAAATTGATTTAATTCTTAATTAAATTTAGACATCATTTAGCAAGCGAAAAAATCACTAGTAAAGTGTTATTAAAAAAAATATACACAGGGTCGCGTGATTTGGCGATGGGTGAGGTTTTGCTGAGGTTCCTGCTGCCGGTTCGTCCAGGAGAGTTGGTTACTTAACTCGGTGACGCCGGTTCGCCAGATGTAAAAAGGCCGAACGCAGCCAGCGCTTCAATATTTATAGTCCGTTGCAGGGCGTGGGCGGCGGGGTCGACCGGGCCGAGTGATGCGTCAAGGATTGACGTCACAATATATATATATGTGGTAGAATATTATTATTAAATAAATACCGTGTTGCATTCCCAATTCTCACAGGCGGACAGTCATCTTCATCGTCTTAGGGTTGTCTCGGTTACATAGACATTTATTGGAGGCCAGGGACTGCGTTCTAGTCTAACCAGAGTTAGCAGAATACATGGTTTTACACAGCAGACTTTCTGCTTATTACCTACATACTAATACATTTGCAGCCTAACAGCCAAAACATGTATATAAAAGACTAGAGGACGCCAGCAGCTACGCCTGCATTTTTTTAAATTTATCCGTTTTGGCCGATCCCGTGGGAATTTCGGGAAATCCCTTCTTAGTGCACCCCTACGGTCCCCAAGGAACATACATGCCAAATTTCAGCTTCCTGCGCCCAATAGTTTCGGCTGTAGCGTGTCTGTCAGTCAGTCAGTAACGCAAGGATTTTATATATTAAGATTAAGTTGGAATTATGTCTGTGCGCAAATATTGTTACAATTTTAAAACAGGTCGTTTAAAATCGCAAGTCGAGTGTTAATCATGCGCCACGGTGAGAAGTTTACATTAAGATAAACGTTCCGGTCGGTTTAATGAGTGAAGATATCACGCAAACTCTGTACTGTCGACGTCATTTAAGTCATTTCTGTTTCTAGAAAATAACTTTTTGACCTTGTATGTTGTTCTTATATTTTGTAGAATTTTTAAAAGATAATACGTTGCGCACAGTTTAACTAAATTTTGTATCTAGAACTAGAAGGAAATAGAAAGCTGTGTCAAAAGTCAATCACATTTTCTACGTAGTTTTAGATGACACTGGATGTGTTTATAAAGGAATATCAATATACTTCGAGGCGTGAGGCAAGCGATAATTAACTATTTAATACATAGGTCTACATAGAAGTCTGTTGTAACGTTATGTTGGCAATCGCTATTATGCTAGGCTTACCCTTCAAAATATAAACGTTATTATTACCCGACAAAATTTTAAGCACGTACGAATATTTAATGTGGTATTATAGGTACCACAGTAAATACTCGTACATACTTTTTATTACAGTATATAATATATATTATAAGAACTTCATATGTACGGAGTATCCCGAAATAGTACAAATACTTTGTAGCAAAATTTAGTATCACATATTTTGTAAGCCTCTTTACTTTTTACGCACACTACAGATTTAATCCTCTATATTCTATTTACTCGACATACGTTTTAGCTGAAAATTGTTTTTATACTAGACACGCGTACCTACCTTTATGTTTATAGATTGAGTATATTACTTTTTGTTGAAATAGGTGCTAAACATGGCAGTGACCCACCTGATAACTTAAGCGATAACCACATCTCACAAGTCAAGATTACAACTGCTAGACAGAATTGCGGTATCTTAATATTACAGGAAATCATCACCAAACAGTTTTGCACCACGAAACTCGACGACAACGAATAATTTCAAGATATTTTTTTTATATCTTGAGAGCCAGATCCAATTGAGAGCACTTGGCTCCATGGAGGCCACTACGTTAACTTCAGCGGTAGACGGCTTACGATTTCAAGCCATGGTACCTACGACTGTACGTCATATTATTTTAAGATACAAAATATACATACATCATAGTAGGTATAATATTATAAACCTTTGTATGATTATAAAATAATAAATGTCCAATCAAAGCCCAAAATACCACTGCATAAATATGTACAATCATCAACTGAAATTATTGCCAATGATTACCTCACAAAATGTGCCTAACCACAATTGTGTTCCCGTGTGTTCTATTGTATGAGAACGACCAATTAAACACAAAGTGAAATGTATGGTCAAACTTGACCATACATTTCACTCTGAGGTAATCGTTGGCAATAATTTCAGTTGATGATTGTACATATTTATCTTTTTTGCCTGGCCTTTTCCCATTTTATTTGGGGTCGGCCCTCCGTGTCATGCGTCTCCAGGTAGCTCGGTCCTGGATCGTCTCTTTGTTGCCTTGGGTTTCTTTGAGGTTCTTGTTTACTACGGACATCCATGTGATTGGGGGTCTTCTTCGTCCTCGGGGTTTGGTTTCGATGTCCAGCACTTTCCTGGTCATGTGGTCGGATGGTCGCCTCATAACGTGTCCGTACCACCGCAGACGGCTCTTCTGTAGTTTATCTGGGATAGGTCTCACTTTGAAGGTGCCTCTTATGTGTGTGTTTCTGACATGATCCAGCCTAGTTACACCACCTGCCCACCTGAGCATCTTCATCTCTGCGCAGTGTAATTGATTTTCATGCTGCTTTTTAAGTGGCCAGCATTTGGCTCCATATGTCATGGCCGGTCGGACGGCTGCTCTGTATACTCGTCCCTTTATGCGCACGAGCATTCGGCTGTCGCATAGCACCCCGGACAGTTCTCTCCATTTCATCCACCCGGTATTTATGCGATGGGTGACATCAGTGTCTATTGACCCATCTTTACTGATGACTGATCCTAGGTACTTGAAATGGTCCACTTCATTTAGCTGGGTGTCCTGCAGACAGATGGTGTGTTTGCTGTTGACGCCACTAAAGTTGCAATGCATGTACTCAGTCTTCTCTCTACTTATTCGTAGACCTGATGTTTCCAAAGCTTCCCTCCACTTCTCTAAGATCTGCTGAAAATTGTTCACATCTTCGCTGATGATGAAGACGTCGTCCGCATATAGGATGTCCCATGGCAGTGCACGTTGCAGATTTGAGGTGAGATGGTTCATAACGATATTAAATAGCAGAGGGCTGAGTGCGGAACCTTGGTGCACACCAACCTTTACATCAAATTCATCGCTTGTTCCAGCCGGACTTCGCACTTTGGTTGGTACTTGGTGGTACATATCTTTGACAGTCACTATGTAATGTTCGGGTACACTCTGGGCCCTTAGAGCGTGCAAAATTCTCTCGGTACTCGGTCGAAAGCCTTTTCTAGGTCGATGAATATCATGTGCAGGTCTGTTTTGTTGTCTCTGTGGTTTTCAAGTAGTGTTCTGACCAAATGTATGGCATCAGTGGTGGATCTACCGGTGATGAATCCGCATTGGTTTTCAGTGACGCTTGTTATTTCAAGAAGCCTTTTGTTGATGACTCTTTCCCATATTTTGAAGGAATGTGAGATTAGCTTTATAGCTCTGTAGTTGCCGCAGAGTCTTATGTCACCTTTAATGGTAGTAAAAAGTATTATTATTTAAGCTTCTTATTCTTTAGAATTTTTATTAGTATTAATAATAATAAAAATTCTAAAGAATAAGAAGCTTAAATAATAATATTTAAGCTTCTTATTCTGTAGAATTTTTAATGAAATAAATAGTATTTATCTTCTTTTTTTGTAAAGGTACGGTTACGTTGATACGGTTTCTGATAATGTGTTCGAAGTAAGTACTTGGAATTACTTTCAAAGGTATTAAGCGATTACCCTCCCTCGATTTAACGTAATTTAAGGTACAATTTAAAAAAGTTAATTGCTTAGTCTTAGAAGATAAGAGAGACAATTTGTAAAGTAACTTTTATTGCAATAAAATTATGCGATGAGACCCTTGCAACTTGTAAAGTCATACGTTGACCAGAGCCCACTTTTCGCCGCAAACTTATGTATAAACAAATATGCACATATGTCGCGAAATACAAACAAAGATACAATTAGGTCAGCTTTTCTGGAACCATGAAATCATTGTTTTGTAACTATAACTTTAGATTTATACGCCAGCGAATCGCTGGCGATTTGCTTTTTGAGTTTACAATTTCACATGACTAGTATCATGTGAAATTGTGAAAATGAAATCGTTGATATAAATCTACAACACATTCGGCACTTCCAGTGACAATGAGTAGAGTAGAGTAGATGCACTGCCACATGGAATGATAATCAGATTTACGTTTTGCTACTAGCGAGAGCTCCACTGGTGGTTGAATTTTTTTCTTGCTCTAAAAAGCATCTGAAAGTTTTAGGTCGTTCTTTACTAAGCCACATTGAGGCTTGAGAGAGATTTGTTTAGCTTACTTTAATGTGCGGCTGAAATTTTCAGCTCATTATAAATCAGTTCTTTACATTTTAAACTCCTTCCATCTCTATAGGTATATTTTACACGGCTTAGGTACAGTTACCTCGTCCGTGTGGTGACAGGTTAAGAATATAAAATGATACTACCTCACTACATTCCGCGGATGTTGACAGAGGTGGAAAATAAACGAAGCAAATAGTATCTTTGCGAAGAGCCAGAAAACTGGACATCAAACCCTATACCAACACGTCTGAAACCATATAATATCAACCCGTCTGGCCAACGTGGTATAGTGTAATAAAAGGTGAGGCAAATCAGAATAGGCTTTTAAGTCCATCAATGGACAGCAAAAGGCTGGAGAGTTTTCCACTTTTATAGTTGCAATTTTAATTTTAGTTAGAATGACGCTGTGCTGTAGTTGCTACAAAAGATATTAATGAAACATAACTATTCATTTGCATATACGACAGTTGTTACCCATAAAGAACACAATTTACAATATGAATAAAATATACATGTATATTGAAATTACAGATTTTATCGCGGTTTATTTTGTTTACAGCGTTTATCTCGTTTCGTCGTCATTCGACTCATTTTATTTAAATATATTTATTATATTATATATACTCGTATATTTTACACAACGATGTACCTAATATATTTTAGTCTACATGTAAACACTCCGGCGCCGACGCCAATAAAATGGATTCCGCAGAATACCAGTGTTGCGGCTTAGTAACCGCAATGTGAGCGTTGTCCAATTTCTGACACTGATGAGACACACACTTCCACGTCTTATTTATAACTTAATTTATAAATAAATTTAAATGATTATAGATTGATATCACAGCTCACTGACAATAATTTAATATTGTTTATCAGCACCATTTCCGCCTTCCGGCTTCCAATTGGTCCGATTGGTCGGCCGGGTACGCATGGGGTTCCCAGTGACCAGCAATATTATTCTACCAATTAATAATCAATACTGAAATAATATGTTACTTTTGCGTTTTTATTTTCTGTCTTAATTTAGTCTTTTGTTTTATGTTTGTACTATCTTTTTTTTGTTTACTTTTTTAAAGTGTGTGCCATTGGTGACAAAAATAAATATTTCTTTTCTTTTCTTTTTATTTTTTCTATCTCATACAAAATATAAAACTTTTTGGTAAAATTGCCATAATATGTGGAAGGCGTTACTAATCTCAGCATTTTATTATCATAAAAGTATCAAGCATTCCTACACCCAGAACACGTGGAATAGGTATCTCTGATTAACTAATAAAGTAGATGATTATTAAGAGAAGTGTGTTTACGTGTGTATTTGAATGGCAAAAAAGGCAAGGCGACTGCTTACATACCATTACCAAGCCAAAACTTTGAATCAAACACGAAGCAATTTAATAATAATAATAATAAAACGAAATACGTTTTTATCGGGCCCTGCATGGACCCGATGTAGACTTACCAGCTTCTGTGTCCTGGCTACGTTTTGGCGATCTGTTCGCCGAAACAGAAGGTTTTGTCTTTGCGATTATGGACGAGGTTGTCATGACGAATAACTACCGGAAGTATATCCTGAGGGATGGGACGGTTGACATATGTCGGGCATGTCACCAGCCTGGTAAATCTCTCAGACATATAGTATCTGGTTGTTCTCGTCTTGCCAACGGCGAATATTTGCACAGGCACAACCAAGTAGCTAGGATCATCCATCAGCAACTTGCCTTAAAGTACAATCTTGTAGACTCTGAGATACCGTACTACAGGTATGTGCCCGACCCAGTTCTTGAAAATGGTCGTGCCACCATGTATTGGGATCGATCTATCTTTACTGATAGAACTATTGTGGCTAACAAGCCAGATATAGTAGTGATAGATCGATCTAAGCGCCTTGCAATGATCATCGATGTCACCATTCCCCATGACGAGAATCTCGTGAAAGCCGAGAAAGATAAACAAATAAAATATTTGGATTTGGCTCACGAGATTGTCGACGTGTGGGATGTGGACTCGACGATCATTGTACCGATAGTCGTGTCAGTTAATGGTCTCATTGCCAAGAGCCTCGATCACCACCTCAAGAGGCTCGCGTTAGACGGTTGGATTAAGTCCTCTATACAGAAGGCAGTATTGATGGCCACGGCTCGTATCGTCAGGAGGTTCCTCTCTCTGGAGCCCTAACCACCGGTAACTTGGTCCCTGTACCCGATACCGGTGAGCCCCTTAATTTTATTTTATATTTTTATATTGTTTTTTCTAAATTACATAAAAATGTAAAATATAATTTATGAGAGAATGTTTTAATAAAGAGAATAATAATAATATAATAATAATTATATATTTATTTGCTTCAAAAATGGTACACAAGGTGTTACATAATTTAAAAGGTACAGGACATATTTCACCAACAATATTGGTATGCAAATTACAAAGTTGAAATAAATAATATGTTGAATTAAATTAAATGTCAAATTAAAAAAGAATACATTACAAAATTAAGATTATAATGTCAAATTAAATTAAATGTCAAATTAAATTAAATGTCAAATTAAATTAAATTTCAAATTAAATTAAATGTCAAATGAAATTAAATGTCAAATTAAAAAAAATGTCAAATTAAATTAAATGTCAAACAAAAAAATAAAAAATACATAGCTGAAATTATAATGACAAATTAAATTCAATGTCAAATTAAAAAAAGAAATAATGCTACATAATATAAAAACGTCGACAAGAGCCATGGTCTAAGAAGTCTTTCACTGAATAAAAGCTCTTCTGAATCAGCCACTCCTGCAAAGTCCTACAGAAACTATTATAAGGCAAGTCCACCATCCCCTTTGGCAAGGAGTTAAAAATTAAGGGTGCCATATAGACACAGCTCTTTCTAAAAGTTCCAACCTAGGAATTGGCATTTTTATTTACATATGGGAGACCTTACGCTTGTTTGTATTGTCACAAGTTTCAAAAGGATTTGTATGGCATTTAATAAATTTTGCGACTTCGTACCTAAATATAAATGCAAGGGACAATTAAGAGTTTATTTTCCTTGAACACTGGCTTGCATGAGTCGCACCAATTCATACCGAAGATAGCACGAATGCACTTTTTTTGCGCAATAAAAACTCTCATTATGTCAGACGAGTTCCCCCATACAACTATGCCGTACTGTATAACTGCACAAACGTATGCATGGTAGACAATAAGTGAAGTGTCTGTCGATGTTATATTTTTTATTTTACGTAGTGCAAAAACGAATTTATTTATTTTGGTACAAATATTATCAATACGGTTGTTCCATTTAAAGTGCGAGTCTAAAGTTATTCCTAAAAACTTAGCATTTCGAACCTGTTGAATTGGTGTATTATTGTAAGTAACGTTTAGATTTCAATGTTCACTTCTGGCAGTTTTAAAATGTATTATTTTAGTTTTGGCAATGTTTAACTGCAATTTATTTGTATCAAGCCATTTAGAAACCTCGCGCAAAACCAAAATGACCGCCCACCTCACTACGTTAATTGGGACAGACCATGGCCGGATGTGCAATATCAGCACCGATTTTTTCATAATTGCACGGAAGGGTTAGAACAAATTAACCCAAATGACTTACGATAAGGCTGCGAGTCCAACAAAGATTTGCGAGAAAGCAGAGCTGTGAAAAAAGGCATTCAACAATAGGGTCACTTTATTTCTGCAACTCTAGCGCGTGTGTACTTTGACTAGACGTTTGGTCTTGTGGTTTGTGACTATGAGCTAAACCGGAGTTAGTGGTTTCGATTGCACAAGAAAAAACTTTTGTGGCATGAGCGCGTGTCTATGATCAGTGTCTGGGTGTAATTTATTTACGCCTAATTTATTGAGTTTAAGTACCTATTTTCTGTCTAATTTTCTGTTTACCATAGTACAGCGTCGTTTATGATCTGATGGAACAATGGAGAATGCATATACTTCTATTCTTCGCGAATATTTTCCTAACCATTTCATTGCTTTCACTTTTTGAACGGTTCCAACGTGCAAATGTTATTTTAGAATGACATGTGATGAGACACCTACTGAGGTACTCCATAACTGCAGTATTAAAGACAACGGCTCTCTCTTCTACCTGCCCTGTTCCCATATTGCTTGGGGTCGGCGCAGAATGTCTTTCTCTTCCATTCTCTCCTATCAGACGTCATCTCATCATTCACTCCCTTTTCATTCATGTCACCCTTCATGCAATCCATCCATCTTTTCTTTGATCTTCCTCTTGCCTTATATCCCTCAACTCTCATCTTTATCACCTTTCTAGTCACATGATTTTCATCCCTCCTCATCACGTGCCCATACCACGATAGACGATTTCAGCTTTTCTTGCACCGATGCAACTTTCAGACTTCCCCTAATAAACTCATTTCTAATTTTATCCTTCCTTGTCACCCCACACATCCATCTCAACATCCTCATCTCTGCTACATGCAATCTTCTTTTATCCGTCTTCTTCACGGCCCAGCATTCAGCTACTTCGCATATGTCTAATGGATACACAGCCGTACAGTAAAGGTTCATCCATATATAACGTTTAGTGAGTGGTCTATGTTTTCTCGCCTCTCGTTTAACCCGAGGACGTGTAACTTAGCATTAATCGTTTTAGGAAATTAATTGCATGGGACCGTATTTCCACAGTTTTAATCAGAGCATGTGAAATTTGAAGGAATATAAGATTACAAAGGACCATGCGTCAAATTGGGCTCAGTGTCCAACAGAGTTATGGTATATGCCATTGGAAAGGATTTTGTTCGTACTAAAGTTGTTACTACTAACACCACCTTCAATTCCACTGCAGAAAAAAGATATGCACTTAAATAGATTTTGTAGAAAAATACAATTGTTAGTCAAAAAACTAATAATAGTTTTTTGACTAACTTATAATAGTTTTTTTACTATAAAGTAACAATATATTCATACTTTAAAATCAGTGGCGTAGCTAGTTTTGGTGGCACCCGGGGCGGAAGTAGGCGTTCGACCGTTTTCTTTTTTTTTAGTCGATACTTAAAAATTACGGGCTAACTGCTCCCGAATAGTAGTGCTGAGCTAGTGCCTATGTGTTTTATATGTTTGTACATTGTTCTTAAAGTCGAGTTCGGTTTGGCACCCCAAAAAGGGTGACATCCGGGGTGGACCGCCTTCACCACCCCCTCTCCCTTCCTACGCCACTGTTTAAAATAATGGTAAACAATAGATGCGCTAACGCCCGTGTGATTTACAACACTCTCCTTCCCTCTCATACCTCTCGGACGCCTGCCCCGTGCCCGTCTGCTCTCTGTCAGCCGACTCGTGATTCTCACGGTGTTATCTGTGTGTCCTAAAAACAGGACAGGTTAAAAGTACCCTGAACCGAAGAGCATGCATGAGGAATTGATGGGAGTGAATGAAGCAAGAGAGATATGTCAGGATCGTTGCAAATAGCGTTCTGTAGTCTCTGCCTACTCCTCCGGGAAATAGGAGCTTGAGTTTATGTATGTATGTATTTATATTACCTGTGTGTTTTCGTGTATCCCCTCGGCACATACAATTTAATCCACCGGCAGGTCACCTAAACGATATTATTATTGATATTGATTGAAATGTTAATAAAAATATTTTAAACTGTTAGCAGCTGTTTTATTTTTTATGTATTCTTTGCACATGGAATTAAAACTAGTTAAAGCTGTGAAACAACAAAAACTACAATGCCATAACAGCATTACTTTGCAGGATAATAGTTTATTTATGGTAGGAGAAAAATATTTATAGCAAAATAACCCCATGGATTCTTCGCAAAAATGAGTTTATATCTTTATATTTAGTGCTTTACCAGTATATTCAAAGTGGTCTCATCTCTGATGGTGGGTGAGCGCAGGCTTCATACATTTTTGCCTTTTGCTTTAAGATTTATTGTATAGGCCATAGGCGTTAGTAGTTACCTACTTTGCCTTATATTAAATACCAAGTTTATTTATAGATATACAGATAAGAAGTTTCATTTCTAAACTGCAGACTAATCTTAATCGTTTTAACTGATTATTTTTGGTTTTTAAAAAGACAACGCCTGCTCTAGCAATAAATCATAATCGCGGGAGACTTAACCAACATACAACAAACGGACACAATGAACACCCAGACCCTAAACACCAATTTATGGATCACACAAAGTGTTGTCTCATGTGGGAATCGAACCCACAACACTCGGCGCAGTGTCAAGCGGCGAGGCTGTGACGCTTAAACCACTAGGCCAACCGTGCAGTCATGGTTAGCTCAAAACCTAAGTGACTTAGCTTGAAATTTAAGTGAAACGACAGTACCTGATGGAAGAGTATATTTTTTTAAATCGCATCATACCTAATATCAATTCTTTACTTAATATTCACAGTCGTAGATATCATTGGCATCGAAATGTGTACAGACAAAACATACGTAAGACCAAATATAACAAGATATTTTAAGACGTGTCTATATTCTCGAGAACTTGACAAGTTCTACAGTTTCTGGACAAAAAAGCTTTGTTGAAAGCATTCTCATTCGATGTCAAGTTGTACCAAAATATGACTCGGGTAGAAGGAAGCTTGTACTTTTGCTTTACGTCTTTTTTTTGGTTCACTAAACGACGGCGGATAGCATCGTGAGGGAAGCTGTACATCTAAAGAGTTCTGCATAATGTTCTTCTATAAGGGACTATTGCCTTTCCCTTATTTCATACAACGATTTTGATTGCATTAGAACCAAATCGCTGGAATGCACATTGTATAAGTAATTGAATCTAAGGTATTATCAATAAAGCAAAAGTTTACGGGTTCGACTATCGAGTCAAATAAAGTCTTTCAGAATTTTCGGTTACGTGATTTTCAATTAGAGATCAAAAAATGTTCTATTAACTCTAACGGATAATACTTTAGAAAACATCTTGTATATTAAGGTTTAAGTTTAAGATTTTTTTCTATTATAGTTAAGGCGAGGTTGCAGTACAGTGCGTAGCTCGACCTCACCCCCCGCAAAAACAAAAACACGGCGGTGGCGTCAGCGAGTGAGCGGGGGGAGGGGAGGGTGGGTTTCGTGTGTGCGTGTGCCACAGCGCAGCGTAAAAAAACCGTAGATGAGTTATGCGAACTTCAAAAGTGGCACATTAACAACAAGCTAAATGTCTCATTTGGCTTTAGTCGCGTACGCGCTGCGGTCGGAAGCGCTCGCTCTTCTACTCGCGTGTGTGTACGTTACATTTGAAAATGCCGTCGTGTGTAATGAGATTTTGCACAAACTGGTATGGCTTTACACCGAAACCGTGGGGTAGGGTTCTAGGCGACTTGGGAAGGATTAATGGACTGTATTAGGGCGAGTTCTGGGTCGCCTAGAAAGGATTAAGGGAAGAGGAGATGGATACGGGAGGAGGTGATTGAGTGGGTATAGGATATTTCCAGGATGGAAGGCACTTACCTTATACAGCCTTCTTCGTTTCTTGTCCTCCTGGTGGTTTCGCGATGCAGCTGCTTGTTTTCACTAGCACTCACGAGCGGGTTTTCCTTGGTGGAAGCGGCAAAATCACATACAGCGGCGCGGCGCGGAGCGGTATCGAGACGGCGTTCTTAGCGAGCGGAATGTTCGAGACTGTCCGTCGCATCGACGTTTCGCGGCGACGAATCAGGCGCAAGGCAGTGCCTCTTCCAGGGAGAGGGAAAGAGAGGGACGGAAATATGATATCGCTCGCACTAGACAAGCGTGGAACGATTCATGTTGATGCGATTAGTTATATATAGGAAGGTAGATGGCGCTACCATATCCCCCCGGCCCTAAAGGGTTGCCTTTAAAAAAAATAGAATTGAACTTAGCTATGTTGGGTGTACTACCGCATAACCCATCAATAGGCTAAGACAGCGATATGACAATAAAATTAATCTAAACTAACTTTAGCGAAAATTACAAACGCAATAATAGCGAAAACTACTAACTAAATACTTAAACTAAGAGGTAAGTCCAACTTCAGGCTAGATCTCACTCATTTGGAAGCGGACAGAGACGTACAACTGGGCGCACGTAACTCCCCTTGGCGGTTTTCACGGTAACAACGCGAGTTGTACCGTCCTTGGAAGTATGCAATTTCTCTACGATGGCTAACGGCCATGAAAGCGGCGGAGCATTATCATGTATTATGACGACCAACGTACCCTCCTGTATAGGGGATGCAGGACTATTCCACTTGGATCTAGCCTGAAGCTGGTGTAGATATTCCGCACGCCAGCGCCGCCAGAACGACTGCACGAGTTTATCCAGCAGAGTATGTCTCTGGAGCAAGCTTGAAGAGTCTGCTTCAGGAGCCGGAAATGACGATAATGGCACTGTGTTCAGAAAATGTGCAGGGCTTAACGCGGATGGTTCTGCAGGGTCACTACTCAATGCCGTGAGCGGACGCGAGTTGATCAGTGCCTGGACTTGTGCAAAGACAGTTAAAAGCTCTTCGTAAGAGAGGATCTGTTGACCTATAACCTTGAAGAGATGCGTTTTAATTACTTTGACCATGCTTTCCCAACATCCACCGAAATGCGGTGATGCTGGTGGAATAAACTTCCAGTCGATATGATTTATGGAAAGTTCCTCCTGAAGACGAGTACGATATTCTTCCCTGAGAAACTTATAAAGGTCGCGTAAATAAGAGCTTGCGCCCACAAAACAAGTGCCGTTATCCGTGTACAAACACTGTATAGGGCCGCGCCGTGAGAGAAATCGTTTAAGGGCTGCCAGGAATGACACCGTGCTTAAATCTGTCGCAACTTCAATATGCGTAGCGCGCGTCGTTAAGCATGTAAAAATACATAGCCAGGCTTTACGGCTCTTAACACCTCGACCACGCACTGGCGTATACTGCAGTGGTCCTGCGTAATCACAACCGGTGTGTGTAAACGCTTTAGCAACCTGGTTGACGCGCTGGCTAGGGAGATTGGCCATGGGAGGGAAAGTCGGACGCGGACGAAATTTGAAACAGACGTTACATTTATGTATTCTGTGACGAATTATTCGTCGAGCGGCTAAAATCCAACACTTATGCCTAAGTAAGGACATAAGCAACTCCGGACCGGCATGGAGGTGCTTCTTGTGATAAAAATCAACAAGAAGGTCGACAACATGATCATTTCGCGGCAGAATACAAGGATGTTTGTAGTTATAAGGTTCATCCGAATTTGACAGACGACCCCCAACGCGTATGACGCCATGTTCATCGAGAAACGGCTTGAGTCTAAGGATAGCGGGAGAACAAGGTACATTGTCCTTTAAATTTTGAATGTCGTTACTAAAATGAACAGCTTGTACAGCTCGTAGTAACTTACATTCTGCGAATTTCAGATCAGTACTTGATACAAAAGTCTCATTAGGTAGGTGCCTAAGAAACCTATAGACATAAACGATGGCGCGGAGTAACTTAGACCACGATGACATGCGTAGTGCGAGTGCATAGATGGGAGACTCCGCAACCTCAGCAATCACGGGATAAGAAACAGACTTCCGCTCGGGTACATCTTCGTCTTCTGCACTGTGGTCAAAAGGTTGCATGGGCCATTCTGACGGATCATGGGAGATCCAAGAAGGTCCACGACGCCACAATGGATGATGCAAAAGATTAAGTGGAGTGACACCACGAGACAAGCAATCTGCGGGGTTCTCAATACCCGCGACGTGATTGAAACAAGTAGCAGGAACCAGTTCAATCAATTTGCTAACGCGGTTGGCGACAAAAGTCTGCCAGCGATGAGGAGAAGAATGAATCCAAGCGAGCACTACTTTGGAGTCGGAGAATGCGTATAATTTATTAATGGGGTAGTGGGGCAAAACTGTGTCTTGAACTTTGCGGAGCAACTGAGACAGCAGAAGGGCCGCGCACAACTCCAGTCTCGCAACTGAAACGGTTTTAACAGGCGAGACCTTAGACTTGGCACAAACTAACTGCACCGAGTAGTTAGAACCAATGCGGACTTGCAGATATACGACTCCGCCGTAAGCACGCTCGCTGGCGTCAGCGAAACCTATCAAGTTGATGGTACATCCATCTACCAACCCAAGATGACGCGGAATAGTAACTTGATTGAGCGCGGTAAGCTCAATACAAAACTGGCCCCAAGCGGCGACAATATGGTCAGGGGGTGTTTCATCCCACTCACACTTTGATAGCCAAAGCTCTTTGATCAAGATCTTGGCGTACAAAATTGTGGGAGCCACAAACCCCATTATGTCCCATAGTCGAGCCACTGTGGACAGCATAGTGCGTTTGGTGCACTTATCATCTGGTGGTGAGACGTCAGACCGAAAACTATCGCAGGATTTGTCCCAGCGTAAACCGAGAACCTTATGCGGTACAGACTTCTCAAACTCAATGTCTGGAGAAGCCTTATGAGAATCTGGTATGCGTGCGAGAACTTCCTTAGAGTTGCTTGTCCATTTGACAAGATCAAACTGGCCTCGCTTGAAAAGCTGAATAAGCTCTTCACAAAGCGAAATTGCTAGCGGAGCGGATATGACACTACAGGCAATGTAATCCATGTACAAAGCGGAAGTGGCAACAGCCGCTGCGGCGGGAAAGTGATCGCCTTCATCAGCGATCAACTGGCGAACAACTCGTAACGCGTGATATGGGCTAGACTTGAGTCCAAAGCAAACACGATTGAACTGATACACAGATAAAGGTTCTTTCTTGTCAAAACGATAAAAGACCCGTTGAAATCTACGGTCAGATTCGCGAACGCCGATATTGAGGAACATTTGGCGGCAATCAGCTGACAGAGCGATTTGGAAAAGACGAAACTTTATTATGATGTTAAATAAATCACCCTGTAGATTGGAGCCGGCATGTAAAATGTCATTAATCGACTGACCCGATGTAGTCTTACAACTAGCGTCTAAAACCACACGAAGTTTAGTAGAGGTTTTATCTTCGCGAACTACGCCGTGATGCGGGATATAATATAAGGGCAGAGAGTTGCCCTCGTTGTTTACAACTACACTCAAAAAACCTTTATCTATGTAGTCACGAATGACGTCATTATAGGCGCTGCGTAACTTAGGTTTGATGCATCACCTTTTACGTTCCAAACAATGGAAACGTCTGAGCGCAGCAGCGTACGAGTCGCCTAACGAATAAGGGTCACCACAGAATGGCAACGCCACAACGTATCTGCCACTGTCGTCAGGAACAGTGGTAGCGCGGAAATGTTCTTCACACTCGAGATCTTTATGGCTCATCGAGGGCGGTGCGGTAACCTCTTCAAGCTCCCAAAATCGCTTGAGAAGAGAGTCAATATTGTTTTCTTGAAGAACAGAACAACAGCAAGACGTAACGTATTGAGAAGTATGTAATGTAGGTACGGTACCCATAATTACATACCCGAATACCGTCTCAATAGCGGGCGGTAAGTTATTTTGCTCACTACATACCACTTTAGTAAGTAGCAAGTGCGGGAATATTGCGGCTCCGATCAAAACATCAATGTCTGCCGGATTCGCAAACTCCGAATCCGCTAGTGGTAGTGACTCGAGATGTGTGAGGAGCGACACGTCCACATTAGCGTTTGGCAACGTGTCTGTAATACGTTCCACGATAAGCGAAGAAATGTTAAAATTAATGTCCCTATTAAAACGCGAATGTATTTTAATATCTACGGAACCTTTGCAATGTTTTTCTGATCCGCCTATCCCTCGGATTATTGAGTTCGTATTTTTAAAGTTATTCCATAATCCGAGGCGTTTGAACAATTCTAACGTTATTAAATTGGTCTGAGATGCGCTATCTAGCAGACAACGTACCATGTGCGGCGACCCATTGACATCATATATGATAACTTGCGCTGTCGCTAACAGAACAGTCTTAGACGCCATACATGGCGGCCTAGCACTGCTCTGATCACTACAAGCGCGCGAAGGCCGTCCGCGCGTGCGTGCCGCCCGTGCAATGGATGTCGTACACAACGATACTTCGCCCTCAGACGCGGAAGGCGCAGCTACCGTGGTCTGCTGCACCTGCGGCGTACTCGTAAGTGTGTCAAGGCTAGCGGCTTGACTTGACAACCGGTTATTTTTATCAAAATGTAACAGTGTATGATGTTTTTGTTTACACGTGCGACATCTCGTTCTACTGGAACAATTACTCGTTTTATGTTTTATGCTTAAGCAATTAATGCAAGCTTTGTTATCTTTTACGCTTTTAAAACGAGCAATTGGATTTAAATCATTAAAGGTGGGACACTTATAGTAATGGTCGTGCACTATGTTACTGCACAGACACTTCTGTGAATTATTACTATTAGATTCCGAACATGTTACGTAAGATTGTGGATTAGGGACTGAGTTATTATTACTATTTCGCAATTTATTCAACCTTTGTTTGTTGTTGTTAGTGTTAGACGGGCCAGGTGAACCCGACTACGTATTATGAAATATTCGACACTGATCTTTGATGAACGAAATAAAACTATCTAGTGTAGGTATTTTATTATTGCGTTCCGTCATCTCGAATGCGCGAATTGTATCAGTGTCAAACTTTTTTAAAGCGAGTTGAAGCAACATAAAGTCGGAAAGATCTTCTAATTTTAAGTTTTTAAGAGAATTAACTGCGGTAACAAAGTTGTCTATAAACAGCTGGAAATTCGAGACAGACGCGTTGCCGGACAGTTTGAGATTTAAAGCTTGGTCAAAGTACGTAGACGCTAGGCAGCGCGTGTCTTGATATCTGTCAAGTAGTGACTGAAATATGACCTGATAATTCTCAGCACTGGGTGTGACACCTGCAAATACGGACTGGGCCTTCGGTGACAGTTTACCTATTAAATAGTACAACCTGTCAGCATCTGTCAGAGAACCATTATCGTGCATTGTAGACTTAAAACTTGCATAGAATAACGGCCAATTTCGTATATCTCCGTCAAACGACATAATCTCGATTGGCGGTAATCTCGGTTTGCGGGCAACGGGCTCTGCTGAACATTTACCCTCCAATTGCGATTGTATACGCTTAATAATACAATAAAGATCTTCGAATGAGGTATACGCCTGATAGTTCGGTTTTTCATCAGGATTGATAGAAAGTAATCTTGCGTTATAATCGTCTAACAACTTATGAAAATCTGTTCGAATACTATCTACTGTTGTACAATAACTGAGAAATGCTTCGCTATTACTGTCAGACATCGATGCGGTTTTTGATCTTTCATAGATATTTTGAATGCGCTCAAATAAAATATTGCGTTTTGCTTCTAAGATTGTCATCTCTTTGTCTTCCGACACGCGTGACTTCTTTTGTTGTGACATGCTTACGTAAGTATAAGCTAATGAGAACGAAACAAAATAAGAATATCTAATGTACCTATTATTTTACCTAAGTAGGCTAATTAGGCAACACTTTAGAGCTGAGGAAATAAAAGTTTATTGAAATATGAGATTTATAAGACAACTATGATAGTTGCAGAAATAATAATTTAATAAGTAGGTAGCTACATAAAAGTTTACCTACTAATGCGGGCGGAAATAACCATGTGACGGTTATATGAATATATTAGGAGTATAGCTAGGTGCTATAACTGCCTAGGTATAGCGGTATAACGTATAAAACGTAAATGAATCCGACTCGTATGGATCAAAAAAATGGTATGGCTTTACACCGAAACCGTGGGGTAGGGTTCTAGGCGACTTGGGAAGGATTAATGGACTGTATTAGGGCGAGTTCTGGGTCGCCTAGAAAGGATTAAGGGAAGAGGAGATGGATACGGGAGGAGGTGATTGAGTGGGTATAGGATATTTCCAGGATGGAAGGTATTTACCTTATACAGCCTTCTTCGTTTCTTGTCCTCCTGGTGGTTTCGCGATGCAGCTGCTTGTTTTCACTAGCACTCACGAGCGGGTTTTCCTTGGTGGAAGCGGCAAAATCACATACAGCGGCGCGGCGCGGAGCGGTATCGAGACGGCGTTCTTAGCGAGCGGAATGTTTGAGACTGTCCGTCGCATCGACGTTTCGCGGCGACGAATCAGGCGCAAGGCAGTGCCTCTTCCAGGGAGAGGGAAAGAGTGGGACGGAAATATGATATCGCTCGCACTAGACAAGCGTGGAATGATTCATGTTGATGCGATTAGTTATATATAGGAAGGTAGATGGCGCTACCACAAACTATAGTAGGAAAATGACTAAAAGTTATGGAATCACTTCTCATTCATGAGTATTACAATATTACAACGTTTTATTTACAATTTATAATAAATTCAGTATCACAAATAATAGAGTGGATAAAAAAATTAGCATTTAGCGAGTGTAAAAGAGAAGCAGTATTGTGCGTGTTCAAAGACTAAAAAACAAAGTATCCAGATGGGACATTCGTAATAATAAAATACTGATGTGTGTTTTTGTCAAGTAATAAAAGTGATTTGAGGCAGAATCAATACAATATATTATTATTATAGAAATACAAAATCATACGTAAGTTACAAACATTGACGGATGATCAAAGTCCATTCACTTGTTCTTGTTTTTCTCATTTTAGTATTAAACAACTAAGTAGATTGTACTGCACAGTTTTCGCTGCCGACCCAACGTACCCCTGGCAGTACCCCTGGGGGTATGGTGGGTTTTTCAAAGCTTAACCGTACTCCCAGATAATATTGTTGTGTAATTATTAGTTTATTAATTTCAGTTTGTTAATTTCAAGTTCTACTATTTTGTGGGATCATTCCCATAATAGTAGTAGTATTGAACAATTCTATTATAGAACTGTCCTTATTCTATTAGCACAACTTGATGAGGAGAACAGAACTAATGGGATAAGTAATAGGAAATGTCCCAGTCTAGTTCTATGTATGTTTTTAAAAGGGTATTCAATAGAACTACTGGGAATGATCCGTAGTGTCACGACATCGCGCTCATATATCCGAATGAATATGTTTTGTAGACGTTCATTTGTTTAATGTGTAAAACAAATGAACGTCTACAAAACTAATGAACGCCTACAAAACAAATGAACGTCTACAAAACAAATGACTTACAGAAAGTGATCAGCTATCGATAGTGATTGCAGAAAACAGATGCATGCGATTTTCAACCTAATTGACATTAGTCAGAATTTATAATTTTATTACCCTAATATTACCAGAAAGCGAGAAAAAAACAAAAAAAAAAAAGTTTGTCATGAATTGTCAATAAGGTCGAAAATCGCATGCACCTGTTTTTTGCAATCACTATCGATAGCTGATCACTTTCTGGTAGTCATTTAATTTTTAGGCGTTCATTTGTTTTGTAGACGTTCATTTGTGTTGTAGACGTTCAATTGTTTTGTAGACGTTCATTCGTTTAACACATTTTTATACATACATATTTATTCGGATATGTGAGCGCGATGTTTTGACACTACCCTTGTAAAACATACATATAACTAGTGGTAAATTTCCTATAACTGTTTCCCATTAGTTCTATTCTTCTCATCAAGTTGTGCTAATAGAACTAGTGGGAAAAATAGTATCACTAGTTCTGTCATAGAACTGTTCAATAGAACTAGTGGGAATGATCCGACAGCGCAAGGATGATGATGATGACGGGTCTTCAACAGCACCACAGATTATACCTATAATATACAAAGCATTATAACCATTAGCTAATTTATCTCCTTGTTGCACTATATCATCGTACTAGCGCTTGTCTAAAAATACAAAAACGTAAGTAGTAAGTCATTATGCTCGACTTGGTGGGGGCACTGCCGTGCCCCCAGATCATACGAGAGATAACGCTGTTCAGTTTAATGTCCACGTAGCACGTTGGTATAACACTACGAGCATTTCAGCCAGGAGTACGGTTAAGCTTTAAAGACCCACCATACCCCCAGGGGTATTGCCAGGGCTACGGTGGGTTTAGCGTTTATTGTACATTTAAAACAAGTATCAGACAAATACAGAAATACATGGACAAATAAGTTGTACAAACAATTAATCAATACGAAATGGACAGCTGACCCCTAAACTAAGTAAAAATATACTTGTATCTTAGGGGCCATATCCCTCCAAAAATACGGATGATTATGACAACTATATATGACAACTATAGATAATACAGAAAAAAGAAAAATAATATGTCAGTTACTGTTTAGCACGCGAGTTAAGAAGTAATAGCTAAAATATTTTCAGTGTCCTTGTATAACAAGGTTTGCAACCACTCAGTGAGTTTATTTTTTAAATTGAATTTCGTTAATGAGTAAATATTGATCAAGCGATGGATTTTATTATAGAGTCGTGCGCTTAGTGCTATGTACTGACCTGTCTACGGTTTCTTACTAGTATGTCTATGGTTTGAACGATTGAGTTTGGAATACGAATTACTTTGTACTTTGCGAAAACGTACATGCGGGGGTGGAGGGGGATTTTGCGGAGCAACGACGTACGTCCGCCCTCAATCACGCCTAGACAGGCACTGATGAACGGCCGGCGAGCGATATAATGCCAACATTTTGACAATTTTTTTTCTTGGAGAAAAATGATAACGAAATTACGAAATCTGTTTTTACCATTTATTTTAAAATAAAGAGCTGTTTCTATTGATAATACTTTCATATAAATTCATTATGGAATCTCTACACAATCTCTAAGCAGTACACGTTTAAAATTGTGATTTAGTGCCATGTTTGACATTTTTTTTATCGAGCCAATCATTCCAAATCGTGTTTCTATCTTTACGATTTACTAGAAGATATGTTCAACTTTTATACTTTAATTTTTATTCATTAAAAATATCATAGTTCATGGGACTTTCAGACGTTCAAAAATCTTAAAAAGTACTGCAACCTCGCCTTAAAATAAAAACCTGAATCCAGTCTTAAAGAAGACTGCATTGTCAGGTTGGACGATGATGCAATATCTTTAAAACTCGACATGTACAACTCTTATGCAAATTTAGATATTAAATTATAATTCTGGCAAGACACTTCATTTCCACTTTTATTATCCAAACTCGGTAATATAATGCTACAATGCAGTGGTCGTTTGACCAGTATTGAAGAATCTAAATAATATTAATTGGCTACATTGCTTTGTAAATGCGTATTCTGTATCTCAGCATTCTTGGTTAATGTCCTTGGCACTCGACCAGAAGGCAAAATACAACTTAGCAGTGTAATTTATAAGACCAATGTAACGCACCATATTTGATGTATGATAATGTTTTCTTGCCTAGCAACAAATTACGAAGTAATATTTTTATTTGGAACGCGTATCCGGGTCTTGAAATAATTTTCTATTCAAATGAGTATAGTAACGATGTCATTTTAAGGCAATCGTCCGAGTATTTGTAGCCCCATGCAATCAGTATTCATTGTATAAAATGTTACATGTTTTATATTCTCAAATGCCTCTTATTTGAGATGTCGAAGTGGAGTTCGACTACACAATTATGTACCTCCATGTTGTAGTAGTTAGCTAGGCACAAATTCAATTATGTTGAGGTTTAATGGAAAGTCCACTACCCTGGCCAAATGGCGTTTGACGACCTCATGTGTCTTTCGAGAACATCATGGAGAATTCTCAGACATGCAATTTTCTCACGATGTTTTTACGTTACTGTTTTGCAAGTGATAATAAACAATTCAATTCAAATGCCTATAAAATGTAAAAGCTATTGGTGTGCGAAGGTTTAAACTAACAAGACCCTCTGAATGTCCATGACAATCGGCGGCAAGACGCTGGGTGGCTAGAAGCCGGCTACCTTGAGGCGATAGCCGTTCAGCGTTTCCTTTTGTACATACAACAATGTCTTCCCTTGTCTTCAAAAAAATTAAAAACAATACCTTTGTCAGACATAGACATTGTTATTTATCGCTGTACTGTGAGCAGTAGCACAGTTATTCAACAAAACAGTAATTTTAGAGGTCTATTTTAGTAAACCAAGATGTTTATCTTATAAGCTGTACATAAAACATATTGCCCATCTGGATTGTATCCAAAACCTTCCAAAGTTTTATAATTATAATAATTCCTAAGAAGACTGAGGACTTTTAAATAACTATGTTTAAAACATGAGCAACTGTATATACCTATATATGTATACATAAAAAAAGTCTAAGCAACACATATTATTTCAAATTATTAATCAATTATTATATCATTTCTTGCCAAATAGGTAATACCTATGTAAACTTTTTTGATCTAGAGGACATACTGGCTGGTTGTAAAAAAAAATCGAGCATCAAATTTGTTTTTTTTAACAAATTCAAAAGCGAATGCATTTGTTCTAATTTTATAGCGTTTTCTTTGATTATTAAAAATTTAAAATCTAGTATTGTATCAATTTTATGATTTAAACAATAATTTTAAAAAGTTTTGAAAAAATTTGGATTTTGAGACATTTTTTACGTCATGGAGCGACGTCATTTGAACGCAGATGAAATACAAAGAGCTGTAGGGATGTTGCAAGCGGGAAGAAGTCAATCTCAGGTATCTCGGTATTTTGGTATCAACAGAAGCGTTATTTGCCGTCTTCATCAGCGTTACACTAACACGGGAGATCCTGCTGAGCAGCACCCAGTTCGAGGTATGTGTACAACCACACGGCAAGATCGGTACATACAACTGACTGCAAGACGCCAGCCGATGTTAACCGCCGGAGAGATAGGTTTAAGGCTACAAAATTTAAGTGGTGTTGTTGTTAGCTGCCAAATTGTGCGAAATCGACTGCATGAGTATGGCCTACGAGCGCGACGGCCAATTAGGTGCCCACCGATACGTCACGGGAATCGCGCTCGTCGAAATGAATGGTGTAGGGAACACATTACATGGTCCCGGGAACAATGGGATAAAAATTTATTTTGCGATGAGTCTCGATTTGGGTTCAAGCCTGATACTAGAAGGGTAAGAGTGTACCGTCGTCCTGGAAATACTGAAAGACTGAGGTGTGGTTCAGGAAGTTCATCTATACAACACGGCTCAACAGTTATAGGCGGGTATTATGAAGACAGACAAACTGAGCTCGTTTTTGTAAATGGTAACATGAACTCTGTAAATTACGTTGAGGATGTTCTGGGGCCTTATGTTCGTCCATTCGCACAAACGCTTGGCTCCGGAATTTCATGTTGATGCATGACAATGCGCGTTCGCATACAGCTTTGTACACACGGGAGTACTTGGCAAGGGAAAACATCTTGGTATTGCCTTGGCCTGCACAATCGCCAGACCTCAACCACATTGTGCATGCATGGGACATGCTCCAGAGACGTGTTTTAAAGAACTTGGATGGAGTGACAACAACCCAACAACTGATGGACTTACTAAAATTTCATTGGGAGCGATTGCCGCAGGATAACATTAACAATCTCATCGATTCTATGAATAATCGGTGCCAGCAGCTCTCAATAACAGAGGAGGCCACACTTTGTATTAAATTATGCAATTTTTGTACAACCATTTAATTCTAGTTAAAGTTTAGTTGATTAGGCACCTTACTTTGTACTACGCACATACAACTTACTCGTAATTATTCTTAATTAAGATTATTAAAAAAAAAAAACGAATTGTTGTTTAATATCAAAAATGCATTAAAAATAATATAAATAAGAAAACATAAGAATTTAATGCGAAAACACATTGTAAAATTGAAATTTGTATGTGTTGCTTAGTCTTTTTTGATGTGTGTATATATATTATTTCCTTGAACAGACAAATATTTCTGATCCCTTTTTTGATAAGAACACGAAATATCTACTAACTACTAACGAATATATCACAATAAATGGCGGTGAATAACTGAATACCATTCATTTTTATTCACTATCTTGCGGCAAATAAATGTGATAAGTATAGCGATTCGCAAACGATGTTCAGGTAAGTAATCGGTATTGAATGTAATTTTGATATTTTGAATCAGAAAGAGAAATAGCACGGTCATGTTATCTTAATATATAAAATCCTTGCGTTACTGACTGACTGACAGACACGCTACAGCCGAAACTATTTGGCGCAGGAAGCTGAAATTTGGCATGTATGTTCCTTGGGGACCGTAGGGGTGCACTAAGAAGGGATTTCCCGAAATTCCCACGGGATTGGCGAAAACGGGTAAATTTAATAAATTGCAGGCGTAGCTGCTGGCGTCCTCTAGTATAGGTATAAAATAGTAATAAACGTTGTATTCACTACAAAGAACAAAGGCCGGTTGAGATTTTTTATTAGACCTTGTTAATCGTCACCGTGCGCCAATTTCTTAGCATTATATCCTACTACTAGATGAGCCCGCGGCTACACCCACGTTATTTAAGGCTATTGCTCCTCTCCCGTGGCTCGTAACGTGATGTCATATAGCTTATAGCCTTCTTCGATAAATGAGCTATCGGACCAGTAATTGCTGAGATTAGCGCGTTCAAGCAAACAAACAAACTACATACATACATACATACATAACGTCACGCCTTTTATCCCCGAAGGGGTAGGCAGAGGTGCATTTCTACACCCACTTTTCGCCAGATATTCTTTAGTCCCACGTAATAAGGGGCGAGCCTATTGCCGTACCGGGCACGTTTCCAGACTCCGTGCTGCTACTGAGAATTTTGTGACAGAAAAACCCAATAACACTGCCCGACCCAGGAATCGAACCCGGGACCTCCCGATCCCACGCGCACATTTATGCCGCGAGACCAACGAGGCAGTCGTATAGGGTTTGATGTCGAGTTTTCCGTCTTTACGCAAAGATGGTATTTGCATCGTGTTATCCCTTAGTCGCCTCTTACGACATCCACGGGAAGATAGGGGGTGGTGACACTTGTATTCTATGCCGTCAACCACACGGCAAACAAACAAACTCTTCAGCTTTATATATTAGTATAAGATATAAGATGTATTATAAACGCAAAAATCTGTGAGGGCGAAAGGATGTTTAATTGTTACTATTTCACAATAAATACTAAACATATTAAGATGATACTTTGCACTAACATAGCTTACCTCTAAATAACATATAGGACACCTTCGTCCGTGAAAGCTGAAAACCACGCGGGCGGAGACGAGTGGAATCTTATTCAATAATCTTAATATATAAAATCCTTGCGTTACTGACTGACTGACAGACACGCTACAGCCGAAACTATTGGGCGCAGGAGGCTGAAATTTGGCATGTATGTTCCTTGGGAACCGTAGGGGTGCACTAAGAAGGGATTTTCCGAAATTCCCACGGGATCGGCCAAAACGGGTAAATTTAAAAAAAATGCAGGCGTAGCTGCTGGCGTCCTCTAGTAAGCCATAAATCTTGAAACACCAGTATTTTAACTTGTCTTGTATTTCTAGTGCTTGCTGTCCCAGTGCGAGCCAAATCGACAGTCTTAATACATTTCAATTTGTTATAACAGGAGGTGTAGGCGGACATATTGGCCAATAAACTACACTAAATTCAAACATATTGGGGCGCAGGCTTTAGCATTGCTATAAGTTACTGTTACTAGCGAAAGTTTAAGCTTAAGAATAGAGCTTAGAGCCATCTCCATCATTAGAATAGGTTAAAAACACGTTTTAGTGACGATTTATCCAGTGCTTACATAAAATAACTGTTTCTAGGCACCTATTGTGTTATACGTTCACTTAGAATACAACAAAAGTATTCTATTGTAGCATAATTATATTATCAATTCACTTACTCATTCCTTGTTTTATCTACTAGATATGTATGGTACTACTACGTATTAGGCCTGTGGTTTCCTTACATAACCATTCGGTAGGCATAACATAAACAATATATTATCTACTCGTACATTGAGAGATCGCAAGAAGAGACTACTGATTAAAAAGTCCAAAATCAATTTAATCCATTCGAAGCAGTCCATAGCTGAGTATGAATTCAGGCTTATGAGAACTTCACGTATGTTATTTGTGTATAACTGACCCAGCACACATTCACACAGTTAATACATTATCTACAAGTATGTCCCCAAACAATGCTGCCCTCCGTTATAAATCTCGGGCCTCTGACAAAATATAATATCACAATGGAAGCAAATCCAATGTTTTAAATCAAATAATATTCAAGATTAGATCTTTAAAGTGAGAGAGAACATTGACAAATTTAATAAGCATACATTTCGTTGAGGACATTATCTCTCAGAGAATTCCATCGTCAATATGAGATGGATAAAAATCTGAAGAGCACATGTTACTGGAGAACCGCATGAGATTTTATTCGTTTAAAATTTATGCATTTGCTCTATGTTTATTGCATGCAGTCGGAACCAAATTATAAGGTATGTATTTTTATGCATTTATCTACAACATTGTAATGTATTTGGTAGCTATTGGCATATTTGTATTTTAGATCTGATATGATAGTTGTAAAGCCGTATGGTATCATTATGAATGTCCGTTTATTTCAATCAAATAGACAAAGTACCTAACGACAAAATACAAAAAACAGCAACGAAAAACAAGACTCATTTTTATCATGAAGATTTATCTTATTCCCATTTTACCAACCCGTGAATGGTTTCCTACGCCAGATTTCCTTTACACAAATAACATTCAATGAAATGACCCAAAGAATAGGCTTTGACAACAATTCATCTCAGTTTTCCAAAACCACAAATTATTCATTACAATTTCATCGGCACGGGCATTCTGGTTTGCGCACGTGTGAACTTGGCATTAAACTAATAGGGTTGTCAGGTTGTCAGTAAGGATCATACATTCCGACCTCAGACGAATAATTTAGAAGACGAAACTAGGCACAAGTATTTCAATGTATTCGTTCAACTGTACTACTTAAGTAATTTGTGTTATCTATTGTATTAAATGGTAAATTATCGCTTGCTAAACGGCAAAGGAAAACATCGTGGGAAAATTTACATTTCTCGAAAGGCCTCTAAAGTCTGCCAAGCGGTATTTGGACAGCGCGCAGCGTAGCAAACTGCGCCCTTATCCTTCTCATAGTGAGAGATGGTCCGTCTCCATCAATGGGACAGCTTATGTACAGGGCTAATATTAGGTATATCTACATGTATCTATACTCGTTAATAGACATTAGGAATCATCTACTAATAAATTATTTTCCGTATATGTAATGTGATTGTAGGTAATGATATTCAATACGCATACTGTACCACAATTTAGTCTTAGTTTAATTACACAATAAATACAAATATAACCGACGATATTATTTAAGATACTTACGCGATGGATGTAGAATATAAAGTAAGATGAAATATCCGAAATATTACCTACTTTAGTTTGTCTTAAATAATATATAGTTCCTTCAGAACTAGACTAATATCAGTGTTTGTGGGCCAAACAATACTTCAATCAAATCATTGTTCATATAGAAAATTATTTTAACCAAGTAGTTGCTGATACATCTTTAACACTGCCGCTATAGTCTTCTTTGTTGTACTATTCTTTGATGCTTGCGTTATCTTTATACGAAACCTGAAGACAATTTCGGTCGTGATACTTTCTGGGCCAGAGGTATATTCGTGTTGAAAGGCTAAAATGAAGTGAGCGACCGAATTTTCTGCCACTTTTCCTTCAGCAACGAATGGCAAACATATATTCACAATAATCAGTTCTAAATCGAGTTCGCCCCAAAGCAATTACTAAGAATATTTTCAGAAAAAGAATTTCTACATTTCAAGTAGAAATAAATCAAAGTACGAACCTAATTAGTACGTTTAGTTCGACCTTCGTAAATAAGTTTTTCAATGTCTTGTTATCTTCTACTTTACGATGATTACAGTCATTATTAGGCCCCTTTTCCAAAATAATATTTATTTGGATTTAATGAAGCATAATGATGTGTAGTTCTTTTTTTATTATTGTGATTTTTAACTGAAGGCTGTATAAACATTTATGAAAATGTATAAAACATATCAACTAACTAAGCTTCGACAAATCTTTGAATAATAAGTTGTCGAATCTTAGTTAGTTGATATGTTGTGTTGATTTGGTGATATGTTGATGTGTTGTATGTGTATATGTACTATACGGTTTATTTGGCACTAGAGGATGGCCGTAGCTACAACCGCACTATTTTTACTTTAAGGCGATACTGCTGATGGTTATAATGCTTTGTATATTATAGGTATAATCTGTGGTACTGTTGAAGACCCGTCATCATCATCATCCTAGCGCTGTCGGATCATTCCCACTAGTTCTATTGAACAGTTCTATGATAGAACTAGTGATACTTTTTTGCCACTAGTTCTATTAGCACAACTTGATGAGAAGAATAGAACTAATGGAAAACAGTTATAGGAAATTTCCCACTAGTTCTATGTATGTTTTACATGGGTAGTGTCACAACATCGCGCTCACATATCCGAATAAATATGTATGTATAAAAATGTGTTAAACGAATGAACGTCTACAAAACAATTGAACGTCTACAAAACAAATAAACGTCTACAAAACAAATGAACGTCTACAAAACAAATGACTACCAAAAAGTGATCAGCTATCGATAGTGATTGCAAAAAACAGGTGCATGCGATTTTCGACCTTATTGACAATTCATGACAAACTTTTTTTTGTTTTTTCTCGCTTTCTGGCATTATTACGGTAATAAAATTATAAATTCTGACTAATGTCAATTAGGTTGAAAATCGTATGCACCTGTTTCCTGCAATCACTATCGATAGCTGATCACTTTCTGTAAGTCATTTGTTTTGTAGACGTTCATTTGTTTTGTAGGCGTTCATTAGTTTTGTAGACGTTCATTTGTTTTACACCTTAAACAAATGAACGTCTACAAAACATATTCATTCGGATATATGAGCGCGACGCGATGTCGTGAAACTACGGATCATTCCCAGTAGTTCTATTGAATATCCTTGTAAAAACATACATAGAACTAGACTGGGACATTTCCTATTACTTATCCCATTAGTTCTGTTCTCCTCATCAAGGTGTGCTAATAGAATTAGGACAGTTCTATCATAGAACTGTTCAATAGGGCTACTGGGAATGATCCCACAAAATAGTAGAACTTGAAATTAACGAACTGAAATTAATAAACTTATTACACAACAATATGATCTGGGAGTAAGCTTTGAAAGACCCACCATACCCCCAGGGGTACTGCCAGGGGTACGGTGGGTCGGCAGCGAAAACTGTGTAGTACAATCTACTTAGTTGTTTAATACTAAAATGAGAAAAACAAGAACAAGTGAATGGACTTTGATCATCCGTCAATGTTTGTAACTTACGTATGATTTTGTATTTCTATAATAATAATATATTGTGTTGATTCAGCCTCAAATCACTTTTATTACTTGACTAAAACACACATCAGTATTTTATTATTACGAATGTCCCATCTGGATACTTTGTTTTTTAGTCTTTGAACCCGCACAATACTGCTTCTCTTTTACACTCGCTAAATGCCAATTTTTTATTCACTCTATTGTTTGTGATGCTGAATTTATTATAAATTGTAAATAATACGTTGTAGTATTGTAATACTCATGAATGAGAAGTGATTCCATAACTTTTAGTCATTTTCCTACTATAGTTTGTGCAAATCTCATTACACACGACGGCATTTTCAAATGTAACGTACACACACGCGAGTAAAAGAGCGAGCACTTCCGACCGCAGCGCGTACGCGACTAAAGCCAAATGAGACATTTAGCCTGTTTTTAATGTGCCACTTTTGAAGTTCGCATGACTCATCTACGGTTTTTTTTACTCTGCGCTGTGGCACACGCACACACGAAACCCCCCTCCCCTCCCCCGCTCACTCGCTGAGGCCATCGCCGTGTTTTTGTTTTTGCGGGGGGTCGAGCTAGGCACTGTACTGCAACCTCGCCTTAAGCGCTTCTACCCAATCCCGTCGTAACTTTGGGAAATCCCTTCTTAGTGCACCACTACGATCCCTAAGGTAAAACATTCCAAATTTCAGCTTCTTGCGCCCAGTAGTTTCAGCTGTGGGTTGTCTGTCAGTGAGTTAGTCAGTGACGCAAGAATTTTATATATACAGAAGATTTACATAAGCATGTTCAGTGACAGATCATATGATATATATTCTACAATGGAGACCATATAACCGATGGAGCTAGCGGGTTAGCGGTTAGGTAGACCGACAACCTGAAAAAGGTGGCTGGGACGGACTGGATGCGGAAGGCGGAGGAACGTGTACTGTGGCGAATGTTGAGAGAGTCTTATATCCAGGAGTGGCCTGCGATAGGCTGATTGATTAATTGGATTCAAGATCTTCTGACAAAATACAAATAATTGTTTCGAATCTGGGTCTTTTTCGCATTCAATAAAATGTTTGTCCCCCGCAATAGGTACAGAATTTACTCCTAGTGACGACTTAAAAAAAGTCAAATCAAGAACAAGACCTTCAAGGTACATCCAGTTCTCCATAATCCCACATGTTTATCCCTTCAATGACATAATTTATTATCAAACCTGTTGACGGTTAATACCCGCTAATCCGGCAACGAAACGCCTGCGATACGGAAGCATACGTCATCGTCGCATTCTTTGTTAGAAAGATAAGCGTATGCGATAAATTTTAATACTATGTCAATATTTTTACGTTATCAGTATCCGCTTCACTAATATTATCGTAGCGTTTTGTTGACCTTTTAGAGGCCCTGTGTACTTACTGATATATGGTCAAGGTTGACTTCACTTAGGTTTAGAAAACAACGAAACATGTATTGATTCATCTTAAGCAGAAACGATCCAGGCATTAGGAAATATTACTTTGTCGCGAACGGTTTAAAAACATGAAATAGTTCCCATAAGAACACACCCATACAAAATAAATTAATGGGGTCTTAATCGCGTACAATTAATTTATTTAAGGTATAAATACCTATTTGTTTCCGACGTTTCGCTCGTCTTACACCGAGCGTGGTCGCGGAGAAACTGATGAGAGCTCAGCGCCGTCTTGTGGAAGTGCGGGTTAAGGCACCTACCCTCACTTGGTCTTTATTCAAGTTCGCACTGTCGGTACTCCGACACACTACACTAATGACGTCTACACACTGTTGAGATTTATCACTGCGGCGGTGTTTACATTTGCTGATGACTGGATTCCAAGTAGCCGATGTTAGATAGTCAGAAATTGTTATTGTAAAAATCCCGCCTGATAAAATAATTATTAATGATGTATTACATTTTTTTGCTTAGCGATAGTTCCGTATTTTCATACGTTGGTCACTAAATATGGCGTTAGTAGCTGGAAATTTCCGTCAACTTAATACATAACTAGTGTCTCAATATTGTAAAAATGGTATGATGAGGGATACTGAGATACTGACATATCTTTTAAATGACAGAGCCCCTAAATAAAAATTAGAATAAAAATACGTTGGTCACTCAGCAGGGTTTTTAGATTTCTTGGTATTCAAAGGATTATACTATTTTATATCTATATGTTCGTGACGGTAGCCCAGTGGTGTACGTAACGGACTGCCGAGACGATGGTCGCGAGTTCGATCCCCAGGTACCTCGGGCACACACCTCTGACTTTTCGAAGTTAGGTGTGTATTAAAAATGTTAATTATCGCTCGCTTAATAATGTGCCCGGTAGATGGCAATAGGCTCGCCCCCTATTACATTGGGACCGAAACATATCTGGCGAAGTGTGGGTGTGTAATACACCTCTGCCTACCCCTTCGGGGATAAAAGCCGTGAAGATATGTATACTATTTTATGCTACTGTAAGGCAAAAAATATATTCAACCTTCCAAAAATAAATATTCAACATTTTCTAGTCAGGGACGCTTTCCTATAGCAACAGTTCACTAGATTAAAAGTAACACGACTTGAAATTCAAATTGCGTAATAAATGTAACCATAAAATCAAAATCAAACGCCAGTTATGTAAACACTAAACTAAATTTACTAAAGGAAGCCCTAAAATAATTTTACTAAAGACAAATCCAAGTGATAACACTTGTAAGACCCATTAGACCGTCTGCAACTACCTGTGACCTAGTAATTCTAGATAATACATTAATATACATAATGGTCGTGCGGGCGACCTCTATAACTCGGGATTCTTATAGCAATATTAATCATACTACGGCTAGACCTCTTTACATGTTAAGTTTGGCAAACATATTCAATAATTATTAATATCGCATATACGTTTAAGATTAAGCATACTCACGTCCTATTAGAGAAACCATAATGGAATCTTGGTGGTCATAAGAAATTATTCTAAATTTTGCAAACCAAACCAGATTTCAAACACAGACTTTCTATAGTGGGACTGCTGTCTGACCGCAGTAATCCAAAGGCATAGATGTGTTTGAAGGCTAAGCTGGTCTTTGGATGAATTCTACAGGATATGTGAGGTCTGACACCTCGTTACGCCTTTCAACCTTCATGACAGTCAGGACCACTGCATCGACTTCACCATTGATCTTCGAAACTACAATTAGTAGTATAAGGTACGGAAATAGTTTTGACTAAATAGCGTGACAGCCTAGTGGTCTCAGTATGCAGAACAATACCATAATAAGAAATACTGCTTTAATTTAAAGTGCCTCGTTGGTCTCGCGGCATAAATGTGCGCATGGGATTGGGAAGTCTCGGGTTCGATTCTCGGGTCGGGCAAAGTGTTATTGGGTTTTTCCGTTAGGAAATTCTTAGTAGCAGCACGGAGTCTGGTAATGTGCCCGGTACGGCAATAGGCTCGCCCCCTATTACGTGGGACCTAGAAATTCCTGGCGAAATGTGGGTGTAATATTACACCTCTGCCTACCCCTTCGGGGATACAGAGTACATACAGTGAGTCTATAAAAAAAATGATATTATAGATGTGCATTGAGACTATACAAACAAAGTTTTGCGAAATATATATATGGTAATATAATGAAACAGAAATTCAAAATGTGACGACAAGTCCCAAGCGATTATCGAACTGCCTGAAGGTTTACACTAACAGTACGAACTAATTCGCTAAGAAAAAAGTTTACACTGAATTTCTTTGCTGTTTTCGCGATATAAACTCTATTGCAAACCGTCAAAGGACAGGTGGAGGAAGTATTGAGAATCTACTCCAATGACATTATCATCCTTTTAGTGTTATCTTAGTTGCAACTCGGGGTCCGCTGACTAGTCTTACGGATTTCGCTGAAAATAAGCTTTCCCACAGAGCACGGCCACGTGGCAAGCGAGATAATTCAATAAGCACATAACTTCGAAAAGTCAGTGGTACGCACCGTGGATTTGAACCGGTAACCCTCTGCATGGCAGTCCAGTCTGTTGGTATTTCCTCTTGGCTTTCACTGCCTTACTCTACTCTAATGACGTTTGAAGCTTATTCACTAGAACCACGCTGTCCTCAATTTTACGCTTAGCATTATTTTCACGAAACCAAAGATAAGTGTAATGTTCACCTGCTTATCATCTTGCGATGATAAGCAGGTGAACATTACACTAATAATACTATCTAAAAACAGCAAAAATATAATAGTTTGACCTTCACCACTATTCCCAATATATCGATAGTGCAGTAAGTAGTTATAATTAAAAACTGTTTACCAATATAATAATGTTATCTTTGCCACTGATAAGCCCAAACTATTTTAGGCCAAGAATACAAAACAATGATAAGCGCTGACACAGAATTATTTTATGTCGTATATTATCAACTGTTGTAATATAAACAACTCTATCCTAAATTAATAATAACAATATAATAAAAGTGACACAATTTTTAGATAATAGTCAGCAGACCGACTGTCAGTTTAAAGCGAATAGAGAGTTACATATTATAATTTAGATCTTATGCAGTCCAGTCCATAGATATGCTTGAATTAAAAAATGAAGTGAGTTGATCAGAGCATAAGACATAGACATAAAGACATAAAGACATATTTATTTCTGCATTTTGGTTGTTTACAACACTTATACATGTCAAAACCCTATTCTAGATGAAGCCGGCTTTTCCTAGCTAAATGACTTCTTGAGAAGAAAGGCCGAAACAAACTCAGAGTCATTGTTTTTGACGTGACAACGTCTTATAAATTGGTTTGCCGGGTGACACTTCAAGAAACTGCGTTACGCTCCGCTCACGTTATGCGCTCACAATGAGAGCGAGTGAGAGGCACGCGTCCCGCCTAAGAGCGAGAGAGACAGACATAAAAAGTGAAAGGCACGCGTCTTTCATCCTTCTTCCTACTATACGAATGAATATTCACATTAAAATTATTTTACCACTCAAAGTCGTTGTCACGTAAAACTTTCGCCCGTATACCGACTTTACAGGCAACCAATTTTTTTTTGTCACTTCAATTTCTTTAGTCTTTTCTTCATCTTTTAAAGTCCAGACAAAAAAGGGTTTAGTATGCAAGTACAATGCAGGAAATTATCTGACGCTTTTGACTGACTCGGCCCACTGATGGCCCGCATTCAACAGCAATCGTACGGCTCAACCTTAATTGAGGGAGCCAGCACGATCTGTATCACTATGCCTCCACGCCATCAGAAGGTGTATGCATAAGCATGTCAGCCTAACCCATCAGACAGGTTGCCACAACTATTTGTTTATATGTTTAATAATGCCCACATCGTACTCACAACTTTACATGCTAATACACAGTAAAATACATGTTGCAAACAATAAGTAAAAATAATAAAAATTTAAACAATAAAATGTCATATATTTAAAATATCAGAAAATATTATTAAATGTCAGAAAAAAATAATGAATGTCAATTTATGAATAATAATATATGACTTAAGTAATTTTAAATGTCAAAAGAAAATAAATAAAATAACAATGTCAAATCAAACAATGTCAAAACAAAATAAATAAAATTACAAATGTCAAATTAAAAATGTCAAAATGTAAAAATATAAGTATTACAAATGTAAATAAAAATATCATGTCACTAATTTCAAAATGTCAAAATTCATAATTTTTAAACTCAATTCCAGGCATTTTTGTCTGCTAAATAATCTTTAACTGTGTAATAAGCTTTTGAACACAAGCTCTGTTTAATAAATACTTTGAATTTATTAATACTTTGAATTTATTAATACTAAGTTCCTGAATATTGCCTTGAATTTTGTTGTAAAAACGTATGCTTTGACACTTGTATGAGTTACTTATTTTTTGTAGTCTAGTTGAAGGTAGAACAAGTTTGTTTTTATTTCGTGTGTTTATATTATGAATGTCGCTGAATTTAGAAAACATATTTATATTTTTCCTGACATATAACAAGTTCTCATAAATGTATTGAGATGCGACAGTCATTATCTTAATTTCTTTAAATTTTTCCCTCAGTGAATGCCTTGAACCAAGACTGTAGATTGCACGAATAGCCCGCTTCTGCAGTACAAACACAGTTTGAATGTCAGCTGCGTTGCCCCATAATAAAATGCCATATGACATTATGCTGTGGAAATAACTAAAATATACTAATCTGGCCGTATCTATATCAGTTAACTGACGAATTTTGTAAACCGCGTATGCTGCAGACCTAAGTCTATTCGACAACTGACCTATATGTGGGCCCCACTGTAGCTTAGAATCTAAGGTTATGCCTAAGAATACGGTGTTATCTATAAGATCCAACTCTTCTCCATTCAAACATATGTTAGGTTTAACTTGTTTTACATTCGGTCTTGAAAATCGTATACATTTTGTTTTTCTTTCATTTAACAGTAAATTGTTAGCTGTAAACCATTTAACTACTTTAGAGAGAGCGTTATTTACATCGTCATTATTTGATTGTTGTCGTCTTAGTTTAAAAATAAGTGATGTATCATCAGCAAATAACACTATCTCTTCATTATTTTGCATAATGTATGGCAAATCATTAATTACTTATACTTGGTCCAAGGAAAAGGAATGGACCAAGAATTGAACCTTGCGGCACTCCCATTGTGACCACTGAACCCATAGAAACTTTTCCATTTACCTCAACTCTCTGTATCCTATTACTCAAATATGATGTTAGGAGATCCAAAGCAGTGTTCTTAACTCCATAGTAATGTAATTTCCTGATCAATGTTTCATGAAACACGCAATCAAAAGCCTTAGATAAGTCACAAAAGACTCCCAGAGCATCATGCGACTCCTCCCAGGCATCAAAAATACTATCTAAAAGCTCAACTCCAGCATCGGTAGTTGTAGTAGCGCCCCTAGTAAAACCAAATTGTTTTTCATGTAACAGCTTATTGTTATTAAAATGAATTTGAAGCTGACCTAGAATTAATTTTTCAAAAATTTTACTAAACGTGGGTAGCACAGATATTAGCCTATAATTTGTGGGGTCAGATGTGCTACCTGATTTAAATAACGGAATTACTTTACTACTTTTCATTTGATCAGGAAACACACCACAGTCAATGCATCTATTGAAAATCATTGCCAGTTCCGGTGCTACTGTGTTGATTATAGATTTCGTAATCACAACAGAATTGCCCCAAAGATCACTAGTCTTCTTCAAATTAAGGGTATTAAAAGTTTTTACAATATCTCTGTCAGTGACATAACTAAAACTAAATTCAATGTTACACCTATTGACATTTTGTTTCAATAGAGATTCGGCGTCATTAGGGGACGAGTTGAGGGATTTAGTGGTTGAGACTGGAATGTCTGTGAAGAAATTTTCAAATGCTGTGGCAACCTCAAAATCTGACTTTAATATCTTTTTATTTAATTGAAGAGTGTAATCGTTACTTTTAATCTTGACCCTTCCAGTCTCATTGTTTATAATATCCCATGTTGCTTTTATTTTATTGTCACTGTTTTTAATTTTTGATTTTAAATAAAGTGTCTTAGCATCACGACAAATCTTTTTAAATAACTTGGAATAATTTCTTACATATTGACAAAATTGTTCATCATTTTTATTAATTACTTTCTGTTCATATAATTTGTAAAGCTTATTTTTACTTTTATAAATTCCAGTGGTTGCCCATTCACTGAAGGATGTAGTACCAGCAACTGAGATCCTCTTAGGGACAAAGATAGAATTGAATATAGTACAGTACATGTCACAGAAAGAATTGTACAACTTATTAGGATCGTTATTATAGCATACGTATGGTAATGTACTTGTGAGTTTATCCTTAAGTCCCTCCAGACGACGCAAAGTTTTTGGCACCACACTCAATTCCTTTCTACCTACTTTTTTAGACTGCATAGCAAATGTTATAGATTGTCCACGATGATCTGATGTTAATTTGTTAATTATTGGCTTTCTAACTGGTACAATATCTGTAAATATATTGTCTATACAAGTAGATGTCGTGGAAGTTATCCTGGTGGGTTCCAAAAATAAGCATGCAAGATTATATGACTTGAACAAATTCTTAATTTTGTGGCAATTCCGGGAATCTTCTAGTAAATTAATATTAAAATCGCCACCTACTATTATAGATTTATTTTGTTGGCATAGCTTCCGTAACACATCATCCATGACACTTTCAAAGTTGTCATAGCAGGATGATGGTGGCCTATACACACTCAAAACAAAAAGTTGGTCCAACTCCACACAGGCTATTTCAACTGTCCGTTCAACAGAGAAACTAACAATGTCTCTACGATTCTTAAATTTAAGCAGCTTGTTAACTAAAATCAACGATCCACCATGTATTGCATTTTGTCTGCTGAACGAACTACCAACTAGATGGTTATTAAAATTGCACATGAACTGGTGATCTTTAAGCCAATTTTCTATTATACACAAAATATCGACGCATTCACCGTTCATGAACAACTCCACTTCTAAATCTTTATTTGACATACCTTGTATATTTTGATGTACCAGTTTTAATACTTGTGAATTTCTAAATGAATTGTTAGTTGGATTGGACTTATTCGTACATACCAGCCCATTATGAATGAAAGTGTCATTGCAAGAGGTATTCTCTATTGTCGAATTATTTAATTTAAATTAATAGAAATGTCAGACTGTGTAGCCAAAATACTGGCTGAATCATTATATATGTCATTTTGTTGCTGTATAGGGGCAACACGTTTATTAGCCAAATTCTTGGCTGAAATGTCAATACAAAATGCTAGCGACTCAGCTAGTTGTCTTTTATAATAAGAATTCAGATAACAAGTATCTTGAGTCAAATGTAAAGCTTTACTAACATAATTGTTAGAGTCAAAAACATGAAATTGATAGTTATTGTATGACCAACTACACAAATTTATGTTAAGACTATGTCTAATATTATTTTCTTTCTGTGGCAACCCTTTACTGAAAGGTAAAGTGAGCATAATAATTTGATTTAAATTTAATTAACATAATTTACTGTAATAATAGAATAAAAGTCTTTTATTTAAAGATCCTCTTTTACCAAGTAGGATCAATAAAGTTGTATCCTGGTCAAAATTGAAGTTTATAATTTTATCTAAAATAGCAATGGAACTTAACCCAGGCAAACAGTAGTTCATCACTAACCCATCACTATATGTGTTCGCCAACAACTGACCCATACCTTTTCCAATCTCGTCACTAAATATTATCACTTTATTTTTATTTTATAATATAATTTTACTGTCTAGTTTATTATTTTTTAATTTATTTAGAGTGTGTTTAGTATTTGAATTTGTATTGTTTAAAGAACTATTTGGCAAAACCGGGTCACATGTTGGCAATGAGCAAGCAGGCGAGTGTTGGTGGTTGAACTGGATGTCACTGTTCAGTGGTATTGAGCATTTGTTACTATTTGATGCCACCAACTCATTCATTGCCAATATGTACTCTTTCATTTGTAGTTCAGAGCTTTTATATTTATTTGTCATTGATACTAATTTGTCACTAAGATTATTTAATTCTACCTGCAAATTATTTATTTCTAATTTATGTTTCAAATTATTTTATTGATATTTCTGTGTGTATATTTTTAATTTTTCAAGAGCAAGTAATCTTTCCCTATTTAACTTAACATTTTTTATGAAAAATTTTTGTCTGTGAACTAATTTTTGGGTCTTTTTTATGAATTTGTTTATTTTGACATATTTCTTAATTCTATTCCTACTACCCCTAATCAATTTTATTGAATTATTTGATTCTTTGCACACTGAGAGACTATTTGGAAATGATGCTTTAGAATTATTGATGTCTATAATCATGCATGGAGCATGAACCACCAGCTCATCGAACAGACTTTGATTTGCCGAGGTAGTGATCTGTTCTTGGGTGAATTCTAGATGTCTTATTCTACTATTTGCCTCATGTAACTGTTTGTCTAGAAACTGAATACGGTCAAGTGCTAGTTCGTACTGTGAGCTATACTCGGCAAACCCGTCCACAATGAGCTGGAGTCCATCCCGAGCACTCATGGCATCAGAGAATTGAGTATGTAGCTGAGCCATTTCACATTTTAGTATCTTTTTTTTTTCCAGTAAGTTCAACATTTCTTTCTCGTTATCTTCTCTTTCCTCTATCAGTTTGTTACACAACTCCTTAGAGGTCTTTAATTCAATTAAAGCCAGTTGGAGTTTAGACTCTTCCTGGCGAGCCAAAGCTTTACGAGTCATAATCATAGTGAAAAGAGAGAAATACAAGTACAAAGAAAGTTTTGTTCAAAAGTAAAGGAGAAGATTGAAATACGTAGTAATAGTAGAGTTTAAAGCTAAATATTATTGTAAGAAAGAACAGCTGATCTCGTTGAAAGTTGTGTAACCAACTAACAAGGTTTAGGTTATGTTTATGTATTTTTACTATTTATAGGTGATTATTTAAGAACTTGATAGCACTTTTTATTCGGAAATATACTAATTAAAACTATTTTATACGTATAAGTCGATTTTAGATAGTAGTTACAATGTTATACCTGTTTGTAAAATGACAATGCAAATTTAGCCGGTAGATTGGTTGTCAAAAAAGAAATCACAATAAACTCACCTTATTTTCACAGAAAACACTAATACTTTTATAGATTATTACAAATAACACATTTATTAAGTAATTAACTTGTAATAAGCTTTAATTATTTGATTATTTTATATTTTTATTTGTAAAAAAATACGGGACAAGGTCGGATCAGCTGTTAACCTCAGTGTTGCCACCATATACGCAGACGCAGGGCCAAGATAATAGATATCATCATCCGCTTACTAGTCTAACCGGATTTTGACTGAATATCTGCTTTTCCGCAGAGCGACTGCATGTTTGACCGCCGCAACCCAAAAGATTAGCGACATTCCGTGGTTTAGACTAGGTGTGTGGTTGAGACACCTATAGGTTCTTTTCACCAAGTAGTTTTCAAAGTGTGTTTATTAACTATTAACAGAAATGCGATGCGAAATAAGCGAGCGAATCGAATAAATCTAAACGTTAGGCTAATTTTTTACGACAGCTTAATTTGTGGCTTGCATGCAAGCTGCAAATAAAGCCACATGTATTTTGCGTGCAGTTCTTCCACAGAAGAATCATAATGGCCTATATGGTATATTTTTAGAGCTTAGAATTGCGCAAGCACATTTTCTTTGTCAGTGATATATTTTTTTCAGTATTCTGCTATTTTACTATCGTATAAATAAGGATACTTCTGTAGATTATCGATCATCATTAATACCCTTTCGTAGTTCATTGTTGGACAGAGCCCACGGCTAATTTCCGTCATAATAGCATTGTGAGCCAATGGCATTTGTCCTACGCTGGCCAGTAGAGTTGGTTGGCTGTTAAGTATTCAGTCCATTTCAAAGATATTATTTACTTCTTTGCCTTAGTCGCCCCTAGCGACAACCATGGAATAAAATGCGGCAGTAACACGTTATTCCTAATCCATCACTACTGGAACTAACATCATCGATCATTTTAATGAATGATGATGATCGTCGCTCTGTCGCTCATTATAATGAAAACATCGCCACGACAGCGAGATATCGTCTTTGCGTAGGCTTGAGTAATGAAATGTTGCCGTTCATGCTGCATGCTAGTTAGTTTTTTATTCTTGGTACACAATCATAAACTGAAATCATATAGTGATCATCCTCCTAGCGTTATCCGAGTTAGAACGCATAAATTATATAGGTACACAAATATTTACGTGGCGTACAAAACTACACGTTTGCAAGTTTAAGCAACCGTGCCAACATTTCAAGCTATGTCGTGCGGCGAAGAATAAATATACATACGATATTCAGCTGCACCATTTCGTAGTATTAAATGCATGTTTCTTGGAAAATATATAAACTACTAGAAACACCACGTTTCTAGTAGTTTATAAACTTCTAACTCCGAGTTAAAGGCTTGATTTACATTTAAGACTCGTTCCATTAACTGTCGTTTTATTCCTCATTTTCTAATCTTGCTAATCTGAATTAAGTAACTGAAAATACTGGCCACTAATGGAATCATGACGAAGTTAGTATAAGCAAACTAATGCTAAAATTAAAACAAACGTATTTTTTATTTCAAATTACGTACAAAAGGAAATTCTTTGCGCTTGTTTAATCAATACGAAGAAAACAAAGCTACAAAATTAAATCCAAGACAATAAAAGGAAAATATTAGAAGCGGTAATATTGATTCTATTGTTATTCGACCATTATATCGATTCATTCATTGCTATGGAATCCATTATTTTTCGTAATATCTTACTTGGATACGGTTTGATTGGCACCTCATACAAATTGGAAATAATTGGTCCACTTCAAGCACAGTTCAATTAAATACAAAACTAATTAAATGTTTAAGAGCTGTTCTACGTTACGGGCTGCAAGAATATTTTTTGACGAAAGTTTTAATTTACCTGCCGTGTAATCTGCCGTGTGGTTGACGGCAAAGAATACAAGTGTCACCACTCCCTATCTTCCCGTGGGTGTCGTAAGAGGCGACTAAGGGATAACAATGCAAATACCATCTTTGCGTAGAGACGGAAAACTCGACATGAAACTCTATACGACTGCCTCGTTGGTCTCGCGGCATAAATGTGCGCGTGGGGTCGGGCAGTGTTATTGGGTTTTTCTGTCACGAAATTCTCAGTAGCAGCACGGAGTCTGGAAATGTGCCCGGTACGGCAATAGGCTCGCCCCTTCGTTACGTGGGACTAAAGTATATCTGGCGAAAAGTGGGTGTAGAATTACACCTCTGCCTACTCCTTCGGGAATAAAAGGCGTGACGATATGTATGTATGTTTTAATTTACTGGATTATTTTTACATTATGTTCTATGTCTATAAATTTCTGTAATTACTGATTTACTGCCAACGCACAGCCGAAACCACTTAGCGTAAGAAGAAATTAGGCATGTGGGGAGTGTGGGGCGGCATTAAAGAAGATTTTTGGCCATTCCCACCAATGATATAACACGAAAAAGGCCTTACCTACGTAGTAATCAATTCGTAGAAATGGTACACTAACGCACACATCGATAACTCCATACTTTATTTTATTTTCGGTTGACAAGATGTGTCAGTATCACTTTGACCCTGGCTCACGACGTCACACACACATATGTCAGACCAACTGGCTTATGTTTAGCGTCCTGCTTTTGGTACGCCTATAACATATCTACTTCTTTGTCCTTGTGTAACATCATTGATTCCCACCCTAAGGGAGTAAAACAGTGCAACACGCGGGACGAGCTGTGGGCGATGTCTAGTGGAATATAAGTAAACAACGTTATTCTTAATATAGACCAATCCTCTTAGCTGGTGATTATCCTGAATATTAAAAAACATATTCTGGAAAAATCTATAAGGTAACATTAAATACTTAAAGCGTAATTGTGTGATATCCTGCATTGAAATTAATTAAAAAAAATTTGCATCATAATTATTTATATTACGTAGAGTTTTAAGCAATTTATTCCGTATTGACAACTCGGAAACAAAATGTCTAGATATTTTTAATATGGTGTAGTGTATGTACACAATTTAATTAAAATGTGAAATAGTTATTCAAAATGGTCTTTCGTACTAATAAACTTTTTAATCATGCCAATTACTTGCACTTCATTTATTAATTGTACGTGTGTGGTGATAGCTGTTAGGAAGCTGAAGAGTGACATAGGTTCCTTTTTACTAAGATAACTGACACGATCTTACACGGACGGTCTCGAGGGCGACGACTAGTATTTTAATAATTTTGACTTATTGTGTGTGCAGATAGTGGTCACAAACTCAAACAGCCAATTTTGGCCACTTAGTTATTCCTTATGCATCTACTTTTTAAATAATACTAAGAAAAGATCAGCCACCATATTCCCATACTTTAAAATCCAATACTCGTATTAGTATCAACCAATTCTATTCCCCATACATCATCTCCGTCAATCTATTTATAAACGTATTCTCTCACATGCCCAAACTGTCTCAATAAACATGACTCAACTCCAACAAATCGCTGCCACAACAATATTCAATTCAGAAACTGTGAACACCTAATTTCAACACATACATTTGTCCCAGCAACATGTGCAATTTTCGTTTGGACTTTTGCCTGATTAATTAACCCTGTAAACGGGTACGAAGGATGCACTTGGAGCCGTGTCACTGTATACATAATATGCGGAAGGGAGTTTACTTGGCGAGGAAGTGTAGGGTTATGAATTCTGATGTCTTTTGCAGTTTAAAATACTGCCAAATACTAAATAAGTTGGGAATGCAAGGGTTTGTTGACTGTCGTTTCGTTGGGAATCTTGTTAGCAGTAATGCCTCTGTTGTTTATGTAAGGCTGTGAATAAGTACGTATTTCAGTGATTTAAGTATAAGTAGACGGAAACGAAGAAGGAAGTAAAGTAAATGCGTACGTACACTCCATTACTAATAAAGTTTCATATTTATATTAAACAATAATATACGAAGTCTACTGTTTTTGTGGGTTTATAGTATTCAAACTGTTATCTTAACCTAAAACCTGATCTTTGATATTTTTTTATCATCAATGAAAGCGAGAAGTACTTTCAAGAATAGATTAAAAATGTAAACAAACTTTATGGCGATAAAACAACCCAGTTACTTTTAAATATAATATCTTTACCCTAATTAAACTTTCAAAAATATCAAGGTGACATATAGATACACAAGCATTTCATGTTCCGATGGAATCGCGGTAAAGTATCGGTATCGGTATAGCTATCGGCGATTTGCGCGACTTCTACGAGACGTCGAAGGATACCTGTGGTTTTTGTGGGTGTGCCCCAAACCTACAAAATTTATACAATCTTGATAAAAGGTACAATGACCAAAAATAAAACGCTGTTGTGTTTTCGTTTATGATTGATCACGAATTGATCGAGCTCAAACATAATTATGTGCATAATTTTTAGGCACCACAATAGCTGTGAATGGTCAAAGTATAACGTGGTGCAATAGTGAGCGTTCATAGTTTATCCAAACTAATATTATAACGCTGCAGAGTTTGTTTGGTTGGTAGAACTAATCTAAGAACATATTGGTGCGATTGAAATAAACATTTTTGTTTTGGGTAGCCCATTTATCGAGGAAGGCGATATAATACCACACTGTGAGCCACGGGGCGAAGCAGTAGCCCAAAATAATTACAGTGAAACATTATATTGAATTTAACTGTTTCGGCCCGATTCCTTCGGAATTTCGGGCAATCCCTTCTTAGTCACAGTAAACTTCTTTCTCACGTACGTGGCAAATTTCAGCTTCTTGCACCCAATAGTTTTGGCTGTGCGTAGTCTATCATTCAGTCAGTAAAGGCACACAGTGTCGGCGGCATGGCCGGCGGCATGCGGAGCCGCCGGCCTGGCTGCCAGCCGCCCGGGCAGGCCGGCGGGCCGCGCGTGTTGCGACATAGGGATGCTCGATCCAAGTGCTTTGTATCAATATTTTGGATCGCAATGGATGGTAACACAATGTGTCGACCCAACTATCGATCTGCTCCATTTGATACGATCCAGTGGATCGATCCGGTATCGTATCAAGTACAAGTAAACAATCCTTTTCAGCTTCAAGTTTAATACACAATATTTTACTTATTAGTTCCAAACAGAAACATAACGTACAAAAGAAACTTGCATTAAATTCTGCCATAAAATAAATCAAATGTGGTGCTGAAAAATAAGGAAAATAAGAGATGAACATGCTCCAGATCAAATCGATTCCAAGTTGCATTTAACAGAACTAACCACCAAAGAAGAGCATTTACAGTAATTTTGTTCGATTTGCAATTAATGTAGGAGAGGTTCTTTATATTTCAACTGTATGGTTAGTCTAGTGGCTTAAGCGACCGCCTGACGTTGCGCCGAGTGTTATGGATACGATGATACGAAACAGAAATTAGTGTGAATTTTGTGTCTTTTAATTGTATGTTTGTATAGTTCTTTGCATGTTTTTTTGTTCTTCTTCTTTTAATTTTTTACATAATAAAATTAAAGCTACAGCTGCTATGGCAATGTTGACGATTTCGTTATTCATCGTAGTCGATAACCAATCACAAAGTGTCACCTCACTAGCGTTCTACACGACTGTCACAACTGGAATGATACGCGGCTTTCTGCGGCCGATGCCGGCGGCACTGACGCCCGCCAAAGCTGGCGGCACGAGCCGCGCGACAAAAGCCGGCCGGCACTGTATTTAGCAGCCTTTAAGGTTTTTTTTATACATACATACACACACACATACACAACGTCACGCCTTTTATCCCCGAAGGGGTAGGCAGAGGTGTATTTTTACACCCACTTTTCGCCAGATATACTTTGGTCCCACGTAATAAGGGGCGAGGCTATTGCCGTACCGGGCACATTTCCAGACTCCGTTCTGCTACTGAGAATTTCGTGACAGCAAAACCCAATAACACTGCCCGACCCAGGAATCGAACCCGGGGCCTCCCGGTCCCACGCGCAAATTTATGCCGCGAGACCAACGAGGCAGTCGTATAGGGTTTGATGTCGAGTTTTCCGTCTCTACGCAAAGATGGTATTTGCATCGTGTTATCCCTCAGTCGCCTCTTACGACACCCACGGGAAGATAGGGGGTGGTGACACTTGTATTCTATGCCGTCAACCACACGGCAATAGGGATATTATACTTCGTACATCAGTTTATATAATGCAAGCTTATAGTTTCCAATGGAAAATAATACCCATGGCATCAAAGTTAATAGAAAGTGAAAAATGTATAAAAAAACATACACATAAAATCAATCTTGCAGTTATAGGTGAATATAACTGCACTCTGCAAACTTATTCGCAATACTTAATCATCATTGTCTTGCCCTGGTCCCAATTTATTTGGGGTCGGCGCAGTATGTCCTTCGCTTCCATACTTCTCTGTCACCAGTCATCCGATCGTTTACCCCTTTCTCTTTCATATCCATCCTCACACAGTCCATCCATCTCTTCCTTGGCCGTCCTCTCCCTTCTCGTCCTTCTACATGCATATCCATCACTTTTTTACCTACATACATCTCATCTCTCCGCATAACATGTCCATACCAGGCCAATCGACTCCCTTTCACCTTTTCAGCTATGGGTGCCACTTTCATACTACCTCAAACGTAATCATTCCTAATTCTGTCCATTCTTGTTACTCCACACATCCATCGTAACATTCTCATCTCTGCCACATGCAATCGTTTCTCATCCATCTTCTTTGTAGCCCAACACTCAGCTCCATACAGTACGACAGGCCTTATAACCGATTTATACATACGGCCCTTTAATTTCACAGGCATTTTGATGTCGCATATTGTGCCTGAGACCTGTCGCCATTTCATCCATCCTGCGTTGATTCTTTGCCTAACATCCCGATCAATTTCGCCGTCATCTTGCAGGAGTGAACCTAGGTAGCGGAAATCGGAGCATACTGGTAGAGGTGTACCGCCGAGTGTAACCGGTAGAGAACTGGAGAGACCGCCAAAGTCACAGAACATATATTCCGTTTTGGTTCTGCTTATTCTCAAGCCTACATTCTCCAATCTCTGCTGCCACTCCTCCAGCTTGCTCTGCACCTTCTGTCCATTCTCTGCTACCAGAACGATGTCGTCGGCAAACAACATGCACCAGGGTGCCTCTTCCTGTATGTCCGATGATATTGCATCCATAATTAACAGGAAGAGGAAGGGGCTAAGGGCCGACCCTTGGTGCACCTACGCCTACGGCCACATCGAATCTGGCTGTGATACCTGCTGCGGATCGGACCTGCGTTCGGCATTCAGCGTACATGGCTTGAATCAACGTCAGGTATTTCCCAGGCACTCCTTTCTTCTTCAGGGCCCACCACAAGACTTAACGGGGCACTCGATCATATGCCTTTTCAAGGTCGACGAACACCATGTGCAAGTTTTTATGTGCCTCCCTGTATTTTTCGCATATTTGGCGAAAAGCGAAAATGGCATCCACCGTACCTCGACCAGGCATAAAACCGAATTGGTATCGTGAAATCTCACTCTCGTCACGCAGGCGTCGCTCAATTACTCTCTCCCATACTTTCATAGTATGTGGCATTAACTTTATTCCCCGATAATTGTTGCACTCTTGGATATCACCCTTATTTTTAAAAATGGGCACCAGGTAACTGTTGCACCATTCCTCGGGTATGGTCTCCTCGTGCAACAGCTCATTGAAGAATAAAGTCAGCCACGCCCATCCATCATCTCCTAACGCTCTTCGCAATACTTAATACGATATCTTAAATAATGTGGTTTCACGTTATACAATCTCGTTTATTTCCCGAGAAATTTCACACGCATGAACTTACGGATATGAAATTAATACTCGCCTTGACAACTTTCTATTAACTTTGATGCCATGGGTATTATTTTCCATTGGAAACTATAAGCTTGCATTATATAAACTGATGTACGAATTATAATATCCCTATTGTTGTTAAAATATGATCCCATACAAAGTGACAAACTTTTCGTCATGTACTTATCAACCTTGAGAAAATTTAGAACAACAACAATATCAGTACGAGTAGTTAATATGTTCTAACTGCGTAATTTATCAAGTGTTTTAAAAAAATACAAACACAGTGTGATTCGCTTTCAGCCTTTCGAGATGATCCGTTTAAAGAAAGAAAATGTCGGACATTGCGACAGAAAAGGCATTCCAGGACATGAAAAAGAGCAATTTATATAAAATTATTTTCGCTTTATACATTTTGCAGCGTTTATTCATTCAAATATTTTTAATTTTTACTTATTCCGATGTTTCGTCTTCTTTAAATTAACCAATAGGTGGACGTACTGAACTTTATAATATTATTTTCTCGCTAAACCTCTTACTACGTACGAGACGTAAAAGATTTTCTATTGTGTCTGGTATTGCGGCATTCAAGATGTTCAACACTACAGCTCTTTATAATTAACAGTAATCATAGCAATAGTCGTAAATAGCGTTACGTAGAACGGAAAAATACATAACGTTATCAAAACTTAGGAGCGGGTGGTTTTCCGTTAATTAATCAACACCACATACGAAATTGGGTTCAAAACGGGGTTTTCCACAAAATATACTTCCTACCTATGTCCCAGGGATAGTTTACCCAAGCGGGCCTCCAAACATAATTTAAAATTAAATTTTCGTCAGCTTTAAAGGAGAACAACATAGAGGTACTCACATGTCAATAATTTGTAAACTACGTTGGATCAGGGCCTACCGCAACTTGAATAATTAAATTAGGTATCAACATCAAACTGCATGTCCAAACACTTGAAACGTATATTTCTGACCGATCTCGAGGATTGGACGACCTAGAGAGCATGGCGTCTTATCTGACCGTTACATAATTATACTATGGCTGATAAATTATATAATAACGTATTTTGTACGGACGCTATTTGAGGCGAAAGATAAGCGACCCTCGAGTAGCGCGTAAAAACCACGGACTTGTATGCATAGAGCATTCTTCGATCGATAAAGAAGATAAAAATATTTTTTACACCGTGTTGTCTTATTTTAAGATGAAACGGCTATGTATTTCGAATAGGTCATTCTATGAAACTAGAAGTACGGTAAACGCTATTCATTGACAGTTTTATTCTGCAATGTTATTTGATGTTATGTTGATGGAGTTGGGAGATAGAGAAAACAACATACAGCCTTCTTTCTGTCATTTCTTCCGACTTAAATGGTGATGAGCTTACATACCAGCCATAAATGTAGCCTAATCAGTATAGTGTGACGTGTCACACCACGTAATGACACGGTGATTACGGATCTATCTCTATCAGCAGCAATCTACATCATTAGTCAGTCTTGATCTTGATACTAGACTAATAAGGCCTATAGCATACATGGTTATAATTTGCATTTGCAAAATATTTTCAGGGGTGAATATACTACTATAACTGAATACAAATAGATGAAAAAATAAGTCACTAAAAGTTGAAAACATTTTTTGCCGTCATACTCTGAAAATTAACTCGGTGTATTGACTGCCGCCGCCGCTCAGCTGGTCGCCATTGCAGGTGCCTAATACACACAAGCACACGTACCTACAGTGACTGCGCGATACAGTCTTATTTTGCACAATTCAACCGTTTATTCTGATTTACCATCTAAGTAACATTTAATGAAAATTGGGCTTTACACCATCGAACACTGTTAAAAATAATTTTAGGTGAATAAATATACCCTCTATATTATTGTGCTATTAAAATATTTTGAAAATGCAGATCAACATATTGTATATACAATTTGTAATCGAACAACTATTTAGTTGTTCAACTGCCCGGAATCTACACCTAATTACAGCAATTAATGTCTTTTAAAATAGCCCTATCGTGCCATTAATTCAAAGAGATTGCACCAAAGTATTTAGTATCATTTGAATATACCTACATGCGTAATTAAGCAATTTATTTAGTGAAAAGCAATGAACCATTCTAATGAGCCGAGAGTGAAATAAACGTTGACCTGTTGTGAAATGTCGTCCGTTCCGGTTTACCGAACTCAAAATACATTATATTGCTGTATAGGTTTATTTCGTACTATAAACTCCGCTTTAAATAAGAAGTAGAAGACAGATTAATCTGCTGCAGGGTGCTATGGAATGATCTCGAAGAAATTTTGAAATCGGTTTGAGCTTTCACTTTATTTTACATTATAACGTGAATATTTAATAAGCCGTCAAGGAGACAAACACGTTTTATGAATTTATCGCGTATTCATCGCAAAAATAGATCTACTCTGTAATAAATTCCTAGGAGATGATAAACTAATATCACGTACGAGTCTTTATATAGCGTGCATTTAAAAAATATAGTCCCAAAACTTATAAATATACTTATAATTCATACGAAGCAATATTTGAAAATGATATTCCTTGCTTTCACAGTAGAAAGTAGACCGAACTGGATGCGCCAAAGTTCACCTAAATTTTCAACTCCGATAATTGGAAATCCGAAAATGTTCTTCCTAACATTTTTCATCCTAATAATCACAATTCCTAACTACTCTGTCTCTAATGTTCATAACTCCGAAGTACTCAACATCATAATGTCGGTACCATAAAACATCTATTAAACTTTTATTTGTTTTCCTATATTTTCTTAACATAACCATCTTTAACACTATTATTCAAAGTCACATCTTTTTTGTTTAGATTTCTTTTTATTCATAATTATTATGTAGTATTATATACATTCATTTTGCGTAACTTTATTTTCACATAACATGTATAACATATAAGAATAATAGTACCATGGTACAAATACACAATATTACAATGGTCAAGTTCCAGAAACAAATCGTTCGTATTAATAATTATTGGTTTAGGTTAGGTTAGAACTGTGACCACAACGCACGAGCCTAGGTTTAGGTACGGTTAAAACTGCGGTATAAACTGCCAGGTCACAAACAAAACCGTAAATGAGTCGTGTTTTATGAATTTCGGTTTGAGTGTAGCCTTGGGGGCGCTCAGGCGCGAGGACTTTTTAGCCAAAAAAGTGTTATTTTTGCAAATCTCTTTAGTAATCTCTAGTTTATTTTCTCGATTCTATCGTATAAAACACCTAAATATAAGGCTAAAAGCGTCTTGGTAAAAGTGTCATATATTTTTTATTACACTTGGTAAATGTTTCTTTCTGAGTATGAATGAAAATATTATGGTAATCATGTTTAGGGATAAAAGCGTTATGATAAAAAACAGTAGGAGTTTAAATTTATTTACATTCATGATATTATTAATTACAATTTTCGGAAACATGAGTGTTATGAACATCGCCGGTTGCGCTACAAATAGTATGAATGAAAACTTTAGGATAAAAAATTTTAGGAAGAGTGATCATTCGGATTCGAATCGTTAGGAAGAACAATTTCGGGTAAAGAACTTTAGGTGAGCCAATATGCACCCAGTAGAACTACATTTAAAACAAGTCTCGTTCGTACTCACCTGAAAATAAAAGAAAGAAAACAGTTAGAGAGTGAAGTAATAATACACAAAGCAACATCATAATATCATTAGGCTTCTATAGTTCCATAGTCAACTACTGGATATATATAGGCCTCTACAATGGCAAACCACAGTCTGATTTTTGGCTTATGGTTTTACTTACTCAGAGCTATATAGAATACGCATAGATATTATTTAACAGTTTCATGTAGGTACCTAATACTACTCTCCAAGTGAGGTAGACATTCTTTTGGGAGCAGATGTTTACTGGGATATAGTAGGCTCTCACATTATTAGACTTGGTAAAGGTAAACCAGCTTTGCAGGAGTCCAAGTTAGGATGGCTTATAAGTGGTCCTGTATCAAATAGTCAACCTAGCACTGAGGTGTTTTGTAATTTTAGTCAGGAATTAAGGGATTCATTGCAATTAAAGGATACAATTAATGATTTTCCTGTTACTAAAACATTATCAATTGAGGAACAGCTTCATGAAGAGCATTTTTCAAACAATGTGTCTTTGTTAGCGTATGGTACATTGTCCTTGGCTATACCCAGGCAAGAGGAACCTGAAAGGTCTCTTGTTGATTCTTATTATATAGCAAGGAAATGTTTTGAAACCCCAACCGATATTGCTTCTAGAGGTGTTAGCCCTAGGCTGTTGAACTCGTCTCTCCTGAGGTGGGAAGGGCCTTCGTTCCTCGCTAAAGAGTCTTGCTATTGGCCTATAAGAAAACAAATCTAATGTTTTACCTGATTTAAGGAATTACATACTTTGTCTTTTTATTGTTGTCTTGCTGTTGCAAGTAAAATAATTCAATTTGATAACCTGAAGAGAATATGTCTATGTGTTGTGTTTCATATTTAACTGTAAAAATAAAAAAATCTATAATGCAAGGGCAATAATAATTATATTAAGGAAGTAGATGATTATCTAATTATTAGTTAAGTTTGGCTAGTTGGATAATTATTCACAAGAAATAAAACTACTTACTTAAGGGAAATAAAACTCTTAAAACAAAGAAAAGTTATTGCCTCTAAATCCATTTATTGATAAGAATGGCATACACACTTGGTACATAACACAACCAGAAAGTGCTTGATTTGCACTCGCTTTCGCTTGAAGAAAGTGGTGCAACCCATAATGGGTAATTTATCAGTAAAAGGAAGTTGTGCTATGTTCCCTTTCTATGCATGGTGTGGGTAATTAAGTTAGCAGCTTATTTGAAACTTTATATTTAATTCATTAGGTATAAAAATTTAATTAGAATAAATTTAATTTATCTTTAACAATGATATACCTATATTTTAGTTGCAACTAGATTTGTTATTAATGTTTATTTGTTTGCCTTTCTTACAAAGCAATTCATTTGGAGTTGGTTAGGATCTGAGCACTGACACATTTTTTTATCTTTAAGAAGGTTTGTTACCTGGAGAACCTTATGCGGTTTGTTGCGACAATGGTACTAACTTCAAAAGCGCAAACCATGAATTAAGTAGAATGCTCAGGTCCAGTCGTAAGCCAGTTATAAATTCTGCCAATAATGAAGGCATTAAGTTCGTGTTTTGCCTCATGTTGGAGGTATTAAGAGGCTGCGGTCAAATCTGCTAGGCATCACATAAAACGTGAAGTAGGTAATGCTTCCCTGACATTTGAGGGGCTCGCTATGCTTTTGCACAAATTGAAGCGATTTTAACTGTCATCCTTTAACGTCCGCATCCAACTGATCCTTCTCCACTTACCCCAGGGCACTCTTATTGGGCGGCCTCTGATGTCGGTGCCGTCACAATCAATTATTGCGAGCGTGCCAACAGATACCAACTTATATGGAAAGGTTGCGTCAGAACTTCTGGGAGAGATGGCGAAGGGAGTACGTACCATGGACCGACGGAGTAAACCGTGTGGCTGAGGTCACAAGGCGATGGCAATGGAAGCAAGTTGAAAGCAGTCCTTTCAACGCCCCGTAGGATGTTCGCAGCCATCACTAGCGCGAGGACGTTTGGGCGCTGGAGTTGACATCTGTCAACTCACTCCGCAACTACCGATCGCGGCATTAAGACGAGTTAGAATCCAAAATTGTAATTAACGGTAATTAAAAAAGTTATTATTCTTAAAATAAGTAGTTGTTATTCTTTACAGTACCTATACTATATGTAGATTTGGCATAAATGAGAGCTTTAAAGTAGGAATACTAGGAATACTCGATAGCATTTGCATAACATAGGAAATAGTTTAATCTCTGGACGGGATATTGCGAGACTAGCCCCGAGGTCCGATATATGTACGTGACTTAGAGGCGATTATATTGCACAGCTAAGCAGTAAGTAAGCAGAAATATTACCATAATACTTTAGAGTATCTAGGACAGTACAGAGTTAAAGAGAAATCAAGTAAATACCTCTTCATGCTGTTCATGGTAGACAGGCCTTTTAACTAAAAACATTGAAATATATCCAAACCGTAAGGTCGGTAAGGAGAGAGGAACAATACGTATATAGTATATGTACATAGTTCGAGGGATTTTGTTTGTCATTCGTGTGAGTTTGTGGTCAACTCTAGTGTCGGAGTTTTCAGACCGCCCGAAGGCATGAGACAAAAACCAGGACCGACATCTATGTCACGTGAAAGATACGCAACGAAAATACCTACTTGGTACTATACTTGCGAAATTGAGACAATACGAGCTAATTGGGCATACGCGTTCCTCAAGCGTGTGATAGGCGTGCGCCCGCCGTTCGCTTTGTACGAGAGAACCCCTCAAAGCGCAAAGGCTATTAAAATAGAGTTCAATAACTAGATTACTTCGAAGTTACGCATTACCAACATTACACTATAATAGTCGTTACTCTGAATGATCTTTAATAAGACGTTCATCGAAAACTTATTTCAGCAGTGTTTATGTCAGGAAAATCTTATTAAAATTAAGTTATTTCTACGTATTATGGACGAACAATAATCGCAGTATCCATAATCCAACAACGTTTCACCTGTCAAATGTAAATTCACTTTATCATATTTAGTTCTATAGAACTGTCGACGAACAGTCAGGTATGCTATTTTATGTGCGGGAGTTGTCGGAATAAAAATTTTTTAACAAAAAATAACCGCCTCCAAAAATCTGGAAAATGTGTGAAAATAGCACTAAAAAGTAAAAAATAAATTCCGTTATTTTTACTTCAATTATTTATTATATTTATTAGTTATTTGATATTGCTGCATTTTAGTATTGCATCTTTACATAATTCTATTTTTCTCTTTTTGTAAAAACTTCTCAGAATTTGATTTGTTCCAAGTATCGATTTAAGTTCTTGTTTTGGTTAGATAGGTAATTGTAAATAGGTATTTAGGTTAATTTATAACTGGGCTGGCACCGACTCCAAAAAAAAGTATAATTATATATTATAGTCCTAAAAAAATATTTTTTTCTAAGTACTTAGTCCAAAAATATAATATACTTATCTGATTTCTGGTGATAGGTATTTAATTTAGTTTGTTAGTCATACAAAAATATGTATTGTGTCAGGTATGTGAATTAAGTGGTAGATACGTATAACTCGTATAAATATATATATTCAGTTGAATAGGTGATGTTTATAAGTAAATTGAAGTAAAAATAACGGAATTTATTTTTTACTTTTTAGTGCTATTTTCACACATTTTCCAGATTTTTGGAGGCGGTTATTTTTTGTTGAAAATTTTTTATTTCCTGTTTTTTAGTGAATTTTCCTTTCTGCAGTTATCTGATTTATTGAAATTAAAGATGGGTAGACTTTTATTTTTACCTGGGGAAACTCTTTTGCCTCTCCGCGTGGCGGCCAAAGAATGGGACACAAGGAACGCGGGTGTGCTGCTCCTGGGTTCCGTTATGCTTGTCCCGTAAGTAGGGTTCAGTCTCTGAAAGTGTCCTCCCCCACTCGCACAGTACGAGGTAGCGCCTCGTACTGTGCGAGTACAGTGGTCCCTCGGCTATCCGAGACCGCTGTCTTCTCGGGGTTGTTCGTGGTCGGGCAGCCAGATTGCCATCTCTGATTGCCCACGGCCCTAAGGAAGAGTCAGGCTAGCGGCCATTGCCACCACCACGACGCCGCCTGCGTCTGCGAGCGGGATTGGCTCTCTCGCGATCCCGCTCGGCGGCCTCCTTCTGGAGCATGACCGCTTCGCAGAAGTATACCACAGCATCCCACCGGATGTGTTCCACTAACATGGCCTGGACGACGGCTTGCGGAGAAAGATCGCCTCCGATAACAGAGACCAAGTCTCGCACTCGGATTCCCATGCAGGACACTCAGAGAGCGTATGCTGGGCAGAGTCCAGGTCACTGCCACAGTGGTGGCATGCCGGCGTCGCCTCGCGGCCGATTCGGTTCAAATACTCGCCGAAACATCCGTGTCCGGCGAGTATCTGAGTCAAACTAAACGTGACGCAGCCACTTTTCCTCTCGATCAAAGATGGATAGACTTACTAAACGCGCTGCAAATATGAGACAGCGCCGTTTAAATGAAACTATTTTTTTTTATTGCTGCTAGTGGCAGACGAGCGAACGGCCAATCTGATGGTAAACGGTAACCACTGCTCATGGATTTCGCTAATGTCGCGGTATACACAGCAAAGCCGCTGCCTACCATGAAAGTAATGCTCACTTTAAATCCGTTTGAAGAAGAACAAATCATAGCGCTCGGGAAACACCGCAGCAGGTAGTTCATTCCAGAGCCTTCACTTACGTGGTAGAAAAGATCGCTGGAAGCGCACCGTACTAGATGAGAACGCTTCCAGGTAGTACGGGTGAACTCTACTGCGTCGGCGAGTGGTACGTTGGTAGAAGGGTGACCCTGGTAGCAAATTAAACAATTCTTCAGAGCAATCCCCGTGAAAGAGTCGGTAAAATACGCAGAGAGAACCGCTGCTCTAGCGACTCTAGTCTAGCCGTGAGATCGGGATCATCGACGATTCGAACAGCTCGTCTCTGTAGGGAGTCAAGTAAATCAAGCTGATATTTTGGCGCTCCGGCCCAGAGGTGTGAGCAGTACTCCACAACTAGCGAAGAAAGGGAGAAACGTCTATCTCAAAGTAGGGAATCTCGGTCCAAGGCCATTTCAAGAGAAAGTAGTGAACTGCGTGAAAAGAGGTTATCACAAATGCGGGCTTACAGTTAAAAAAAATTTAATCGTGTAAACACTGAAGAACGTACTCATCGTCTGCTCTTTGAATTAAACCGTACTACTATTAGTTATTCTGTGATTTATATACAAAGTTATTATATGAATAAGGTAGCAGTTGTCGGCTTCGCTCGCGCGTTATGACGGACTTTCCATGTAAATAAAAATACAACCGCTATTTCCAAAATCGCGTAAATACATGACCACTTATTTCTAATCTGAAGCTAGTTTATTAAATTTCACTTCGCATAAAAACTTTCAACCCCTATTTGACCCTTTTAAAAACGGTAGATTTTAGAAATCGCTAAAACACGTATTTGTTTATTTCTAACCAGAAGTTTGCACACAAAATTACACGCTATCATTTTAAAAATGACGGACCTCCCATACAAACTTTCTACCCCTATATCACGCTCTTAGTTGTTAGATTTGAAAAAAAATCTAAATTGCGTGTTTATTTTTTTCTAACCAAAAATATGTATAAAAATCCTTCCTTAGTGGGTGCTTACGTCATAAAATGCATCGACTGTCAAAATTTCAAGTCTCAAGCCCCTGTGGATTTGGCTCTCCGTTGATGAATCAGTCAGCCCAAGCAATTTTGTATTTATAGATTTAGTCTCCAACCTTTCTTCCTCCCGGTTTCATCAATACCTGGTAATGAAGCCCGAAGTAGGCCCGTTGATTGCGACTATTCTAGTGTCCACTGAAGAAAAGTCACAGTAAATGCTTAATTTCGTTTACTTGGATGACTTAATTTTTGAAGTTTTTAATGAAACTATTGAATTGATTTTGATAAAATTTGAGTTTTTAATTAAACTATTAGATTGATTTTGATAAAATTTAAATGAAACCCACCTGAAAGTATATGCTTTCAAACAAAAAAAGAATTTTGGAAATCGGTCGATAAATAACGGAGTTATGAGGTAACAAACATAAAAAAAAAAATACAGCCGAATTGAGAACCTCCTCCTCTTTTTGGAGTCGGTTAAAAATACACAAAAATCTTCGAAAAAAGAAAACATTTAATGACTTACTCATCGCGATGTCCGTGTGGTGACGGATTAAGAATACGGAATGTCACCACCCCATATCATCCCATGGGTGTCGTAAGAGCCGACAGAGGGAGCATATTATGCAGAGAACAGCACTGTAAGAGAGGGAAAACTTGATACAAACCCTATACCAACCCGTTTGACCAGCGTGGTATAGTAGGCTAATTCCTTCTTTCAAAGGAGAGGCCTAGTCCAGCCAGTGGACTGTTAAAGGCTGATGATGACTCATCGCGGTCCTAGTAACAAGATATCTTCGCTTTCGCGATACCATTCATTCAAATTGACGGCAGTTAACGCGGCCGGAACCGGCTGCCCCGACAGCCGCGGCATTGTATGCTAATGCTCTATTGAGAACGAATCAATCAAGCGAAATGAATATTGTGTCGGGTACAGACGCGATTTTGTAAGAACTTTTTGTGGATTAAGTTACGCTTCCGGGGCAGCGATGGAAAGTTGTTCAATATCGGATTAACGTAAAAACTGGCTATCTGTTGTCAAGTCAATTTAAAACAGTGAATAAAATTGCAAGTCCTATAAACTAGTCCCAGACTTATTTTATTAAAAATTATCGTTTTATCGTTAGAACACGTATCTAGTTTTTAAGATCACTTCTATTCATTATCTTAGTTTTCTGGAAGAAATAGCATTATCAATCTATTTACCGATGACAAAAATTAGCACACAGGACATCAAAGCTATTGTCTAAAATACGAAAGAAACTATCTATTTGATAGTTGGTTAATAGGTTGTAAGAAAGATGTGAGCAAATCCTAAAAATGTTGACAAGGGCAGTTATAATTTAAAGTCAGCATCGCCTCAGGTACGGTTTAGTACGAAAGAATAAAAATTTCGACTTCGTCTCGACTTCCATGATCTACAGATAAAATTTTAATCAAAAAGACATTGACCGAATAATCAGTTATTGGGATAATGTGTTTATATTTATGTTTAAGCAATGAACGCATAAAAGCCGACTAACACGGAATAGGAAGCCTGAGAATGCCTTTACTGATTGCCAGATAAATAAATAATAATAAATATTTGATCATTAAGGTATCTAATACTAATATTTTATAAAGCTGAAGAGTTTGTTTGTTTTTTTGCTGGAACGTCCTAATCCCAGGAACTACTGGTCCGTTTTAAAAAAATATTTCAGTATTAGATAGCCCATTTATCGGGAAAAGCTATAGGCTATATAACATCATGATATGAGTCATGGGAGTGGAACAGTAGTTAAATAACGCGGGTATAACCGCAGGCTCATCTAGTATTAAATAAGCCCCTGTTGTATAACTACAAATAGTTACAAACCCAGAGTACTCAAAAAATCTTGCTTCGGAACTTTTACTAGTAGATCACACAAACCCTGGTGGATTTGAACCATTAGTACCACTCAGTGCCACTCAGCATTACGCAACCTGAATTCAGAACTTTTCAATGCCATATACGCGCATTACAATAATCTGAATCTAACTATCAGATATTGATTGGATGGCGTGAATACATATATTAGATGAAAATTAATTCACTTAAGACATTAAGATTGTCTGCATTAAATAATACGCGGGTCTAAATTTAATAGAGCACCAGTATTTGTTCTTGATTTAGTCAGCCCCAATCCCGTGAGCATTTCGGGATTTTCGGGTAATTCCTTCTTAGTACTAAGCTCAAAATACTAAGCTCCGCAATGATTGAGACATGCCACATTTCAGCTTCTTGCGCTCGGTAGGTAGTTTCGGTTGTGCGTTGGCTGTCAGTCAGTCAGTAACGCAAGAATTTTATATATACAGATTTCCTTTCATTCATGTTATTTTATCCGTGTCTATCGTATATGTATCTGTCCGTGTATATCGTATCTGTCCGTGTGGTGACGGATTAAGAATACGCAATGTCACCACCCCATATCATCCCATGGGTGTCGTAAAAGCCGACAGAGGGACCATTCTAGGCAGAGAACAGCACTGTAAGAGAAGGAAAACTTAAAACAAGCCCTATACCAACCCGTTTGGCCAGCGTGGTATAGTAGGCCAATTCCTCCTTTCAAAGGAGAGGCCTAGTCCAGCAGTGGACTGTAAGGGGCTGGTGATGATGTTATTTTATCCTAACGCACGTTTCAAAGAATCATTAAAATCTAATTCTTATACCTATGACATTGCCCTTCGCTTAGGACTGCGCAATACATATTCTCAGCCGCAACCCATCTGCGTCAACCAAAGTCGGAAGGAAGCTACTTAATTAAATTTTGAATTACGGAATTTAGAATTGCTTTGTGGTTCACGATGATATATTTGACTGTTATAAATATTTTGGTATAATTATGAAGTAGGTAATTAGGTACTACGGCTGTAATTTACAAAAGCCTATTTACTTGTAGGGTGGAAGTGGCAAGTGGTTAGAATAATTTGTACCTTCTTGTGCAGTGAT